>MTSC01000029.1:0-381335 GCA_002368545.1 Ramichloridium luteum | reverse complement strand
GTGCCCGCTCGGCGACTCCGCGGCCCCTGCGCTCCGCCGCGCCAGCACCGTGCGGGCCCCGCCGCAGCACCGCCACACGACGTACGAGCTCGACGAGCGCCACGACCTCGATCGGATCCTCGACGGCGAGGAGGATAAGGCGCTGGAGGCCGGGGAGGATCTGCTGGAGAAGCGGGTGCTCGCGGCGGCGGCGGCGCCGAAGCCGAAGCCGAAGCCGGCGATGCCGCTGCGCAGACAGAAGAGCAGCCAGTTCTTCTGGCCACCACCCGTGCGACAGGATGCGGTGGCTGTCCTGCAGCAGCACGGGCTGCAGCGGCCGCGCAGTCAGTCGGTGCAGTTGCTTTCGGGCACGATGCTTTGAGAAGATCTAAGAAGATCTCCACGAGCGATGCGTTGAGGGGCTTTTCTTTGGTGGACGGCGGGCGAGGAGTCTGTTGAGATGACTTGTGGCGCGTGTGGACTGGGTCTGTCATTTGGACCGTCTCTTTTTTTTTTCTCTTTTTGATCGAAAGTTTCGAATTGGCGATGGCGTTTCGAGGGGGACTTAATGGAGTTCGGATCGGTCCTCGAGACCCGGCGAGGCGTTTGATTTTTGGACGCGATTGTTGAGCTCACTCACAATGATGATGAGGGAGAAAGGACGAAGAAAGCGTGCCGGACTCGGGGGCGGATGTATGAAATTCGATGAGTATACAGATCCCTACTGGACTTGCGATGAACGAGCGATTGTCATTGATATCCTTCCTTCCTTTCCGTCACCTTTATATATCATCAAGGTCCTTCCTTCCTCCCCGTCTTTCGACAACCCAAGCTACCAGGGGGAGCAACTTTTGGATAACACCGGCTCTATACTTCGACGCGTGATGTGGACTAGGAATCTCGATGGCGGACTGCTCAATACAACTCCGATGATTCCAATCTGATCACTACGTTACAAACTCTCATCCTAGAAGAACACAACCCTTGTGACGTGAATGCTGATCCACAGTGACCCCACGAGCACGGCACTGGTGAAGATCAAATTGTACAGCGCTCCCGCATCCGCGCTTTGCAAGAACGGCGCCCGCAGTTCCTTCGTGTCTACTTGGTCGGGCCCCGTCCGATTGAGGTTGGGAATATATTTGAATTGGAACGTCGTCGGATGTTTCAACCCATACTTGGCATCGGTGACGGCTTGCCAGATGACCTTCCGCGAGGAGCGGATATTCCACGTGTCGAGCATCGGCACCGCCCGCACCACATTGTAGTACGTCGCCTGCCACAGCATCTTGCACGCCACCAGCGCCCAGTAGAGCCGCGTCGGCGGCGCGAGCCCGATCGCGTCGGATAACGTGTCGCCGTTGAGCCAGCGCGCTTCCGCCTCCAACAGGGCCCGACTGGCGAACTGCGGCGCTTGGTTCTCCCACGCGCGGATCACGTTCTTCGCCAGAGTCTTCGACGTCTCCGTCGCGCCGTCCTCGTACAGCAGGATCGCCTCCATGATCCGTTTCGCCTGCCCGGCCGAGGCGAACTCGTCGGCCGGCGAGCCCATCAGCACGGAAATGAAGCGCCAGAAGGCGACGTAATCTTCGATATCCTGCGCGCGCAGCCGGATGCCCTGGCGCGGCAGCGACAGCCAGATCAGGATCGGACAGAACGCCACGATCGTGGCGATCGCGTCGGCATCGTTGATCGGCACCCCGTACTTCTCGATGGAATAATATGGTGGGTGCGCGGTCGCCAGCTGGACGATCCGCCGGCGCACTTTGGCATGCAGCAGCCGCACGCGCACTGTCGAAACAAACCCGTCCCCGCCGGGTTGGATCGAGGCCGGCGATTCGGTGATTTGGAGGGCCCACTGCGCGGTCTCTAGCAACCGATGGCGGATCGATTTGAGGGAGAAGCCGCCGGTCCGGGCGAGGGTCTCGGCGATTTGGCCGCTGCTGCCGGTGCCGCCGAGCAGACTCGAGTACGTGAGGCCCGAGGCCGTGGCGTATCCATAGCGCTTGTACACATCTTGACCCCGGCGGATCTGCTCCCAGTCGACCCAGGCGGGCGGATTCGTCAATTGATCCCAAAATTGCGAAAGCTTCGGGTCGGATGCATGGTGTTGCACCAATCGAGAATAAAGATCTCCTGGTGAAGCGTCGGCGGGATCATCGAGTTTCTCCAAGATGTTCAGACAGTCTTCTCCGAGATTGTCGTAGGACTGCTTCAATTGGATGTATCTGTTCCATGTCAAATGCTCCGCGGTGAATGAGAAATTGTGGTCCCATATCGACAAAGTGTCGCCAATTTGATGTTTGGCATGCGGCGCTTGGGATGGATCAAGTTCAGTCGACATTGTGCTTATACCACAGCCGGCGTCAGGTCAAATGCCAGGAGAAACGAACGATATCTCGTGATACATCTCGACACGACCGTCAAGCTTATTTATGTCTGTCTTTGCAAATCGTCTCTCACGAGATTTCGTTCTTCGTGGAGCTGACCGGGTCACATATCGGAACCGAGTCAGTCTGTAGCCATAAAATTCCCCGAGCAGGACTAGCGCAGGCATAAGTCGCTTGACGTCTATCCCTGCAGTAAATAAGATCTAGGCTGACTCAGTTCGACCTGCTCGTGTTTGACCCGTTTTGATCGATTGATACTTGAGCGTGTTTGATGATCTCGCCATCCAGCATACTTGATAAGAGATTGTGCAAATTATGCACAAGGTCTCCACAGCCGAAACGGGGCTTCTCTACTGCCGGTCTGTATTAGTGCGTTCACCTCTCGACATGATACACGACACTTGAATCTTACGCATATTCCCTGCTCACAGCCAATCGTCATAGCCATCTCCGCTGTTGTATAATCTCACAAATTCCAGACACGACAATCATATCGCGAACCTCGCCCCGGCCTTCCCGCCTTTCTTATTCTTCACGCCCGCCGTCACCTCTCCAGTCCCCTCCTCCCTCTCCTCCCCACCATCAAACCCACCCCTCACCACCGCCTCCCTCGCACACTGATTAATCAACCGGAACCGATCCGGCCCCAAATGCACACCCCCATACCACCGCGTCACCACCACCATGACATCCCAGACACGCATCAACTCGAGCAAATGCAGCAGGCGCCCGCCCGACGCCGTCTCCCCGTCGTCGTCGCAGTCCTGGTATTGGACCCCATTCGCCCCACGGATCCTCCAGGCTGTGATGTTGTGCGTCGCCCGCGCGACTTTCTTGTCGGTGGAGAGGAGGTGCGAGAGGAAGGTGCGCGCTTCGGAGACCGAGTGCACGCGTGCGGCCCGTGCGATGAAGATGGATTTCTTTTCCGTGACGACGGGGGAGAGGATCCAAGGCGGGACAGGACCGGTCGTGCTGGCGGAAGGTTCTCTTGTAGAGTGGTCGTCGTCGTCGTCGTCTTGTCCTTGTTCTCCTTCTAGACCATCGCCAGTAGCCGGCTCCGGTGCGGAGTCTGTTCCGGTGATTCCTGGTAGTCGCGTGCCTGCTTCCTCGATCAGGTCGAAGATACACGGCGTGCCCGGTGAGAACACCTCCTCCAGGATCTCCCGTAGCAACTGAGCGACCGCAGCGCCGGCGCCTTTGATTGCATCCGGGCCGACAGATTGGGTACCGAGGATTACGGGCGGCGCAGTGGCGGGGTAGTCCGGTGGAAAGGCGACACGCAGGGACACACTTGTTGTCGCATCTTGAGTTGGTAAGGTGAGTGCGTAGAGCGAGGGGCTGGGAGAGACATCCGTCAAAGATGATGATCCGTCCAAAAGGGCTGTCAAGGTGTCGTCACCGTAGATCGAGTTGATGGAGATCACTTCATCTTGGAGCTCGTCCGCGGACATGTGCGAAGAAGAGCTTGAGCTCGGAGGGTTGAGTATTTATGTCGGCTGATTGATAAGCGTTAATTTCCAAGTATACATCAAACGTTATTTGTTGCTCGTCGTTCGACGAGAAAGATTCAGAGATGAAGTCGGAGCTCATCGACTGAGATATTACCTAAGCTTCAAAGCCGACAGAGAACAAGGCTCAGGATTGAAACTCGAAATTCGAACCTTGGAACATCTACTGCCTATATTCACGCGCAATTCCATCAATGAACGATATCGCTCCCTTTGGCAATGGGAATTCTTGGTATACTGGCGGAATATCAAGCAATGTGCAGCAGTCGATGTATAAAGCGCTGGGGTTGATGAGATTCTCCATCACTTTAGACTCCCAGATTGCTGTCGTTCCGCACGCTGAAGTTCCAAATTCTCTAGAAAAAAACGATGGTATCTGGACGACTGCCAACCTGAGTATAGTGTGCGAAATGGAATGCAGACGATGCCGCTAACTCGGCCTTATCTGGATGAATTGTGGAGCAAATGCGCAATGGCAAAACACGTGCAGTCGCGCAGTGAAGGACAACCCTTTGTCGGCGCAGGATACCCGTGTCGAAGTCGATCTGGAGGCGTTTTCCCCCCCTCTCGTGCCTCGCCCTAGCCAAATTTCCCATTGGCTCGCCAGACATCTTGCATGAATTCATTTGAGGGCTGCTCTGCGCCAGCCAATTTCTTATGCCGCCGGACAGCATGCTTCGCCATTTCTCATGTACTGGGCATGTCTCATCGGGCTGCCTTCATGAGGGGCTCTTGCCAAGCTGGTATGTAAACGGTATATAGGTCCGCAATGCGCATCAATGTTGATCCTCGATTGCCTGGACAAGCTTTCATCTCGCTCTTGGCTTGATTTTGTTACCAACCCTATTGTTGATCGACTCAGAGCCAGTTATCCTTGACCAAGATGTATTTCTCACTATTGCTTCTGGCCATGACCGGTCTCGTCGCTGCTGCGTCTAACTGCACTGCACTACCACGTGGCGCTGGACCGGTCCCGGATCCTGACACCGCGTCTGCCTTCAAGTCGTTCCCGGAGTTCGCGGAGGAAGCAACGCTTGCGGGAACGCCTGATTTCTACGACCCGAACTTCACCAATCTCCAGGCTGCGAGCAGCGCGTGAGTGCTGCATCGCTGTCAACAGCTGCGGAAGCTAACGACCTTCCATCAGACTCGGTTACTTGGGATACTCGAACGTGAGAACTTACAACATCACGAACTGCGCCGAAAGATGCAATTCCAAGAAAGACTGCGTCTCGTTCAATATCTATTTTGAACGTGCTCCGACCGTCGATCCTGGCAAAGGCAACTCCAGCTGTGCGAACCCGCCAAGCACAACTCTGATCAAATGCGCATTCTTTAGCAGTGCACTTGACGCTTCGACTGCGGTCAACAGGGGCCAATTCCGAAACAAATTCCAAGTCGTGATCGCTGGCTCGAACGCTTACACCAAGGCCAGCATCCCGAAGGAGCCTGCGTCTGGCAACCTGTTGGTCAATGGAAATTTCGCTTCGGGCTCGCTCGCACCTTGGACGATCTCGTGGAAGAGCGCGGAGTCGAGTATCTCAATTGCTAACGGAGTCATGAATCAGATTTATTACAATAGCGGTTCACCAGCGACTGGAGCCGATCCGTACGCATATGTATATGTCCAACAGCCGATCGCATTGGCCGTTGGGCGGAACTACACAATCGACTTTGATTACCGCTTCGACAACAACGATGGGGTCTACCAAATCTGTCGTGTGCGGTACCCTGATGGCTCGAACTTCCAAGTGATCGACCAACAGATCCCCCAGATGCCCCAAGGTGATGGTCAGTCTCCCTTCCCGTATCACTGTCTAAATTGCCCGTCATGGCATCAACGAGAGACAGACGGTTGACGTTTCAAACAGCTCAATACGTGCACTGGTCGTCGAGCTTCGTTGCTGCGGCTTCGACGGCGTCGTTCCACATTGGGGCTGTCGACGTCTTTTACATGGGTAAGCAACCCTTTCTTCTCTCACCTGCCCGGATGTCGTGCGCCTAAACTAATTCTGAATAGATTCTGCGGCCCATTACACCAACTTCGTGATTCAGCGCAGCGCGGTCCAGAACGGATCCACTTAGATGACCTTGAAGGTTCGCCATCTACTATATTTAACCTTCTACGAAACGAATCTAGTGCGCTACAAGTACCTGTTGTGAGCCACGAGCGGGCCTGAAACGAACGAGCAAGGGTGAAGCTATTGGAATGCAATCGTTTGTTTGCTGATTGATTAAAGGACGAGCTTGGCCGACAAATAAATGACATCAATGTACACGGGAGTTGCGATATGAGAATAGGATATAATTGTCCCTCGTCAGGTATTACCAGCGTCTGCACAAAGACTCATGCATCTCGGTACTGAGGGCAATCAAGGAAAACGCCCTGTCGCTGCGCTTTTGAGGTCTCCGCACCCGACCACAAAGTTCAGCGCGCCGTCTAACTATCACTATGTTCAAGTGTGCTTTCAGTGGCCTATCGACTTCGAAATTTTTTATAAGGTGGGCGATGAGATATCATGTGAAACGTACGGAATCACCATCTAGTTGTGAATGGTCTCGGTGCAAATGCAGCCAAATGTCTTCAGCCATTCGCATGCTCAACAGATGACCGGTCTGCAAGCCCTCAAACGATGCTTAGAAGCAGCGTATGCCCCCTGAATCGCAGGTACTAAGCAATACTAGCAAACAGACACAGCCAATGCTAAGGAAATATTATGTCCATGGTGCAGGAAAGCCGACTCAGTCCAGTGACGGGGTGCATAGCGGATGCAATCGCCTCACTCACGGCCTCGTTGTCGGTGATGCCGCCCGCCAAGCGGCCAAGCACATCTGGCCCTGGAGGCTTGTTCCGCTTGACTACACCGGTTGCGCCTTCAGACGCCCAGATCAAAAAACATCAGGCCATCAGGGTCAAGGCTGGGCAGCCTGACACGTTTGCAGCGGATACACTGGGTAAAGCGCGGACTTTCGAAAAGCCCGATCGTGGACATGATCGAAAGGAGAAACCAGAAAAGAAGAATAAAAATGTGGGAATTCCCCGATCCTCCGTATCAACCACTCCACGTCTCAATACCTATTCTACAACCATGAAATCCATCTTCACCTCACTGGCCTTCTCCCTGGCCGTCTCTGTTGCTGCGGCCGCAACAACCTGCAATCACTCCAACGCGAAACCCTGGCCTACTTCGTCCTCCGGCTGCAATGGCAACGCTGCCTGCGAAGCGCTCGCGGCTGAGGGACAATGCAACTCCCAGACTCTCATCGACGGCGGCGAATGCGTGAAGCGCCGTTCGACAGGTGGATCGCTGCAGTGCAGCTCGAATGAGATGTGTTACTTGTATACCGATGGCGATGCGTTGTGCATTGACTGGACGACTGGTGAGTGGCTTGATACGTGTCCATGATCGATCGATCGTTTCCAAACAAGGAAGACCTTGACTGGGAATAATTGGTTGACGTATAATCATAGGTGCCTACCACGACGAAACCGGCGGCAAAGGCAACGCCTTTTCAGGTGCCTACACTGCCGCTGATGGCTCTCAGACGACGAACCTGGGCGGCGCGGCGACGAGCACGTCGAGAACTTCCACCAGGACGCGCACCACCGCGACGACTACGGGGGCTGCGGCCGCGGCTGCGACTGCGACGACTAGTGGCACCGCGACCGCGACGAGTCAGCAATCGGCGGCGTCCGCGACGAAGACCGGCGCGGCGAGCGATTTCCGCGGTGATGCAGCTAAGGCTGCGTGGGCGGTGGCGGCTCCCATGCTGTTGGTGCTTGCTGCTTGAGGGCCGAGGAGGATGTTTTCGAGGAAGATGGTCAAAGTCAATGATATAGATATGAATAATCTTACTCGCAATGGGCTTTCGGGTGGTCACTGGGCAGATATCTGTGAATCAGAGGTTTGTCGGCAGATTGTCTCCTTGTTGATGATCGAGAACTAAACACAATCTTCACCGTTGTCGATTGAATTTCCAGTATATTCGGTCCCACTGGTCCAACGAACAAGCATGTTTTCAATCACGCGGGTTCCTGTGGTATTGAACCGTGCCCATGCACGTCTACGTTGACGCGGGAGGTCCAGTCAATTGCTTTGGCGAGTATAGAGAGTTGCGATAGTTTGAAGATACCAGGTTCGGCGATTGGGAAACTTCCATGACCCTAAGTCATTGCTGAGTCATCGTTTTGGCGTCTCGACTTTGCGGATCGAAAGTTCGGCACGACAGTCGTCACGCTGGGGCGATGTAATTCTATCTACATTCTCTTCTCACATCACAACATCAGTGCAGGTCACAGCACTCGAGTACTTTGCGAAGCGAGTCTCTGAACCAGCCTGTCCGGGTATCTCAGGTTTGCCAGAACATTTCGGCCGAACAAACACCAATCAGCCGACTCTTGCATCTCACACACGGTCACCCCATTCTCCCCCGGGCAATATGGCCCTCACAGGTGCCCGCATGTCGCTCTCGAGCGCGCTGCCGAAGCCCAAATATATCGGTGAGGAGGAAGAGCTGCCGACACACACCCAACAAAAGGGCCCGCGGATCGTCGACGCGCGGGACCTCGAATCTTCACAACTGGTTCTGAAGCGCTCAGGTCCGCCGGCATACGGCCAGCGCGCAGGATGGCGGCCGCGCGGGACTGAGGACTTCGGCGATGGTGGTGCTTTCCCAGAAGTGCCCGTGGCGCAATACCCGCTGGACATGGGACGGAAAGGTACGGCGTCGAGTTCGAACGCGCTGGCGATTCAGGTGGATGGGGACGGAAAAGTCAAGTACGATGCGATCGCGCGGCGTGGACACAGCGACAAGCGGATCATTCACGCCAGTTTTAAAGACTTGATTCCCTTGCGGCAGCGGGCTGACGCCGGAGACGTGAGCCTAGCGCGGCCGAGCGAGGAAGAGATCGCGGTGAGCAAGGAGCGGACGCAGAAGGCGCTGCAGTCGCTGGTGGACGGCACGCTGGCGGCGCAGAAGCCAAAGAATGTGGTCAAAGGCACGTCGCGCCCCGAGCCGACGTTCGTGCGGTACACGCCCGCGAACCAGATGGGCGATAGCAGCAAGAAGCAGGACCGCATCATGAAGATTGTCCAGCGCCAGCAGGATCCCATGGAGCCGCCGAAGCACAAGATCAAGAAAATCCCGCGCGGCCCGCCGTCGCCGCCGCCACCGGTCATGCGCTCGCCGCCGCGCAAGCTGACCGCGGAGGACCAGGAGGCGTGGAGGGTCCCGCCGCCGGTGTCGAACTGGAAGAATCCCAAGGGCTACACGATCCCGCTTGATAAGCGTCTCGCGGCGGACGGTCGGGGTCTGCAGGATGTCACCATTAACGACAGGTTCGCACAGTTCGCAGAGGCTCTGCACACCGCGGACCGACACGCCCGTGAGGAAGTCACACAACGACAACGGATGCAGCAACGCCTGGCGGAGAAGGAGAAGGAAGCCAAGGAAGAGCACCTCCGGCAGCTCGCAATGAAGGCACGCGCGGACAAAGAAGCCGCCACGGTCGCACGCCGACGGTCCCCGGACAGCCGGTCACGCAGCCGTTCGGTCGACAGTCGCTCCTCCTACTCCTCCTACTCCCGCTCGCCCTCACGCGACCGCGACGACGAAGACTTGCGAGAACGCGAACGGCAGCGCGCCGACCGTAACCGCGAGCGCAAGCGCGAGTACCGACAAAAGAACATGGGCCACGAGCGACGGCTGCAGGTGGCAGCACGGGAGCAGAACCGCGACATTTCCGAGAAAGTCGCTTTGGGACTGGCCAAGCCGACGCAGAATCGCGAGGCCATGTACGACTCGCGGCTTTTCAACCAGAGCTCGGGCTTCGCGGCGGGCTTCAATGAGGACCAGCCGTACGATAAGCCGTTGTTCGCAGATCGGGATGCGCTCAATTCGATCTATCGACCTTCCGTCGGGCAGGATGATGAGGATGGTGGGGAGACGTTGGAGCAAATTCAGGGGACGAAGAGGTTTGAGGGGTTGGGCAGAGCGCCGAAGGACGGATTCAAGGGCACGGATACGGTGGAGCAGAGGAGTGGGCCGGTGCAGTTTGAGCGCGATCGGGGAGATGATCCGTTTGGGGTCGAGGCGATGATTGCGGAGGCGTCAAATAATGCGAAGCGCGCGGCGGATGAAGAGGCCGGGAGGAGTTCGAAGAAGGCAAGGGTAGAGGATGACGATTGAGCGGTTCCGTCGTGCCCTTTGTTGATGGTACAGTAGGGACAAGGTTGTATTTGTGAAAGTCCTTGTTCATTCTCCGTAGGACAAACTCAATCCAACAGACTCCTCCATGTACGAGGATCCGCATGCGTTACTCATTCCTCGCGCAGATGGTGTACAAAATTAAGCAATACCCTGGAGCTTTGCCTTCTCCAACGTGGCTTCGAAAGCGCTTTTTTCCCATCGTACCCTCAAACCCCAACGCACCAAGTCGTCGCATGCAAGACTGAGCCTCATCAACAAACACGAAAGTGCTGTTGCTCAAGAGCAGCACCCAGGACATTCTCAACTTCGAATCGTAATTCATAAAACATGCAGCTCGTAGACTCTACGCCTCCACCCCGAACAACCGCAGACACCCCTCCCTTTTAAACATCCTCGCAGCATCCACCGCATTGGGCTGCCCCGCGGTCAAATCCGCACCCTTCGCTGCCAGGACTTCCACGACCTCATCATACCCCTTGAAGACAGCGCCGGCGATCGGACTCTGGCCGCGGTCATTGAGGCAATCCGGGTCCGCGCCGCGCTCCAGCAGCGCCCGCACCGTTTCGGTGTGGCCGTGGTACGCCGCCAGCATCAGCAGCGTGTCGCCCTTGTGGTTCGTTAGGTTCGCGGGAATCCCGGCTGCGAGGTAGGAGTCCAGGGAGGTGGTGTCGCCTTCCCGTGCCAGGTCGAAGAGTCGGCTTGCAAGGGCCAGGGCTTCTGGGGGTAGTTGAGAGACTTTGTCGTTGTTGGGAGTTGGTGGTTGTCGGGTTGTGCTTGTTGATGATGTTGATCCGGGAGGATCGCTGGTTGGGTGCGAATCCATGATACAGACTTCAGCGCTGGATTCTTGATTGGTCGTCTGATTTGAAGATGATGCGTTTGCCTCGACTTCGACCTTGCATGTCACGATCGAGGATATGGAGGGGAAATTGTCGTTGATCAATCGATCTATCTATCCGATCGCGATATGGCTTAGTCATCGATTCTGTCATGGTGACTGCATTCACTTTGGTTGACCTCGATGATCTCTACGGCAAAGTCTCAATGTTGCTTCAATACGGACTGACCACAGCCACATGTCGTCGGAAGGATACAGACTATATATATAACAGAGTGAATCGAATCTCCTCACACTATCACGTCATTTTAATCATGTCCCTGCTTCGTAGCACAAAACATCTCGCGTGCCCAATCGTCGATCGCGAACGTGCCTACGAGCAAGTCTCAGGCGTAGGTGATCTCTCGCCGGGATGCGAAAGACCCCCGGGCAGACGCGGAGGATCTCTACAAAAGCCAATCCCGCTGCCGACCGCTCGGACCGCCCGCAGTCGGGCGCGAAGAGGGTGTCGAGCAGCGCCTGCTCGATGTTGGCCGTGAACTGGGCGTTGAGGATCGCGCGACGCGCCAGGATGAGGACCAGGCTCGTGCGTGGGTTCGAACCATCGTCGTCGTCCTTCCACCGGTCGAAGTACCCGCGTCGCAGGATCATCAGGCATTGGAAGTCGACGGTGATCTCCCAGTAATCATCGAGCGAGTCTGCGCAGATGGTGCGGCCGCGAAAGGTGACGCGCCGTGCCATCGCCAACTTTTGCAGGGCATCGGGGTTGCGCGTCACCCAGCGGTTCATCTCAAGATATGTTGCCGGCCGGCTGATGTTGTAGGTGAAGATGCGGCGCGAGTAATGCATCGGCAGCGATTCCTCGCGGAGCAGCCGGCACACCACTCCGATCGGCGGATCGCGCAGCGGAGTGCTGGCGCGGTCGACATTGTCAACCGATTTGCTGAAGACGTCGTCGTCGCCGAAGAGGAAGTCGAGGATCATCAAACGGAGTTCCTTGGGTAATTGCAGTAGGTGGGAGCCTTCTTGAGGGATCACCGGTCGTGTATGATCATCGGGGGTGCCTCCGAGTCTGCGGAGCAGTTTATTGGCGGTAGCAGTCAGATATTTTGTTGTGGAAGAAGCTCGCTGTCGCCAGGACAATGTTCCATTGTCAAGCATTAGTTCCGGCTCTGAAGGAGACTATCGCTTGGGGACGGTGTGTCCTGTGAAGAAGGGTATCCTGTGCGGGAAAGTGTCGTTGATCGTCCGGCGTGAAAAAATCCAACATTCGTGAATCAGGACTGATCACTTCTTCAATCCTCAATCCTGTGACAACTTCACACATCTTTTGTGACTTTACCATGTGTCAATAGGCTGCGGGGTCAACGATGACTGCTCATGCACGCGGCGCGCCTTGGGTTTCTCGGCAGTAAGGCTGGGCGTTACTACACTTCTCTACACATACCACAGTGCTCAGTAAGCACTTTGAAGAGGCTAGCAAAAGAGAGAAATGGTCTGAATTTGCCGGGTCATTCCGCAGATACCGCGTCATACTGGCAGAGATAGGTTCTGCAGGAAAATGCACGAGCAGGAATTATCGAAGCTGTTAAAACCGAAGTGTATGCTGCGTTTTGTGACATTAGACACACACCAATCAGACCATTGGGCTCACGGCGATTCGAAATATTTTACAAACTCCTCAAACTGCGCTGTAACCTTGTCCACTGTGGAACGAAGCCCAACTTTCTCGAGGAATGAATTGAACAATGCGCCTGCTGTGAACTCCTCCGACGGTCGACCCGTCAATCTCTCGAGCAAGGGGACTTGGACGGCGATTTTCTGGTCTGTACGTTAGCAGATGTCTGCGTGTTAGAACAGATGATCAAACTCACACTTTCCGTCTCCTCCAAGTAATCCTCAAGACATACTCCCCTACAGACACAATCTCGCCACGCCGTACCTAACAGCAGCAGGAAGCTCTGACCCTTCGGGCTGACCTGCACGGCGACCTCCTCTCCCTCGGCCTTGACGCGGGAGGCATCGGTAGCCGGACCGACGAAACCATTCTTATCGACTCGCTGCGTCACCGCGCTCCGCGCTTCGTGCGCCCAGGGGAGATATGGCTTCCTCGCGAAGCGCGCGGGGTCGATGATGGCCATGCGGTACACGACGGTCGCGAGCAGCGCCGTGCCGGTCGTCTCGCCGGGGTGGGCGCCGGACTTGTCGGCTTTGAGGAGGCCGCGGACCAAGCCTGGCGCATCCGCGGAGAAGCCGGCCTTGATGACGGCATCGAGGATTGCCGCGATGCGGTCGTCGAGCCGCTGGATCTCCTTCGTCATGGTAGTGTTGCTCCGTGGCCACGCGGCGATCGTCGCGCGGACTTGCGCCATGCTGTACGCGACCAGGGCGTTGTCGATCGGGGAGGCTTCGTATTCGGGTTCGCCGCAGCTCGACTGCGACTCGTGCGAGCACCACAGTCCTTTATGCGCGCCGCCCGTGAACGCCAGAATCTCCCGGTGGAGATCGAATTGCTTCGCGGCGGTGCGCAGGAGGTCGAGGTCCTCGAGCGCGACACCGTAGTACGCGAGGAAGGGCGCAAAGCTCGCGACGCCGTCCGCGCGGATCGCCGTCACCTCGCGGTGGCTGCTGAAGGCGCCGTTGGAATGCGACCACGCCGCGAGCACGGCGTCCTTCTGGCGGGTGGCGGCATCGAGGTGCGAGCGCCAGCGCTGGCCCGTCAGCAGCGCCGCGACGCCGAGGGAGGCGGGATCGGCCAGAAGATCCTGCTCGGCGCCGCCGTCGCCCGAGAAGAGCGAGTCGCTGTCGGCCTTCGTGTGGATCAGGTTGTGCACGTACAGCGAGGCCTCGTCCATGCGCAGGCCGAGCGACGGCGGCCGGCCATCCGGAAACGGCTGGCGCGCGAAGACGGAGCGGTCGGGCGCGAAGACCTGCGTCTTGGCGTCGAAGAGCGCGGCGATTTCCGTGCTGCGCCGCGAGTACGTCGTCGCCTGCGCGAGCACCGCGTTAATCGGGAAGCCGTAGTCGAAGGTCGTCGCGCAGATCTCGAAGGAGGAGACGTCGATCGTCGGCGCCGCGGACGCCGCGGAGCTGTCGGAGACTTTTTGCGCGATGAAGATGCCCAGCAGCAGCGCGATCAATGCGACGTAGGCAGGCACGAATTTATACGCGCCCCAGGTGCCGGGATCCAGCCATGTTGCCTGTTGTTGTCGCGGAGCCGGCGGCGGAGGAGCGGCGTCGGATCGGCCTGCAGGAGTCTTCTTCTCTGCAGCGGCGCTGCGACTTGAATTTCCGCTCATGTTCACTTCCGGCGTGGATGCCAAAGTATGTGAATCGAAGCAAAGATCAATGCCGAAGCGGGAACTGAAGGACTTATACCAACGGCACTTGAAGCACGTGGGCGCCGCACCCAATCACTCGCGCGTTGCGTTGTTCGAACTTTATTTATCCTTTCAGCTCATCAACCTCCGATGAGGACAGAACGCGGAAAAGACGGCAGTTTGTACTCGTGAACTACCTTGCCTTCATTGCGATGAGAAGTCATCAGGGCGATGGTACCATTCATTGTTGGTGGGTTTACTCGGCTGGCATTGTCAATAGCCTGACAGCCTCAGCCGCGCAGAAGAAGACCCTTGCCACGAATTCTAGAACATGGTCTGTAGTTATGAATGAATTGATCATCTGTACACAGCAAAACCGCTGTTCTATGAAATGCGAACAACGATGCATCAGACCCCTCTGAGTAATGCCCAACAACCCAATCTATATCCCAACCCGCTTTCAAACCCAACGCCATGCGATTCGAGCTCAAATCTCTCAACGATTCGCTCGCAGCATCACCGATTCCCGCCCCGTCACAAACAGACCGCCAAACGCCAAACCACCACGGCCGTGAAAAAAAGGAACTTTTCTATGTACAACCCCCCAGCTAGTCATGCTTCGAGAACGTCGGTCCCGCCGAGAGTCCGCCCGCGAGGAATCTGCCCAGACTCTTACTCCGGGTCCGCTGGGACGCGCGACTGTTCGTACTGACGACGCTCGTACGTCTCGGCAAGCCCATGCGGAACCCTTCGCCTTGTGGGCCGCCCGCGCCCGCCGTCATCGGATCGCCCTGGGACTCCGGCCGCAGATGCTGCGCCGGGAGGCCATACTCATCGAGCTCGACGAAATTGGAGCCGCGGCGGGTGAGGCGACGGCTGGCCTCGTCCGCTTCCTTCTGTTGCAGTTTCTCGCTGGGCAGGAGGATGGCGCGGTCGAGGGCGTACGGCAGGCCGCGGTGGCGGCCGCGGATCATCATGGCGCAGATGACGAGTTTCGAGATGGTGCGGAGCTCGGCGGAGAAGGAGGCGTTGATGCCCGGGTAGCCGAGGGAGAGGCCAACGGTGCCGTAGGCGGAGACGATTTCGAAGAGGATGGTGAACATTTGGAACCCGGGCTCCGAGTCGTCTTGGATCCGGTCGCCCTCGACCCAGGCGATGATGAAGAGGCCGAGGAAGATGTACCATAAATCAAAAGACAGCTGGCGCCGTAAGTGCTGCCCGACATAGCTCGGCTCGCCGTCCTCGTTCACTTCCTCCTCGCCGCCGAAGATGCCGAGGGATTTCTCCTCGTAGACGTTCGTGCGGCGCACGGAGATGGCGATCGGGAAGACGGAGATGTACATCATGATCATGTAGCTGACCTGCACGGCGGGGTGCAGCGCCGCGAGGTTGACGCAGGAGAAACCCGCGGTGCGCGTGGAGACGGCCTGAAACCAGCCGTTGAGAACCTTGTAGCCGCCCTCGAGGCTGGTGACGGGGGTGTTGCCGTTGAGGTCGAGCACGATGAAGAACAGCAAGTCGACGGCGTTGAGAAGGATGAGGATCCACACCAGCCACCACGTCGCCTTCGAGGGAAAGAGCAGGGTGAAGCAACGTCGCGGGTGGTCGAGCAGGAATTCTAACTCTTCCCAGAGACCGCCTCCATAAGGCACAATCTTCGACAGCACCCAGATGATGAACCGAAGCATACACGGAAAGCCCGTGTTGCCGATGATGATCAAGAAAGCGCCGAAGAGCAACGCCACGACCGCATATTGAAAGCTATTCATGGAGTCTGGCGTAAGGGTGAACCCCAGATCGTTGAACATGGACGTGGGCGTGAAGATGCCCCACCAGACGGCGCTCTGCCCGACGCTCTCGACGTAGCCCTTCCACGGCTGCGTCAGGACGATCCACGGCAGCAGCACAACGACACCGAGGATGTAGAAGCCGAAGTAGTACCCGAGCAGAACAGCGGCGAGGGTCTTCAGCGAGCGGTACTCGATACCACCCAACTCCTCCCGCTGGTGCTCCGTCAGGCCCATGAACATGCTGTTGCGGCCCGTCGTCGCCTGCCAGCTGAGGTACGGGGACGGATCCTCAATCCGGTCCCGAGCACGTGCGGATGTCATGCTGGCGATCGTCTTCGCAATGCTCCGACTCTGACCGAGCTGCAGGTTCCGGCCACTGGGTTTCCGCCGAATGATCTCATTCTTCAACTTGTCGAATCGCGACGTGGACGTCGTGGTCGGCACCTCCTCGCTCACGCGATCGCGATCGCGATCACGATTGTGTCCAGGATGCTGTGGTTCGTTGATAGTGATATTCCGCCGCATCAGTGTCGGACTTTCTGGAGCAATCTCGTCTTCGTTTCTGCTTAGGCGCTTGTTGAGGCCCGAATCCATTCGACCGGAGGCGGAATTCTTGGTTTGGGGACGATATAGGGGATCCTGCTCGTCCACCTCCTTCGGCACGTCTCCACGATCGAAGTCGCGCGGACCCGGAATGCGCAGCGCTCCACCCTTCTTGGCGTCGTTCTGCTGCCGCTCCAAAAATTGAATATGTCTCGACATGTTATTCTGTTCCGGACCTTGCGAGCCGCGCAGTGTTGGCGACGACGGCGTCGGGAGATTATCCGCGAATGTGATTTCCCTATGCAGCTTCGGACTGGGCGGAGCAGTCGCGACAGCGGCCTCCATCGCTGCCTCACGGGTTGATGAGGAGGTTGTCACATCCGCCGCAGTCTCCTCCGAACTCCGCTCGCCCTGGTCCTGCAGACTCGAGGAACCGCTCGTCTCCGGCGATGCGGATTGCGCATCCGTGGCGACTCCATGCTTCTCCGAGAACTCCTTGCGCATCTCTTGTATCTTGGCCGTCGTCCCGCTCATCCCATTCGGCACCGTGGTCTCATGCAGGACCTTGATCTCCCGGCCATTGACGCCCAACTCTGCGTGGCCGTTATCCGCCTCTTCTTCTTCCTGCCCGAGGCGCGCAAGCGAGGTATGGCTGCGCAGGGAGCGGGTCCGGGACCGTCGGGAATTCCGCAGGTCGCGGACGATGTGCTCGAAGCGCTTCTCGAACCAATACAGCCGGACGAACACGACGACGGTATTGATGAAGATCGGAGTGCAGAAGCAAGTGACGAGCATCATGACGACCTGCTGGTAGGTGTTGAGGTTGTTGATGTCGATCGTATTCAAGCCCGACTGGGTCGCCATGCCCGCGGCGAAGAAGAGCGCGTCGATGTACGCCATGCCGCCCGCCGGGAACAGCAGGATCGAGCCGAAGATGGTCATGGCCAGGATGTAGAGGTAGTGCACCGTGATGAAGTTCAGCTGCGGCCGCTGCGGCCGGATCGAGGTCGGGACGATCGACACGATCCATTTCCATGCTTCCACCAGTGGTTCGAACATGATTAGGTCTTCGAGGAGGGGTTCAAGGAGAGCTGTGCGCGGGCGCGCGTGGTCGCGCAGTGTGAGGTCGGCGGTCCGGCCGCTGGGTTTGTATATATGTATGTATCTCGGATATCACGTCGAAGAGATTCGGCCTGCCCGCGCCGGCCACCAGCTGTATACTTCCCGCTTCGCCGCAGGTAAATTAGTTACCGAAACGCAATCCCAGGCCTGGAAATAGAAAGGAAGCGCAGGCGAGGAGGAGGCGCTGGTGTTATTCCGCCATGGCCATTCCGATGTCAATTTACGACGAGACGAGGTGCCCGGTCATGGATTCTCTCCGATGTGATGGCGGCAGATCTGAGAGGGTCCCCGTCGGTGTGGCGAGTGCGATTGGAATGCAGGGCCTCTTGTCGCAAGTGGTGTAGAGGGAGTCTGCGATGTACAGGTGGAGATGGTCTCGGCAACGACTGCGCCTTCACGCAGCCAAGAAAAGAAAAGAATGACGATGATATCGACGACACTACGACCGCGCGAATTTCTGGCCGGCGCGCTGGAATGCAGCGTGGAGTGCAAGGAGTAGCGTGGGAGCAAGCGGTGACGACGGGCCCCTCTTCCTTCTGGCCGGGTCAGGAATCCGTCCGGAACGCTTGCCAGTCTCGATTATAGCGAAACCAAAAAGCATAAAAAGTCAGGAATACGCGGGCATCCTCATGGCAGTGAAAGTAAAGCAAGCAAGGTCTGACGTGTGGCGCGCGAGCGCTCGGCGACAGGCGTTACCGGACGGAGGACGCTACCACGTGCGAGACTTGCAGCTCCATCAGCTCCATCAATTCTTGGGCGAGCATGGGACGTGGGCCCGCCGATTTGACGGGCGCTGCGCGATTTGGCCTTGCCTGAGAGCCCAGCCTACTGCAATCCATGCCTGGCGGCCCAATGGATTTGTACTACCCTGCCGAGTCAGCCGGGAGCTAGTGGGGGAGCTCTGAGAACCTGGAAACAGCGTGGCACGCGTGGGAAGCCTGGGCGATGTCTCAGGGCCCCTTTCAACGCTCGTGCAGCAGAATGTTCTCTGCCGAGTCTGTCCGCGACGCCATTCAAAGCATAAAACAATGCCAAGAGATACCTGATCAGTGCTATGGCACGCGGCGTTCGTGGGCACGCGTGTCAGCGCGGGCTGGGCGGCGACGCGCGGATCGTTCAGAACTGTGAGAAACGTTCATGGGTTCCGTTGAGAGATAAGGTGGTTTCGAAAAGACTGGAAGCAGTTGCACGGAGCATGTCGAGGACCATGGGAGAGCTGCAAGGAAATCATTCACGTGGAACCAGAATCAAATACGTAACGCATCTTTTATATATCATGATATAAGTCTCTACTCCATCGGAGATGTCTCTCCAACTATCGCCGATTGTAATTCAAGTACCGGCTTCCGATAAACAGCAAGATGAGATTGCTACCGATGAACGCGGTCAAGATGCCAAGATCCCGCCAGCGGGTGTCGAAGGACATGCCGAAGGGCGTGTAGTATTGCTCGCCGGTCTTGTAAGCGCAGTACGCGCAATCCGAGGTCGCGTTGTTGACGATGTAGCCGGGTCCGCCGGAGGCGAAGAAGGCGCTCATATAGTCGCCGCACGTCTGGCCCGCGGGCGCCGTGAAGCGATTCAGCTCCTGCTCGGTACAGATGACGGGAAGGCCGTGCAGTTCGTTGGTCACGAGCGCGGAGATCAGGCGGGTGAAACTGGAATCCGTTGTCAATATTGTGCAGTGATAATGGTAGTGGTTCCGAGAAAACTTACGGATTCAGCTCATAGAGCCACGACCGCCAGAAAGCTGGGATCTCCTGCGGCGGGATCGTAACACCACAGAACAGGGAGAAGACGATGATGATGAACGGGTTGAAGAGCACCGCGATGAAAGTGCTGGGCGTCAACGCAGAGATCATCTGACCCATGGTGACGGAGAAGAGCTCGACGATGATGATGATGAAGAAGTAGAAACCCGCGCGCGAAGTCTCGTAGTTGAAGCCCGGGATGTAGTAGATCGGCAGGAAGAAGCCCACGGCGCAGATAAGACTGTAGGGCAGCTCGGCCATGACCATGGACAGGGCGAAGGGCAGCTGTTTGTAGGTCTTGGAGGCGGCTTCGCGGTAGTAGATCAATCGACTAAGGTCGTACTTGGGTTCCTGTAAATGACAATCAGTACGCTGCACGGTATATTCGTGGTCAGAGAGGCAATACTTACAACTTGAGACAGAATCAGAGCCGGGAGGACCGTCACCTGGAAAGTACAGAAGATGCGGTACTGCAGCGAGGTGCGAGAGTCGTCAAGCTGCAAGAACATGAGACCCGTCAAGAGCGCGATAATGACATGGTTGAATAGGCGAGTGAAACCATAGTTCGGCGAGCGCCAGAAGGCCATGTGCTGGCGCGCCTGCACGGTCTTGATTTGATGCCACAGCGGCGTGGCGTATTCCTGCTGCTGGACCACAGGCGCAGCGCTGACTTCCTTCATGCGCTGTTCCTTGATGCGGACGATCTCGGCCTTGGTCGCGGCGAGCTCGTCCGACTCGCGCCAGATCTCGCCCCAGTCCTTATCGCCGATGCGCGCGGCCTGGCCGGCTCCAATGGCGTCGAGCATCCATTCGGCCGGGTTGGCGTCTGACGGACAATCGGCGCCGTGGTTGCGGAAATATTCGAGCAGAACGCAGGCATCTTTTCCAATATCGCCGAAGTAGACGGTCTCACCTCCCCGCTGCAGGAGCAGCAGGCGGTCGAAGTTCTCGAACAGAGACGCATTAGGCTGGTGGATGGTACACAGGATGGCCTGGCCGGCAGCGGCCAGCTTGCGCAGAAAACGCACGATGTTGAAAGCGGATTGCGAATCCAAGCCTGATGTCGGCTCGTCCAAAAAGAGAAGAAGTTCCGGCTTTGCAGCAAGTTCGACACCGATCGTAACACGCTTGCGCTGCTCCACGGCGAGACCAGCCTGAGGGCTACCAATAATGGCATCAGCGATGTCTTCCATCTCAAGAAGGGCAATGATCTCCTCAACGTATGCGTGCTTCTCCGCAAGAGGAGTCTCGTAGGGTTGACGAAGGACAGCCGAGAATCGCAGGGCTTCACGAACGGTCTGGGTGGACTCGTGCACATCAAGCTGTTCCGCATAGCTGGTACCACGTTGGAAGCCGGTCCCCGGGGTAAGGCCGTCGATGAGCTTGTCACCACTGATGACACCGATGTTCTTACGCGAAGCGAGCACATCGAGCAGTGTAGTCTTTCCGGCGCCGGAAGCTCCCATCAAAGCAGTAAGTTTACCAGGCTTGACGTAGCCAAAGATATTCTTCAGCAGTCGCAATTGTCCAGAAGGAACCGGAACGTCGTAACAGATGTCTTCCCAAGTCAGCACGGCCTTAGACTCAATGTGCAGATCCGATGCGGCATCTTTCTCGCTGCCGCCACGCGTGCGCTGCTTCTTCTTGGTCTGCAGAGCTTCGTTGAGCTCCTTGCGCTCCTTGTTCTCCTTAGCGTAAAATGTGATCGTCTTGCCACCGGCGCCCCATCGCATGTATTCACCTAGGAAGACATTGGCGCCCAGGAAGAAGACGATAAGCACCACGATGAGACCCCAATTTCGCCATTTCTGGTCGGGATAGTACTGGAACGCGGTCGTGACGTAGTCGGTTCCGGAGACGATGTTGGTGCCGGCCTTGCTACCTGGCAGTGTGCAAACCTGGTGAGCAAGATCGTTGTAGCTCGGGCCGTACGGAATCAGAGAAGCACCGTCGCACGTCAAGTCAATTCGCTCGAATTCGTTGACCATCATTGCGCTGAAGCCGAGGCCGCAGGCATTGATGTAGTACATCCATCTCAGCCAGACTTGCTGCGAGCCGTACTGGATGAGGTAGCCAGCAGTAAGAATGAACAGAGTGATGATTGTCGCCGCGAACTTGATCGCGGAGTCGAAGTCGGGACACAGACAACCCATGGTTCGGAAGAACAGGGTAATCGCGAGGTAACCGGTGATGATGACAAGGTAGAACGTGAAGAATGCGCCAGCCTCGTACACCAGGCCGCACATGAAGTACACCATGAGCGAGAAGATCAGAATCTGTACGGATGCGAAGACGATGTCCACGGAGATCTGAGCGGTCCACAAAGCTCCTGGTCGGTAGAAAGTGTACGCACGATGTTTGTTGACGATACCGCGGTTAACCATGGTCGATGCAAGTTCACCAAAAGCCTGGAAACAGTTGAAAAGCAGTGCGATGAAGATCACACCTCCACGAGTGAACGCACCGGCGCTGGTGGTCGGGAGTTTCAACCACACAGTACCGACAATGATTGCAATAACAATGCTCGTGAGGTACGAGATGAAGAGCGAGAATTTATCCTGCCATTTCAGAGCAAATTGACGCTTCGCCAAAGCCACGACCTGGAGGTGGAACGGAATCGAGTAGACGGACTTCTTCGGCGCGTGGCGCTTGCCCTGGATGACGGCGGTCTTGAAGTCGTCGTACACTTGCTGCTCCTCAGCTACGACCTTCTTGTATTGGTCCATCTCTTTCTGCAACTGCTCGGCATATTTCGACTTCTCGAAGGCTTCCACGAGATCGTCGGGGGAAGCTGGGGCGTTCGTTGCATCGCGGCCGTCCTGATACTCGCGCTCGAATGGATCGGTGCAGCCGGTCAGATAGTCGGGCGTGGTCTGTCTGGGCTTCGGCATGAATCCAAGGCCTTCGAAGTATGATCGGGCTTCCTGCGCTGGGCCGAAGTACACTTGGCGGCCCTGGTCAATAACCATGACCTTGTCGAATTGCGAGTAGATATTCTCAGAGGCCTGGTACAGTGAGACAAAAGTGGTCGTGCGGTAGATGTTGGTGATCACACGAAGCGACCTCGCGTAATCGACTGCAGTCGAGGCATCGAGACCTCGCGTGCTGTTGTCGTGGGAGCAGACCGCCGCGCCCGTGATCATCATCTCAGCGATGGACACACGCTTGCGCTCTCCACCAGAGATACCGCGCACGAAGGGATCACCAACAATGGTGTTCTTGGTGTGCGAAATGTTGAACATGCGCAGGAGCATATCCACGACTTTGTCCTTGAACTGCGCCGGGGTCAACCCACCCGGTCGGAGGCCAGGCACCTTGGTCTCCAATGCGAAACCCAGCGTTTGTCCCACGGTGAGCGTCGCGAAGTGATCATCGTCCTCTTGACAGTACACAGCTTCGCCGCGATACCGCTCTCCGAATTCTTCAGCGGTGAACGGTCCGTACAAAACCTCACCAGCAATATCCAAATATCCGAATCGCTGGTTGGAGATGACTTTCAGGAAAGAGGTACAACCCGCGCCTGGTCGCCCAAGCACAAGCACCATCTCACCCGGCTTCACCACACCCTTGAAGTTCTGCAGGATGTTGACCGGCTTGCCCTTGGGCGCGAGGCCCAGGATGCCCATGGCCAACCGCAGCGGGTAGCCGAAGAAGCCCGTGAAGGCATCGGGGAAGGTGGGCACGAAGATCTTCGCGCCGCCGAGCCCCTGCACGGTGAGGTTGTCCCAGACGACGCCGATCTGCTTCGCCTTGATGCCCGCCTCGTCCTCCAGGCGCTTGTTGCCGCGCAGCGTGTCCTCGAGGTTGAAGGGCGCCGGCTCGTCGTCGGAGCCCTCGGTGGAGATGGCCTTCTCCACGTCGCGCACGAGCACATCCTTGCCGCCGTCCTTGACGCTGGGCCGCCGCAGCGAGCGCGCGTGCTGCTGCGAGCGCCGGCTCAGGTTGCTGATCTCGCGCTGCAGCTCGGCGAACTCCTGCTCGGCGTGCGCGACATTGACGGTGCCGACCTCGCGCTTCTCGAGCGAGGCCTTACGCCGGGTCGAATCGAAGGAGCTCCGTTCGGGCTTTTCCGTAAATGTCTCCTCCGCACTTTCTTGGGCGGCAGGAGTGGTGTTTGGTGGTACATCGGGGCGGGCTGCGCCCAGGTCGAGCTCAGCCCTCTCGATGGGATTCGCCATGGCGATTGATTCAATTCTTCCCAATCTGGCAGGCGCCACGCGCTCACAATGGCTTTCGAGTTTCCTGCCGAAAGCAGCTTCCAATCATAAAAAGCTCTTCAAGCAGTAGCAAGCATGTTTGAGTGACAACGAGAGACACAAATGACAACGGCACAGCAAACCACCACAGCGTGTCGTGTCTTGAGAGACAAGAAGGAAAAGAGTCACGGGAGGGTATAGATCCGATCACCAACCTTCGTCTAGCAGCGCAGAGCACGCGCGCGCACCTTCCTCATATTGTACTTTCTAAAAAAGATGGAGCTCGGCACACACAGCACCACCCAAGGGACAAACGTTGCGGCCACGCGACGAATGCCGCGCCACACGCACGCACGAGAGATAGATAGAGGGTATGGGTAGGCATAGCGGCGCCTGCACCCTGGTAACGGCATTAAAATCTTTCGACTTTCGGGTCGGACGCGCCAGATGCGGGATACGATCTAGGTAAATGATCTCCGCTCCCAGGCGAGATGGATTGTGCACGCGCCCGCCGGGGTAAGAGCATAAAAATTTGATACCTGTGAGATACACGGCTTGTCCAGCAGCACTTGTGTTGTCTACAACTTATGCCTCTGTGGGAGGCCCCATCAACACATCGACTGCAGCTGTTGGCGGACATGACGCGTGAATGGGACGCCCGTCGCCGGGATTTCCCCTCGCCGGAACGCCGCCGTCCCACCGCCGGGGCCCTCTTCATAAAGAAGCCGACCCTGGGGAAACAGGCGCTGCGCTAGCGGACGCTCCCTCGAGATTTTTATGCAGGCTTCCCCAGCGTGAAAGTAGGGCCCGCCGGCGCACCTTGGCCGGGAAGGGTAAGGCTCTCGAGCATTCACGATCCACGACAGCCCCTCTCGCACGTCGTATTCTGAACGGCGGCCCATTCGGCTATTTACACACAGTGAAACCGTCGCAACCAGGATCCCAATAGCAATTAAGAGAATCCTTCCGTACACGCTGCGACTAGGAGAGCAAGCGAAATGTATCACCGAGCCATGAAATAGAACACATAACCAGGATTCCTTCCACTGTAACACGACGACTTGCTGCTCAAAGATTTTTGTGCGCCGATCGCCTGGGCCGACGGCGAAGACAGACCAAAGTTTCTCTCCACCCGCGCACGCACAGAGGATCAGCCGCATGTCAGATGCTGACTGCAGCTTTTTCATGCATGCGTTTGACTCATGATGAGCAACATTCGAGCCGTGAGTCAGGCAGGAAAATTACAGAGTCTTCGCCTGGACGAAGCCGAGTCCCGCTTGTCTGCTTGGTAAATTGATGAGGTCCGCCCGTGCGAGGGATGGCAGGGCGGGAGGGCCGAAGGACATCCGAGCCCCGCCAAAAGCTGCCCTTGCCCTTGCCCGGCCCTGCTCACATCGTCCGCCCGCCGTCGCCGCTGCTGCAGGGCAGATTGTAGACGGGGGCGCGCGCGGTCCAATCTGCAGCTGCACGATGCATTGGTGGGGGAAGCACGGCACGGCTGTGGATCTTCCCGGTCTTTCTCCTGCCCCCTGTGTGTGCGGTGGGACTGTAGTGATGTGGCACGGGGGCTAGCAAAAGGAGCATTTACGATGCGTGACGAGACTCGCACTCCACTCGTGCTGCGACCCAAGACTGCGACGACAGGTGCGGCCCGGAGTTCTGCCTGCTGCGGAACTCCGTGCTCCTGCTTGGCCAGAATTTTATACAGGACAAGGCCGCACCGTTGACGACTGTGCATGGCCATCGCGTGGGAGATGGCAGGGAAAGTAACGAGGTCTGTAGCTTTGTACCTGTCGAGAGGTCCAGAACGAGATTCGTGTAGGGTATATATCTTCTTGATACAAGAAAACAAGGGACAGATAATAACAACAGAAGTGTTTTTCGTCGTCAAACAAGGGAAGCTCACAGACATGTGAAGAGTGTTACACCGCACCTTTTTTGTTACTCGGTCCAACCAGCCAACCATGCATACCAACCACGAGTAAAACAGGAGATCCTTGGTGAAGTGAAAAAGTTCGCCACCCAGCGCACCCCAATGCCATTCCAAAAGAAAACATGATTCGTCTCTTCAAATGTCGGCCGCGTGGTAAAGAATGTCGATCCACAATCTTCTCTGCTTAGCTGGACTGTGATATCTGTAGTGGTCCGCAGCATGCGCTGCAGGACCCGTTCCATATGTCTTCGACGCTGCCTCCATACGGTGTGCGACAGTGGATCATCGACAAGAAACCGTGGTCCATCACCTTTCGGCGTATCGGCACGTGCAACCATCGGAGCACTTGCAACATCGAGTTCGAGGCAGATCGGCTATGGTTGAAGCCGCATCCGTGTGGGCACCAATCAGCGGGCGGGGTCGCTCCGCGCTAGCCCTCAAGCTGCGCATTCTGGTGGGTGTGGAGCCCTCTTGACACATTCAATTGCTGCCAGCCCCAAAACTTGGGGCGGGCGGTGGGGAGTCCAGTCCAGACTGATGATCAGTGATCGTGGACTAGTCCGGGGTCTCAGAGACCGGACCTGGGATCGGCGCAGCTCCCACATCTTGGTTGTGCGCTGAGGTCATTCCTAGCACGTGGCTCGGTTTCGGTCTCGCACGATGCGACTCAGTAGTAGGAGGACCAAGATAGATTCTGACAACCGATTGTGAGTCGTCTAGAGCTTCTCGTGGTCTTGGTGGTATGCTTGCGGCGGATAGGCTGGCTCAGCGTCTTGCATGGTCTGGTCGGATTGTTCCTGAGGATCCTGACGACCAACGCGCTCAAGCCACTTCTCTGCCGAGTCGAGGGTGGCCTTCACCACATTGCTCACTTGGGTGATCATGTCGAGACCTTCTTTCGCGAAACCGATCATGCGTTGCGCACTTTTACTGGTCTCGGAATCAGTGGAGGATTCGCTGCTGCCAGAAACAACGCGCCACCGTTGCGGAAGAGACATAAGCTGTGATCGCACAAACTGGCGGGCGTTGTCTGGAAGGGCGCCTCCAGCATAGTTAGACACCGAGTTGACAACATGTTGTAGCGTGGCCATGATGTGCTCGCTCTGGGCCTTGATCTGGTCGGCCAGTTGTCGGGCCGAGTCGTCCTGGTCGGGAGTTTGTGGTCGCTCGCCTTTCTCCAGGTTGGGGTCACTGTTACGGTGATGCCAGTCCCTTCGCCTTTGCTCATATTGCTCAAGAATGTTCTTCAGAGCCCTGGTGAGCTCAGATACCCGTAGGGCAGACGAGCCCAGCAGCGTCAGGCAGAATCGCAAGCTCTGACGCGAGGTGGAGCTCAAAGCGACCGAAAGTCCGGAAGTCGTGACAAGGAATTGCGAAGACCAGCTTCTCAAGGGTCCGTTCCGGGGACGGACCTGTCCGAAACGCTCGACGGAGGCCGGACTCTGCTCTTCGCGATACGAAGGTGGCCGTGTTGCGCCATAGACGGGGAGAGGTTCTGTGAGAGAATCGATGGACAGACGACGAAGGCCTGGCCGAGCGTCCACATCCATGGCACTGTCATTCGACACGTCCATAGCACCAGACTCGGCGTCGGCCGGTCTGCGCGCATCAAGGTATCGGCGCACAGTGTATTCTACGCCGGTCATCTCACCGACACTTCCCACTGCACTGGCAACAGGAAAAGCGATGTTCTTTTCGACAAGGTTCGCGCCGTATTGTACAATACGAGGAGAGAAGTTCTTGGTGGTCGAGTAGGCGGAAATCGAACCTTTGATGGTGGTTCCCACCCATGGATGTGCCTGTGCGATGAGTTCGAGCAGCGGTTCGGGTTCTCCGTTCGGAAGTGCACCTTGCACAGGATATGCTGGCGGTCGACTCGGTCCCCTCCTCGCGTAGTCTGGTGTCGTCAGTATTGGGCGTTGGTGAAGTCTGTCGGCGTTCGATGTACCTGGGTTTCCGAGCCCCGACAACGCCTGTGCGGCGATGAGCACATTTTCATCCTCCACCGAGACCACACTCAGTGGCCTGCCGTTCCGGTCCTCCACGCTTATCACGCTCGCCGTTGTGACCGGGCTCGCCATTCCTGATTCCAACGATACCGTCCTTTCCGCCATGTGCATGTGATTTTGGTCGATGCGCGGGAATGGTCCATGTGAGACCGGCGATGCGGAATGCTGGTCATGCTCCTGCATGACACGAGATAGCGACGGCAGCGGTTCGAAGTCGTTTGAAAGGACGGTTTTGAGATCGGGTAGTGTGATTCGGTTATTGGGCGAGTGCAGCGCCTGGGCTGACGCCGGGAGTGTCGTCGCCGCAGCGTACGGCAGCGGTGTGCCGTCGCGCGGAGGCTCCATCTGCATGGCCATATTTGCGACGACGTCCGGAATGCTGGAGGTTATATCGCCGCGCACTGCAGTCCAGCAGTCTGCATTGATGAGAGAGAGCGTGCGTTGGGGGGAAGAAGGTTAGCGGAAGGGTCAGCGTCGTGAAAGGCGGGTTTGGTGTGACATCGGGGCAGGGACGTAGGGCCATGCGAGGATGATAATACTCCCGGCGTTTTCATTGGCTTGTGCGCGTCAGATGGCCGCCGTGACGCTGTTTGTCACATGCTGGCATATTTTCGGCTCCCACGGGTCCGTGCTGGGGAAGCGGATCAACGCCCTTTTCGCATGTGTCCTGTCAGCAATTGCACGTGAAGGACAACGGCGGCGGAACGACTTGCGGCGCTACAGTGCGGAGTGCACCCTTTCACGACGCATTGCCGACCAACTACTCGGCTCACTGCTGAGAAACTCTTCACATGCATTCTGCGACGCAGAATGTTGAGACGCCGATTCAGTGTGAGCATGGGGGTTCAAGACCCTGAGAAAAGTTCTGACGCCCAAGCGTGGTACAGAGTACTTTGAAAGAGAGCAGTACCTATAGAACAGGAGCGACGGAAAGGCTGTCCGCCAGATGTATCGTGAATCCTGCCCCCTCTGGCTTGGAATCACTCAACAGCTAGAGGAGGTCCGCCTATCCGCCAATGGGGGCAGTCCAGGTTCCGGCATGGCCGCCCGCGCCCTGGCGTGCGAAGCCGCTCAACGGCCTGTTTGTGGGCTTTCGACATGTGTCGAAGCCGTTCTGTGGCTGTAGTTGCATAGAGGACACGGAAGACCTGTCATGGAATGATCGGCCACATGACAGTCACAGGCAGGTTTTCATGACGATGGCCTGCGTCGCACCCGTGCATACGTCTAATTTCATGTGGGAAGTGTTATACTCATCAGTCGGATGTCATAGTAGGTGGGATGCCTCCTGAGAGCGCAACGCTGGCCGCGTTCGGTTAACGCTAAGGTGATGGACGGCCACCTGTCCAGGACAAGATGGATTTGCTTTTTAAGCCGCGCGATGGCCACCATTGAAGGCCGTACACAGAGAGAGAGCATATGGAAAATCTTACACCGGGTAAATGATATTTTCCAGGCTGTCCCCCGAACATGGCATTCACGCTGTGGCGAAGGCGATGGGTCCAGTCGGCAGCTCGTATATGCGTCGTAAATGAACTCGCCGGGATGCCTGCGGCATGTGAAGATCGCTCGGCACCGCATGCGACATGGGGAGACATGCCAGCAGCAGGCGAGACAACCAGAGCACCTACTGTTTTCGTTTTAGGATACCAGGGTGCAGCTGACGGTTATAGCACTGCTATATGAGCTTTGCAGACCGAAGCGTGCGCGTCGGGCTGGATCATCATTGTCGGAGACTGAGACTCGGCCAGCCAAAGCGCGCACCGAGCAGCCGAACGCCGTCACATGGCAATCCAGATCCTTGTTGGCACGTGAATGCACCGTGAGAGTCAAGATCCTTTCTGCCGAGTCGTCCGATATATTACTTTGGCAACCTAATAGTGGGTGGCTACCGTCATTGGGACGACCCACCTCCACATGCAACCATCAAGATATCCCCGACAGGAGCCGGGTTCTTTTATAGCGTACAATTCGGAGTGAACTACGTTGTGTACTGAAGTTGCACGACAAGGAGCCGTGACTGACATCACCATGCCGCGTAGATCTGCCTTTGTTGTACAGCATACCTCATTCAAGGTATCTACAAACTTACACAGTGCACCATCAAGTCAAGCTTGTGCAACCATAGTGAGAAGGACTGTACGACCTTGACACTATTCCGCATGTTCTTGGCTTGCCGGGATCGACTCGTCAAGATCGTCAAAGTCACCATGATCTGCCTCGTTCTCGATGTCCATCGACACTACATCGTCCTCCTCCACATCATCTCCGGGATCGTCCCTCTCACTACCAACCCCACCATTGCCTGCCTGCGCTTCGAGCATCGGGCCACTCTGTAGAGCCGTGGTGCCAGCAGCCGTGTTGGCCTTTGCAATCGCGCGCAGATACATGCTCATGCGTGCGACGTTCCGACCGTACTTGCGTTCGGGGAACATGGTCTCGCGGACATTGCCTTGGTGCAAATCATCCGGACAGCCGGCGACGAGCCGGTATGCGTCCTCGTCCGGGGTCTCACCAGCAAACAGATGCTTCATCTTATCCTTCATAATTGCACGCGCTTTCGACAGCGTGCCGTTGCAATACCAGCCCCAGTGGTGGACGTCACATTCCGTGCGGATATTCTCCGTCTGGAAGATCTCGTGCAAGGTGGGATCGGTGATGTCGCAGATCTGCCACGTCTTGCCGTTCGCGCTGACGGTCTTGCCGTCGAACATGTGCGAGTCGGGGGACTCGGCCTTGGGTCTCACGGTCCGTGACCATTCTCGGACAGACTTCGCGGAGGCCTTGAATGCATCTTTGTCCACCTGGAACATCAGGGTCTGATAAAAACGATACTTCGGGTCGCTGCGCGGATCCACGCCGTATCTGATCAGCGTATCCCGCCAAGGTCCGGCGTTGAAGCTGTAGCCCACGAACTGAGTAGCTTCCTTGAAGATGCTCTCACTCACGGGAGGTATCGCGTTGAGTGCCACACGTTTGGTCACCAGCGGCCGCTTCTCCAATAGTGCCTTAAGGCTTTTGATCGCTTGCGGCAGTAGCACACCATCCGGACTCGTGATCGGGACCTTTGCTGGTGGACCTTGTGGAATCTCGGCGATATCAGGTGGTAGTGCCCACGTCAATTTCCTCGCAGGGCCGTGAAGGTTCTTCGAAATCAAATTGCCCTTTGCATCTGGGACAACAACGACCCCCGGCGCTTGTTGATACTCATATTTGTACGGAATGTCGACGTGTGCAAAGTTGGGTGGTCCAGGGATCCGGATCTCATCCTCTATCCCAGGGATGTTCTCGGGGTCGAATCGACTCAGGCTATCGTAGTCCGGCACCATGATATGGTCGCGCAATTCGCGCATGATGGGCAGCTCAGAGTTACGGAGTTGGAAGTCAGGCATCGTGCGGAATCTGTGCGTGTCGCGCAGCATACCGACTGCCTTGATCTCATATCCACCCTCATGGTCCTGCAGCCGCCGCAGCAAGCGTGATGCTGTGGTTGCATCACTCAGTGGCTGAGGAGCCGTCTCGTATGGTTCGTCGGTCCCTCGTTTCCGCCGCCGACCGGTTCGCTTAGGTACTGTGACTTTGACGAGGACATTGCGTGTTTCGATGCCCGTAGATGGAATTTTCTTGGCGAGAAGATCGTTGGGTCGCAGCGAAACGCCAGCTACCGGTTCTGGGAGGATGTTTTCTTTGCGGCCCAGCTTGCTGTCACCAACGCGACGCTCCAGGACCTTTCCGAGGCATGTTGTTCAGCATGTAATCTTCGAAGGCAGATTTGTGCCGCGAGGATGCACTCACACTCTTCAATTGTGGCTCCCCGCCCAGAGATTTCAATCCATTTTCGATGTTCTTGATGATGCATGGATGCTCGATCGCAACAATGCGATTGGACGGTACCTGGTGGGTCTGCGCGATCGAAGGTCGATTATCGCCGATCGAGGTATACGCCATCGCATGTAGAGTTGTGAGGTGAGGTGATGGCCTAGGTGAGGATTAAGATTATAGCCGCGACGACCAATCGTGGAGAAGCTTAGGGTTATCCTGGTTCTACACCTGCATCACAGCGAGATGCCCTTACCCATTGTTGGTGAATGAATAAATATATATAAGAATTACTTGTACATATTGTACCTAGTAATGTTGATTCTCGTAATCTAGTTTATTGGGCTCATCGGTACATCGTCAACATCACGGGGTCTACGGCCAACCTTAGTCACCATCGACATGCATGTACATGAGACTCCATTCCTTTTGATAGCAGCCATGCTCAGTATCGGTGCTGCTCAACCCATCGGCAACGATGCGAGCGCCAGCACGGTAGGCAACAAAAACCCTAAGAATCAAGAGTATCCAGTTGACCAACGGAGCAGATTTCCGCTCGTGACCAAAACGATCCCATCCAGCAACTTTTCTACGTCGTCTATCGCCTGCTACTCTGCCCCATTGGACAGCCAACTTGTGCCACTTCTTGACATATGTGCATCACTGTGATGAACCCTCATGAGCACTCGACCTTACTCCTGGTCTCCGTTCTCGCTCATGGGTCGAATTTGGGAGTGCATCAAATAGGAGTTGATGTGTATGCATTATGAACGACGGACCGCAGGTTCGCAGTCGCAGAGGAACTGTTGGAGAGTTGATGGAAAAGAGCGAAGAGCTTCGCAGACTGGGGATGGGTACGATAGGTGTCAGGCCCAAACACATTAATGCGCTTGACTGCATTCTTGCCATTATCGTCCCTACAAATGAGTAGGCTGTAGGCGTAAGTCAAGCATGAAGCACACCTTAATGGAATTACAGCCCACTGGCCTCTGATATGCATTGGCCTCTGACAGACTCGGGTGATGAGACTCCACGGACTTACAAACGGTCTTCGTTATTGTCCGTCTGTCGGATTCACATTACATCCGAAAGTCTTACAATTGCCGGCCGGAGCCCCCTGTTGCGAATATCGTGCCGGTGATCAACCTTGTACATGATGAAATTCGTCAGACCAGGTTGTTGGTGAGGGAATCGTCGCGAGCAGGGCGAGACGCTTCAATGCACGGCGATGCATGTGCCGCACTATAGTCCTGGGGGCTGCTAAATGCGCTTCTGTATTGGTTTCGATAGGGATGCATGCTCCTAACCTTAGCGTCGCGCGATCGGAGCCTCATGATGTATCAAATGCTGAAACGCGCTGCTTATTCCGAGAAGCATACAGTGGATGGATGAATGTGCATTCGGTTATGCCTACATAAAGAGACGGCTAGATACTCCTCGCGTTTGGATGCTGGCGCACCAAAGCTCTCGAACCGTTAATAATTCGATTGTCCTACTTTGAGTGCCGCCGAACCGGGTCCTTCTCTGGGCAAATCATCTTCAGACTGATGTTGTACAACCTGTGCGAACGGATCTTATTGTACAAAGAAGACTTTGAATGCCTTGTGATTGGTGGTTGTGTGCTCAGCTATTGCAGGTGGGCGTGGTAGGTAAGATGGCACGATGGTAGGGTACAGTTTCAGCCCCTGTAATCTTGTCACGCGTTGGCGGGGTCCAGCAAGAATGGCACTGGGAAGCTGGCACAGCTGGAGCGTGCTTCGTGGCCCACTTGCCTGCTCCGGCCCCCAGAAACACCTGGGACGCTGACCGTCCAGCCGTACGCCGGTAGGAACTGGTGCTCCACCACGAACAACGCTTCAAAAACGGGAATACTTGCTACATCATCATTGCCCTTCCTTTTCGGCGCCATCCGTGACACGACGTGCTTGAACCTCCTCACGTGCACGCTACATATCCTCAATGCGGACGGTCCATAACCTTCACGCATACCCTTGAGCGCCGCCGCGTCCCGTGAGCTTCGCCCACTTGAGTCCGCTTGCATCGACGCCTCGCGACCCTGGCCCGTGGTGCTGCTTCACTACTCCGCAGTCTCCTTGGCAGCCTCCCGTGCCCCGTCAGGCAAAGCCTCCTCGAGTGTTATCACAACGTCAACGACTTGCGATACATTTCGCTGCCACCGCTGTATCCAGGCGCGCTCCACTGCGTCCTGCATTCGCCCGAGCGCTTTTTTCGCGCAGCCCGCCAGATCCGGGTCACGTGGACCGTTGGTTCGCTTCCCTTGCGACATTTTGGCCGAGCTGGGGCAGAGAGCTCGACCGCTTCACGTCGTATTGGGCCCGTTTCGTTGCAAAGCAGCGCCTGTCTGCTTTGACGTGCAGCCCCGAGGGCGATATCCATGATGAAAGGCTTCAGGCAGCGCGTGGTAAGATCTCAGCCCACCTCGCACGCCCTGGTTCGCTATCTGAGTATTGATCAATGAATCTAACAGCACGAGCAGCTCTCGAGAGCAAAAGATGGCAATAAACTCGCCAAGAATAAGAAGGACAATAACAACAACACCGGCACTGCCTCGCCTAATGTCGGTTCGTCAAATCAGTCGCCAGCTGGGTCTGCCCATGCCACGCCATCGTCGTCCACGAGCAACCTCGTCGATCCGCGAAATAAGCCACTTCCATCCGAAGGCGCCAACCCAGCACACACTGCAGCACTGCAGGCTACACAAATGAACATGGGTGCCCCGCAGAACCAGGCGCATTTTCAACCACACAATCCGGTGCCAGGTCAGAACAATGTTGCAGGACAAGGTCCGAACACTCCGGGGAGGCATAGTCAGTCGATGCCACCGAGTGTTGTCATCTCGCCCAGCGCTCCTGTAAGCCACAGCACTCAGGACTCTTGTTGATTGTATGCGATCTGAATGCTAACACGGCGCAGCACGTCCCGCCTCCTGGCGCAGCGGAGACTATGCCACATGATCTTGCGCCACCCAAAGCTGGACAAAAGAGCCTCTTATTTGATCGACTACAGACCACACCGAAGGATACCGTACCTGAGGGCATTAGGACCCCGAAGCGACAGCACTCATCGCGCTTCGATATTTCCGACCAAAGGCAACGCGAACTTGAGAAATTGCCAGGCTTCCACGAGGTGCCGCCGAACCGACGCCAAGAGCTCTTCATGCAAAAGCTGGATCAATGCAACATCATCTTCGATTTCAACGATGCATCCGGAGACATGAAAAGCAAAGAGATCAAGCGCTTGGCATTGCACGAGCTCCTCGACTACGTTGCGCAGAACCGACAGGTCATCTCGGAGCCCATGTATCCGCGCGTCGTCGAAATGTTCGCCAAGAACCTCTTCCGGCCCATCCCACCACCTATGAACCCCCAGGGCGAAGCATTCGACCCTGAAGAAGACGAGCCTGTCCTGGAGGTCGCCTGGCCGCACATTCAGGTCGTGTACGAGTTTTTCTTGCGCTTCATCGAGAGCCAAGATTTCAACACAAACTACGCCAAACAATACATCGACCACGGATTTGTGCTGCAACTGCTTGAGCTGTTCGACTCCGAGGATCCCCGCGAGCGAGACTTCCTCAAAACCACACTCCACAGAATATACGGCAAGTTCTTGAACTTGCGATCATACATCCGAAGAAGTATCAACAATGTTTTCTTCCAATTCATATACGAGACCGAGCGCTTCAACGGGATTGCCGAGCTTCTAGAAATTCTCGGGTCGATCATCAACGGTTTCGCACTCCCTCTGAAAGAGGAGCACAAGCTATTCCTCACCAGGGTATTAATTCCACTGCACAAGGTGAAGAGCTTGAGTATGTACCACCCACAGCTTGCGTACTGTATCGTCCAATTCTTGGAGAAAGATGCTGCGCTTACAGAGGAGGTCGTCCTTGGCCTTCTGCGGTATTGGCCCAAGGTCAACAGCACGAAGGAGGTCATGTTCTTGAACGAGGTCGAGGACATCTTTGAGGTCATGGATCCGGCAGAGTTCGCGAAGGTGCAGGAGCCTCTGTTCAACCAGCTTGCGAAAAGTGTCGCAAGCCCGCATTTTCAGGTAAGTTGGGTAAGAATTACACTGCAAAATATCGATTAATCATGCTTCAGGTCGCCGAACGAGCTTTGTACTTCTGGAACAACGAATACTTCTGTAATCTTGTCAGCGACAACGTCGACGTGATCTTGCCAATCATGTTTGCGCCTCTGTACGAGAACTCGAAGGGGCACTGGAATAGGTGAGACACTCGCTGCCTTATCCGATTTGCTTTTTCTGACATTCAACCAGGACGATTCACGGCATGGTCTACAATGCCATGAAGCTTTTCATGGAAGTCAACCCGCAGTTGTTCGACGAGTGCTCGCACGAGTACACCGAACAGCAGAACAATGCCGACGCGATCAAAGCGAACCGTCAAGCTAAATGGGATCGACTAACGCAGCTCGCCGAGTCGATGAAGTCGAACGGCCATGCGCCGGCAGTCAGGCCACCATACAATAAAGCGAAGGGCTCACTCAGGGCTGATGACGGCGATCCGATATCGATGGAACGTCTCAGGCTACAGGACGAGCGGCGGGCGGTACGGTGATAGCAACTTTACCTGATCGGGATTTGGGCGTTTGTTTGCTTCGATGCTGTTCATTTCGGGCACCGAGCTATTTCTTTTTCTTTTGTTCTCGGCTCGGTCGTGGCGGCCATGCATTGTTGTTGCATAGCGTTGCAAGGACCATTGCTGGCGTCCTACCCCGGCATGATCTGATGGAGATGGTGCGAAGTAATCGGTCGGGATTGGCATCAAAAGTCCCAGGTAGAAGTGAAGTGCAGCTCCTTGGCGTCTCTGCCAAGTAGACTTGTCAATAGATCACAGCGCTCACGTTTATTTCTCGATGTCCGTGAGTCACCAGATTAGAAGGTCAAGTTCAATTTCGTCGGGTTCTCGGCCATTAGCGAACCCTGATATAGCTACCTTCTTGTGTGCCTCACTTGTATCAGCTTCGATATGAGTGCTGTTATTGTACGGATTATCCATTGACACTACAGTAATAGGGGCTTGGACTGATATATATTGAAATAATACAAATATGTACCAACAACGACCTTGCATAGCGTGGGCCCATGTCTTATGCTTGCAGCTCAGGAAAACCCTGAATTCTAGCCCAACAAGGTCTAGCGCGGGTCCAAAACATTCTTTTTGCTATTGCGGGACATGACAATCCACCTCGCTCGTTGGACCTGTCCGACAGGTGCATAACCGGGCAAGACCATGGCTGATTCTCAGATCGTCTCTCAAGCCTTTCCAGGCTCGTCGGCCTTCTCGGACTTTCGTCTGAAGTCGATCGCCACCGCGATCGGGGCCACAGATGTCCAAGCGATCTGGGTTCACTATGTCGCTTCGTATGAGCCTCTCCCTGCCGAGACTGTGAAGATCCTTGATCAACTGCTCGAATACGGGAGCTTCCCGGTCAGCAACGAACTCTACTCGTTGCTTTTGAAGGCGATCATCACGGGAAACGCCCCAGAGGATCAACACATCAAGTTGTACTACGTTACTCCACGACCCGGAACCATTTCGCCCTGGAGTTCGAAGGCAACCAGCATCGCTCATGTCTGTGGGTTGGAGAACATCGTCAAGCGGGTCGAACGAGGGATCGTCTTCGCTGCCAGGTTCGACGAGGCGCCGTCGGCCATTCCCAATCCAGATGCGTTGCATGATCGGATGACGGAAGTGATCAATGTAAAGACTCCCGATATCAACGCAATGTTTGGCCAACTTCCGCCGCAGCCACTTCACAGGATCGATCTACTACAGAACCCTGAAGGCCCACGAGCCGCACTTGACGAAGCCAATCGCACTCTAGGGCTGGCTCTCGACCCGTCGGAGATCGAATACCTCATCGATGCGTACACCAATCAACTCAAACGCAATCCGACTGACGTCGAATTGTTCATGTTCGCACAAGTCAACTCGGAACATTGCCGACACAAGCAGTTCAATGCTGCTTGGACCATCGATGGAGTTGTTAAGCCAAGCTCGCTGTTCTCGATGATTCGCAACACTCACAAAGCCCATCCCGAGCATGTCATCTCAGCTTACAGTGACAATGCCGCCGTTTTGGAGGGTTCTCCAGGCGGTCTCTGGGCTCCCGATCAGCTGACTGGCGAATGGAAGTTGACAAAGGAAATCGTCCACTACTTGGCCAAGGTCGAAACGCACAACCACCCCACGGCAGTCTCTCCCTACGCTGGCGCAGCGACTGGCTCTGGAGGCGAGATCCGAGACGAAGGTGCTGTCGGTAGAGGGTCGAAGCCGAAAGCTGGTTTGGCGGGGTTCAGTGTCTCTGACCTGCGCATTCCCGGTCACATCCAACCATGGGAGCTCGACATCGGCAAGCCGCACCACTTGGCAAGCAGTCTCAACATCATGCTCGAAGCCCCGATCGGAAGTGCTGCCTTCAACAACGAGTTCGGCCGACCCTGCACGACGGGCTATTTCCGTACACTGTCTCTTAAGGTTCCCGTAGATGGTGAGAGGGAAGAGATTCGAGGCTACCACAAGCCAATCATGATTGCTGGCGGTGTTGGTACGGTTCGGCCAGAGCATGCACTCAAAACCAAGGGTTCCGTGAGCACCGGTGCGCACTTGGTGGTCCTTGGTGGTCCTGCCATGCTGATCGGATTGGGAGGAGGTGCGGCCTCATCTATTCAGTCCGGCGAGGGCAGCGTCGACCTCGATTTCGCGAGTGTGCAGCGTGGAAATGCTGAAGTTCAGCGACGAGCCCAGGAAGTCATCAACACGTGTAGCTCACTTGGGTCGGAGAACCCAATCCAGCTCATTCACGATGTTGGCGCTGGAGGTCTATCAAACGCTCTCCCGGAACTGGTCGAAGACGCTGGCTACGGAGCTCGATTCGAACTGCGAGAAATCGACAATGCCGATCCGAGCCTGAGTCCATTGCAGATATGGTGTTGTGAGGCTCAGGAACGATACGTCATGGCCATCGCTCCGGAAAAACTCATCGCCTTCGAGAAGATCGCACGACGAGAGCGCTGCGGCTATTCCATCGTTGGACAGGCTTCAGACGAGAAGCGTCTGGTGCTGATGGACCGCGATTCGAAGGATGAGCCGGTTGCAATTGACCTACCGATGCCTATTCTGTTCGGCAAGCCTCCTAAGATGCATCGCGTCGTTGATTCACGAAAGCTTAAGCTGCCACCTTTTGACAGCAGTCTCTCCGCTGCGGTCCCCAATGGCACTGTGCAACAAGTCCTGGATGCTGCAGTGGATAGGGTTCTTGCTTTGCCTGCTGTCGGTTCGAAATCATTCCTTATCACCATTGCTGATCGTACGGTCGGTGGGCTGACGGTTCGTGACCAAATGGTCGGACCGTGGCAAACCCCTGTGGCCGATGTGTCAGTCACGGCAACGTCATTGACAACTGGCATCACGACCGGTGAGGCGATGGCCATGGGCGAAAAGCCTACCTTGGCTCTTATCTCACCCGCAGCGTCCGCTCGGATGGCTGTCGCCGAGTCACTTCTAAACATCGCTGCTGCAAGTCTTCCGAACAGACTCAGCCAGGTTCGCTTGTCTGCAAACTGGATGTGTGCCAGTGGCCATCCAGGCGAAGGTGCAGCTTTGTATGAGGCTGTCGAGGCAATTGGCATGGAGCTTTGCCCTGAGCTTGGTATCAGCATCCCGGTTGGGAAGGACTCGATGTCGATGAAGACCAAGTGGGAGAACAAGGAGGTCACAGCTCCGTTGTCGCTCGTCATCTCAGCTTTCGCACCGGTCAACGATCTCAGCAGTACCTGGACTCCAACGCTTCGACGCACGGAGGATGTCGGCGAGACTTTGTTGATGTTCGTTGACCTGGCTTCAGGTAAGAAGGCGATGGGAGGTTCTGCTCTCGCTCAATCATTTGGCCAAGTGGGAAACGAGGCACCGGATGTCCGTGATGTGGACCACATCAAGGACTTCTTCCATGCGGTCGAGCAGCTGCATGAGTCCGACATCGTGCTCGCCTACCATGATCGGTCAGATGGTGGCTTGTTTACGACCGTCGCTGAAATGATGTTCGCTGGTCGATGCGGAGTTGATCTCATGCTCGACAAGATTGTCACTTCTGGTCGACCCAAGGACGTTGTTTCAACACTGTTCAACGAGGAACTGGGCGCAGTGTTCCAGATTCGCAAGAAGGATGAGAGCCAATTCCGGGGCGTTTTCGCACCGATGACACCCATCACCATCGGCAGTGTTTCGAAGGCCTCGAAACAGGAGCTTTCGATCTACTACGGGGCCGACTGCCTCTACCGAGCCTCGCGGAAGGATTTGCAACAAAAGTGGCACCACACGTCGTGGGCCATGCAGAGGCTCCGTGACAACCCGGCTTGTGCTGACGCCGAGAAGGAGAATATCAACGATGATAAGAACCCGGGCTTGCAGTACAAGCTCACTTTCAAGCCCAAGGAGAGCATTCTACCGCTTACCACGTCGCTCACATCCTCGATCATGGCTAAGCCGAGAGTTGCCATTCTTCGAGAGCAAGGTGTGAACGGACAGGCTGAGATGGCCTTTGCATTCTCTGCTGCGGGTTTCAGCCCTATCGATGTACACATGACCGACATCATCTCGGGTCGCTTCTCTCTCGCGTCATGCGTTGGACTCGCCGCCTGTGGTGGTTTTAGTTATGGTGACGTGCTTGGTGCCGGCCAAGGTTGGTCCAAGAGTGTCCTCCTTCACGAGGCGACTCGAAACGACTTCAAGGCGTTCTTCGAGCGCAAAGACACCTTTGCTTTAGGTGTGTGCAACGGATGCCAATTCCTCTCACGATTGACTGAGATCATTCCCGGTGCTGAAAGCTGGCCAACCTTCGAAAGGAATGCATCAGAACAGTACGAGGCCCGCGTGTGCATGGTTGAAGTCACGAATCCACCAAACCTGCCTCCGAGTGTCTTCCTGCACGGTATGGACAATAGCTACCTACCAATCGTGACGGCGCATGGTGAAGGAAGAGCTAGCTTCTCCGCGACTGGCATGTCGACCTCGGATAGCCTGCTCAGGAACGGTCTGGTCTCGATGCGCTACGTAGACAACTACCTCCAGCCGACGGAGAAATTCCCATACAACCCTAACGGTAGTCCGTTGGGTATAACCGGTGTGCGAACACCAGATGGCAGGGTGCTCGCGATGATGCCTCACCCTGAGCGGACGATACTCAAGGAGGTCGCAAGCTACTTGCCGGAGGGGGCGAAGGATTGGGGAGAATATGGTCCGTGGGCCCGGATGTTCAGGAGCGCCCGACGGTGGGTCGGTTGAAGCTGTGAAAGAATTTGCATAATAGAGTCGACGCTTAGTTCTGATAATGATAGTTATTTTACCGCTGATCTTGAGATTACTCAAGCATACAAGGTTCTCAAATTACCTATACAGCATCAATCCCGCGACAACCCGAAACCGAGTTTTAGCGTCGAAGGGCTTAGCGTTGATGTTCGTGGCAGTGGTTGGTTGAAAGTGATTCAGCTCGTAAATAGGCGAGACAGGATAGGGCACCGCCGGGTGGGTAGGTCAGCGCATCATTGTATATAACAGCGCAAGTAGACAGCTTGTTGTACTTTCTGCCCACCAGCAACAGCGCCTGGGCCCTCATTCAATACTTCACCAGCAAATGAGTGTGGCATTGTTCGCCAGAATGTATACGTTACTGGTGATAGTCGCCTCTCTGGCCTTGCTGTACTTCGTGTCATACCCCTACAACTTATTCCGAAACCTCAGGAATGCACGCAAGTCGGGTTGCTCGTATCTCGTCGTTCCGTTGGATCCCCAGACCTTCATATGGATGGTAGCATCGGTACCCTTGCGACCATGGCTCAAGGCAAACCTTCCCACGTGGATCTACAACCGGGTCTCAATGACCATCTATGGCTTCGAATACAGCGAGAAGGACCGCATGCAGAACCACTCGGCAAACCCTAAGGCGCTCGGCGATGAGACATATGTGCTAGTACATCCGGGATCATTTGAGGTCAACACGCGTGATCCGGAATTTGCCTACGAGATCTTGAAGCGCCCGAGAGATTTCATGCAAGTCGAAATCGTCAACCTCTTTGTTGCCAAGTTCGGACACAACGTCTTGTCGAGCAATGGAGACAGCTGGAGTCGGCAGCGCAAGGTCGTCGCGAGCGCCATCAATGAGAAGATCTCCCGGACCGTCTTCAATGAGAGTGTCACCCAGACGCAAGGACTGCTCGAGGAAACTCTAGGCGGGAAGCAGGCCGCGGACACGACACAGATTTTCGATGCCATGAAAAAGATCACGATCAATGTCCTTAGCGGAGCTGGCATGGGCACGAGCGTGCCTTGGGACGACGACCGTAATGAGAAACCGAGCCCCGGATTTAAGATGACATACATTGAAGCCTGTCGCATGGTCATTAAAGCGATGGTGGGCCCGATCATTCTGCCTCTTTGGTTTCTGGACAACTATCCGTCGTTCTTGCCCGGCCATAAATTTTTGCGAGAAGTGGGCTATGCTATTCGGGAGTTCCCTGTCCACACCAAAGATTTGCTGGATCAAGAACGTGTACGGGCTAGATCAGCCGACACTGAAGCTCGAAACAACATCATGAGTCAATTGCTTGAAGCCTCGGAAGGCAAAGACGTGAAGAAAGATGGGAAGCAAGCGCTCTCTGAAGATGAGATGATTGGGAACCTTTTCGTGTTCACGGCTGCAGGCTTCGACACGACAGCAAACACTCTGACCTATGCGATCATGCTGCTCGCGCGGCACCCACAGTGGCAAGACTGGATGTTCGAGGAGATCGACAGCATCCTGCCCGAGGATGAGAAGGCCGAGCTCGACTACACCACCGTCTTCCCCAAGGCAACGCGCGTTCTGGCCGTCATGCTCGAGACGCTGCGATTCTTCCCACCGCTGGTGCACATCACGAAGGGCACTCGCCTGCCGCAGACCGTGACGACCTCGACGCGCTCGTACTGGATCCCGGCGAACTCGACCGTCTACGTCAACACCGTTGGCCTGCACATGAACCCGGACGTCTACCGCAACATCAATCTGGCGCCAGGCGAGCAGCCGAGCGACAGGGACGAGGAAATCTTCCGACCGACCCGATGGCTAAATCCGCCGGGCAACGCACACGCCATCTTCACCCCGCCGAAGGGCACCTTCGTACCCTGGTCGCTCGGCCCGCGGATCTGCCCTGGACAGAAGATGGCGCAGGTGGAATTCACGTCGATCTTCCTGACGCTGTTCCGCAACCATCGTATCGCTGGTGTGCCGGTGAAGCATGGCCCGGAAGGGAAATTGGAGACGACGGCACAGATGAATGATCGGTACGAGAGGCTTATGAGTGACTCCTCCCCGATCATGACGCTGCAGATGTCGGGGATCTATGATATTCCCGCCGATAGCGATAAAGGTGTGCCGATCAACATTTCAAAACGGAAGTGACAGAGCGGTAAGAACAATTTAGATCTTCGATTGGGTATAATGGATATCAAGATGTAACGAATTCGCAACTCAGTTCATATCGCTGAAGTGACCACCCCACTCGGTATTACAACCAGTGCGCCATGTCTACTGATCTCGCTTGAGTGAAATATTGCTGATGCGCTGGGCAAGCGAGTTTCCTACAGCGTCAATCGCTCCTTTGGGACTTCGCAGCGAAATCTGCTGGCTCGTAGATGATCTCTTGAATAGTACGATATTCGTGCCGCTGTAGAGACCACCGAGACCCTGCGATGCCTCAGCTTCTTGAAGATAGATCCGCGCCCACATCTCCGAGGTGTACCAGACAATCGCTACTGCCGTCCACTCGAACACTTTTGGCGGCGGAGCGGAGGTGGAATTGTCGTCGACGGACCCAGTGCGATCAGTCACATCATCGCCTGTGACTGATGACGCTCTTGACTGTGCAATGCTTCCAGGCTCAGTGCCACCAATCTTAGCATTATTGATAGTTGTGAAGATCGTTGCCAGCGGGAGAGTCGTGTACCAGCTCTCCAGCCACTCTTGCGACGGTCGGAAAGGTTGCATGGCGATGGTCGATACCGTGGGTAGGCTGCTGGCTGATGTGGTCCGTGAAACTTCCGAAGGTCGAGCGACGGGCTGTTTACCACGTGCCTTCTCACTCATGGGGGTCGGACGGTCTTCAGCGTGCGGTTTTGCTCCACCCGCATCATTGTTATCCTCATCCTCGTCGTCGTCCTCGCCGACGCCGAAGCGTTCGTCCTCGGGGACTTCTTCTAGTGAAGTCCGTCGGAGCGAAGTCGGACTTCGAATACTGTCGATCGAACCAGGTCGCGACGCTGTTTGCTCGTTGTCGGTATTGGGACCCCGGTCTTTGCTCTCGAGACCCTGCCGGTCAAGCTCGGCCAAAGCCCCATCAATGGTCAGCGCTCGGAGTGCCTTGAATCGGGAGCGGCTCCCGACGAGAACTTCCACGAAGCGCCGATTTTCTGTCAAATCAGTATTCATCAGCACCGGTTTGCCATCATCGTCATATCAAGTTGAATGGAGCAGAACACACCTGCCAAGTGATTCTCGAGAATGCCATTAATGGTCTCGAGCAGAGTAGTCAAAAGCTTGTAGTTCTGATCATTGGCTAGGAGAAAGCTTGGGGAGGACAGTAAGGTAAACAAGTCCATAATTTTGGAACTTGTCGCGCGAGCAAGGTCCTTTTGATACGGAGCAATGTTGTGAATCGTGCTCAAAAGTGCTGGGTACACTGCTTCTAATCTGCCTTTCGGTGTGGTAAATATGTTGTGTATGGACTGCGACCCTTTGTCAGCTTCTCGCACACGAGCCGCAATTGCTTACTTCAACTCAATGCTTACACAAATGAGGAAATCCGCATATGAGCCATGAAAGTTGGGCACTCGCATAACCAAAGGCAGCGTTTCCGAGTGCGCGAACGGCGCATTGAGCTTCTTCGCGAAGTTTGCCTCAGTGCTGAGAGTCTGTAAAGCGAAGACGCAGAGTCGCAGGGTACCATGCCGTGATGAATGATCCTTGGCATCGATAGCATAGAACAGCAGCATGATCACGTAGTCTAGCGCACACCCGGTCTCAATTAGATATCTTCTGAATCGTCGGTTGCATTGAGTCAGCTCCCAGAGGAGGCTCAGCATCTCTGGTGCCCACGGGAGAGCTCGGTCTTTGCCTTGGAAATAGTTGAATTGTCCCGAAATCTGTTACATTTAGTCCAAGACCTTCGACGACGATAGACACAGACATACCGGGTGAGAAAGCACTTGGCTAAGACCCTGCTGAATGAATTGAAAATCATCAGGCCGATGTAATTGGCTCATTGCGTGGCGGAATGTGTTCTTCTCTGGTTTGAGACCGCTAGGCACTTGATGGGTGATCAATAACAGTAGCAGCTGTAGGGAGTAAGTGACCAATAGTTTCTTCGGATCTCCTTGGTTCGTGTTCAGATCGATTGGGAGATTCCAGGCATTTGGGTTGTATTTTAGAGCCTGCTAACTGTCAGCATCCCCACCGAGGCCAGCCCGCAGTGGATTTATGCTTAATTCATATTGCTGCATATTCTCGTGCTGCTCGAAGAGTGCCAACTTACCGTGTTGAGCAAAGAGCATACTATGCCATTGACCACTCGGCTTTCCAGTCTCGTTGTCATATATGTCAAAGCCTGAATGTCAGTATTCACGACCGCAACTGTCCTTAGCTTTAGTATAACATCTGTCAAGCAATTCGGGGGGGCCACAGGCTTACTTGGTTGCGTATACATTGGTTTGCTGGACAGGGCAATCAGAAGCCGAAGCGCCTCCATCTGGTTCTTCTCATTGTCTTTCGTACAATTGAGACTCTTATTACTGCCAATTCCCGTCTGCCAGACCTTTACTAGAATCTCCACATCCAACATCCCGTCAACTAGAACTCTTTTGGGTATTGCGAACCCGGGAAAGAAGAGGTAATTTGTCACGAGATCCATCAGCGTTTCGCCCAACGGCGGCGCGATTTCATGCTCGGCCTCACCAGCAGTGTACTTCCTTTGCGGATTCAAGCCATCGAAGTATATCGGGTTCCTCCCCTCTTTCTTTCCCGCGAGGCGCGTCGGGCGCCTCGGCCGCCAAAAGAAGGTCTCCTGCCATTCTTTGAGATGTTCGGCTTCGTAGACGTAGGGCAGCAGGCGTGTCAAGATGCGCATACAGTTGAGAATCTCGGGCACTGTGTTCGCTTGTGGATCACCGTAGCTCCTAGGATCCTGAAGCGTTCGCAGGCGTGCGATGGCTGTGTAGATCAGCGTTTCGAGGTTCTTCTTCGGCTCGATCTGTGCGTGCGGCGGTGGTCGCAAGTCTGGGTTGTTCAAGGTGAGATTTCGCAGATCGTTCGGCGACCAAAGTGCGAAAACATCCTCGGGCGACTCGGGTAGAGTGTAGAACTGGTCGCAAGTGTCAGTCGTGCAAACAAAGCCGGACTGCCGTCTCTTCCCAATGACCTACCTGCGCCCAAAGTGGGTCGCTCGGAGCAATCTCATCTTGACCAGCCAAGAGGAATACACTCTGCTTGAATGCGAGTTTGCTCTCCGAGGCGCCCATTATTGCATTGCTCTTTCTCCCGAACTCGTTGCGACAGCTTGCACCGCTGGGAACTTTTCTGGCGCGCGAGTAAATGAGGCGTCTCGGCCGCGCGATTCTGCCCAGATCAAAATCAGACTGCAGCACTTTGCTGCTCTTTTCTCCCTGAGAGCGCTATCCGTATGCTGGCGAGAAGTATCTTGAATTGTGCTGTCGACGAAGGTGCAGTGATTGTGGACCTCCAAGGCTCGAGAATCGTCCATTACGTAGTGCCCGCATTCGGAGTGGTTCGCCGGCACAAGGGTCCGTCACCTGCATGACCGCCAGCCTATTAGGGTCACTCTGGGCTGTGAATGGCCGTCTGTTCTTCAAGGTACTTCCATGTATTGAGTTGCTGCAAGCTTATGCTGTACATGACCAAACATAACCAAATAACGCATTATATTTATTTATGCAGTGATTACTGTGAATCGTTGCTTGTATGAAGCTCGTATGATACACGCCCAGCACGTAAGTGGACAGATTCTTGAATTGCTATGGACGAACGAATTTCACTGTAATGAACGTGGAAGCCAGCTCGACACTGCGCTGTTATCCCTGTCAAACAACATCAGCCCGGCTTTAACACGCGTTCTCATTTACAATAGGTCCAGCCTCACGGGTACAAAAGCTGCAGACGGAGTAACCTCGCGCCACCAAAAGAACAAGACACTTTCTCGGCACGCTTGTTGAAGACTATAGCGGGCCATCTTTCTAGGTGACGAGCTCATTCTCATCTGTTTGCACCGCCGAACTATCAAGTCCAAAAATGTCTTCGGTCTACGACGATGGAGAGGCCATTCGAAGAATCCGCGAAAGGTTCATCGCCGATGTGGCTCTGCGAGACCCGCTTCCGCATGATCGGCCATCAAAGTTCTTCATTGACGTCTTGTTCACCGCGATCAACACAGGAGTCTTGAAGGATATCCAGGTTTGTGGAGATTTGCAGAAGAAAATTTCATAATTTGCACTGGATTCTAATGCCCCGCGACACACCCAGCGTGCGAAAGCCTGGATCATTGACGATATTTTGCCATCATCCGAGAGAACGCGTCTTTTCACGACACTTCTGGTTGCATTGAGCAGGGCTTTCCAACAGGGTCATCTTCCCACGGCAGCAAACCGAACCGACCGAATCCGAGCTCAGCAGAACACGAAGAATGCAACCCTGTTCGCTTCGAAGGCTGCTGGCCCGACCGCGCAGCGAAAGCGACTGCATATCCTGAGCATCATCTGCGATGTCTTCGCCTCTCTACATCCTTCACAAATGGAGCTGCCGAAACGAAAACTGCCTGACATTGATTTCTCGTCCCCAATTCACGAGATCAAGCACCACTTGACCGCCCTGTCCCAGCTCGCAGCATGCTCTGCATCAGTTTCCCCACGAGAGCCGCGGGTGAAGAGCATTGGCACAGTAATCGGCGACACGTACATCGAAAACTGGATCAAGCGAGGAATCTACACACCGGAAGAGGGTCAACAACTGCGCTCTGAGGTGATCGTGTGCGTTGAAAAGGACGTTGCCACGGTCGCACAGGAGCTTCATCTGGATGAGCAGTCTGGTGATGCGCTCGAGGACGACTCTGCCGAAGTCAAGATTGACCGAATCTTGCCTACCCACCATGGATTACCTGATCAGCCGAACGCGCCCTGGGACGCGCTTCCAGCTATGAATGGCTTCTTCCTGAAGCGCGTTCGCGGCTTTCCAATCCGCGCCGGCGGCCTGCAAAGCGGTCTCATGCTTCAGAACGCAGGTAAGATCGGACCGAATCTCAACTTATCACCACAATTTGAGATCTCAGCGCTATTTTGACTGACAGCTCCCGCTTACAGGCCAACAATCAAGCGAAGAAACCAAAGCAGACATCATCGCGACCTACAAGACCGGCAAATACCTGACGCGCCGTTTCACAACCGCCTCCTCCATCGCCGACGTTGATGAGCTGGGTAACATCGTGCCCGCCAGCAACTCCGGCATTCGGCCGCTGAACTACGCTGCGCTGCCGATCAATGACATCCCGAAGATCCAAAAATTGCAGGAAACATTCAGCCGACAGGCGCTTGGGTACGATGGAGTCACGCCGTTGGCGCGGAGGTCGAAGTTCGGCGGCGGTAGCGGCCCGCACCATGCTGGCATGCGTGGTGGGTTTGGCGGCGGTCGTGGAGGTGGTCGCGGCGGTGGCGCTCCACCGCGGAGCATCGACTCGGACGTTGAGCGTGCGGTCGCGCTTGCGAGGGGAGACTCCGATGGTGGACGTGGCGGTGGTAATATGAGAGGAGGCTATGGTGACGGAGCTCGAGGGAACATGGGCGGCGGCAATTATCGTGGTCGAGGCGGGGGGGACTACGGTCCACGTGGGGGCGGAGGCTACGGCCGCGGTGGCTTTGGCGGCGGGGATAACAGGTACGGAAACAGGTATTAGCGAATCAGAGCTGGGATCTTTATGTCAGTGATCTTGGTTAGCATTTGCATTAGAACGTTGTACATGAATGTGATTGAGTCGTTCGCAGTTTGTGTCGAGGCAAGCGTCGCACATGGGAATAAAATAGACGAAGTAATGGTGTATTGTGGCATTTCTCCTTATCTCTATATAACTACAATTTACAGCCGTTCTCTATCTCTGTTCATGTGCTGCGCCGGTGTTGGATTGAAGGTTGACAGTAGCCCCGGTGGCGCCCGAGCCGCTGTGGTAGTGGCTGGCGGGCACCTCAGCGGCATTGCCAGTAGGCTTGAGGGGATATGAGGTGGAGGGCAGGCTCTCAAGGTGCTTTCGGTGGTGCTCATTCGCCTGACAAACGATTAGCGAACCGGATCCTGGGGGAGAAGTGGAAAATATGTAGCTAGTGGTAGCCGTAAGAACTTACAAAGGGAAGACCGCAGTAAGTGCAGACACAGATTTGCGGCTTGTCGGTGTTGATGAAGATGCGCGGGTGGCCCAATGGTCCGCCGCCGCCATCACATGAGACGACTCGCTTGTGTGTCCACGTTACGGGTTGCTGGTGAATCAGCTCAATGGCAGCAAGTGGCCGAGGCTAGAAGGACGACGCGAGCAATTAGCCTCAGCCATCCCAAATCAAGTCGTCTTGTCTTCTTGTCTCCTCTTTCTGCCCCTTAGCGTACCTGGTCTTCAATGATAGTCTGCTCGAATCGGGGTCCGGCCATCGCAACCTCGCGGGATTGTTGACTCCGGCTCCAGGTGCCGGATCGGTTCGGCGCCTGCTGGACACGCATCGCCTTGCCATCCTCCGGACGCTCCTGCAGTGCGCGGTCGCCGGAGCCAAATGAGCTCGTGGGCAGGGCATTGGTCGCGGACTTGGGGGCAGTGCGGCCCTTGGGGTTCGGGTCATTGGCCGGGACCGGATTGTCGGTGGTAGTGGTGATGGTTCGAAGGGCGACGGCCCGCCGGCCGAGAGCAGGCAGAAGCCTTCGGGTCGTGTGTTGCAGCATCCCGGGCACGAAGGTGTGTCTCGTAGGGCGAGTCTTTGCGCGGCAAATAAACCTGCCGGTGACCTACACAATGAGTGAAGTGAAGCTCCAAGCCGACTTGCAGCAAGCAGCCAATGGGCTTGGCAGACGATGCCAGCGAATCACGAATCACGGGATGACGCGCTTTTAGCGTGCGCAGCTGGGAATGTTCGCTTCAGAGATCAGAGCTCACGTTCGATCACAAAGATCACCCACATTCAGGCAAAGTATTGCTACAGGTGATATTCACAGTCGCTTAGTCCCGGCTCAGCTCCCTTCGTCAGACGAGAAAATACCTGACATTCGCCTTTAACCTATCATGTTTTGAGATGCACTTAAAGTGAGTTTGCAGGCGTCTGCGGGCGCACCTTTGGTCAACTTGCCAATTATTTTGTTCTTGAGGAGACACTTCACATTGCTTTCGACCATCGTGTGCAGAAATATAAAACTTATTCTCAACCCTCTGGCGTCTCTTCATCGCGTTGCTAGGTCCCTGAATAAGGTAACAAATTTCATTTCTGCCACAAAAAATGGGCACAGCTGCCTTTCCCGCTTAATGAATCCTTCCCGGTTCCCATAGCCTCAGCCTCAGCCTCAGCCTCAGCCTCAGCTGAGCGACTTTTTTGTTATTTACATACAGGTCATGCTAGGCGATCAACGGGCCTCGTAATGCGCTGAAGGAGTGATTACGTACGTGGCGCTCCAAGACAGTTCAATTCAAGTGTTGATCACAACTCGCTACGATGCAGATAACTAGCTTGCTTCTTCGGGAGTACCATGCTCACTACTTACCGCTCTATGATCTTGATCATTGAGCAATCAAATTTTGCCCGCAATCTCTAATATTCATGAGAAATATCCTACACGGAGTACTCGAAGCTATCATAGTGCAGCCACAATCGACGCTGGTGAAGATTTGACGGAATTTGACCCTTCAGTCTTGCCTGGGTCCATTCTCATGTTCGGACGCGGAGGCAGAGGGCGTGGTGGCGGATTCGGCCAGGGTCGGGGTCATGGCAGCGAACAGGGCGGGACTTCGCGTGGAGGGATCATAGGTGGTGCGGTCAAGGGGATTGCAAGCGGCATTGGTTTCATATCCGAAAGGAACAAAGCAAGAAAGGCCGAGCGTGCAGATCAGTCTTCGTCTGCGAACGCAGCCGAAGACCAGCTCACACAAGATACTAATGCACATGATGACGATCATGCCGATGACATACCGCCCCCGTACTCCGAGCAGCAGCTCAGCGCAGCATTGGCGATGGAATGGGAACTCGACGACGCGTCGACGAGCATCTCTTCGGAGAATCAGAGTCCAGATACTCGCACAACTGACCAGATCGTGGACGCTTTCCTTCACGAGAACATGCGCCATTACGATGTAACTTTTGGCCACCTAGAGTACCCGGTCTTACTCCCGCAACGACGACCTAAGGATCGCACGCGTGGCTTCATCCGAGCGTACGCCCCCTCGCTCCAAGCCTGCGACATTGATGAGCGGCAATGGCTGGCGTTCCTCGATACATTTGAAAAAGCCAGTCAAGCGAGTCGATGGATCATGGCGCTCAACCTCGCGAGTTTCGCCACTTTAGCCTTGCCGACGGTGACTGGGATCGCTGTTTCCCGCTCAATTCAAGTCGCAACCAAGATTGCGTCAGAGACTCAGTCGACATACAAGTATGCTGATAAATGGTCAACCTCAGTTGAACACAAGATACACTCTATTGCTAACATCGGCATTGACAACAGGACCAATACCTTCCTCGACAAGATCAATCAGGAGTTCTTCCAGCCCCGCGGTTTGTACTGCCTTGTCATGACCTGGAATCCCGAGTCCGATGCAACCCAGCAGGCCTATGATCTCGATACAATGGTCAGCCAAGCCGTCGGCCGGCGCAAGAATAAATTGAAGTCGTCCGATGGGAACACATATGGCGAAAGCCTCTTCCCTCTAGGAGTCGCTCCACTGACCTTCCCTGCACTCGACCAACTCTCTCAGGAGAATGATCATGCAAAGATGAGCAAGCTTACAAAAGAAAAGGTCTTCTTGAACGATTATTTCGATCGTCGGGCAACGGCAAGCTATGTAAGTCACTATTTATTGCTTTCATGCACATGAAGCGTGCAGTGTTGAACCTCGCCCGCCAGAACTGACCGCGGCTATTCATTTGCTCACACCTGAACCAGGCCGCTCAGAACCCCGATAGTATTCTAGCGACCAGTGTGCAGCAACCAGAATTCACTTCGCGATACGCGGACCCGAATCACCCTGCCAGCAGCGGGGACCTCATAGCACTCATTACGGGCGGAAAGCTGTCAAGGGGAAGAGGTATCGTCCCCCGACAACAAGATCAAGCGGAAAGCAGTAGCGCTCATGCTGTTACGGGTCGCGGCGGCTTTGCTCATGGTCAACGGGGAAGTCGGGGTCAAGGATTGGTTGGCGGTAGGCTTGATGGTCGCGGTGGCGGTATTGCTGGAGGAGCTCTTGCGATGATGAGCCCCAAGAAACTCCTGGCTAAGGTACGATGGCCCGAATTGTACGGGTGTTTATACGATGCTCGTGATGCTGACTCGATTGATTATGTGACAGAACGTTCTCTACCTTCTGGTTGTCAACATGCCAAGTGAAGCGGAGCTGGCAACTGGACACGAGTATGCGTCCCAGCTGGAACTGATCTAGGTGAATGGTGCGATGTGATTACACGCGTGGCTGGATCTTAGCTCGCTAGCTGTATGGAACCTTCCATCATTCAAATATCATGTGCATCATCCTTCTCTTCACCGCGACAGAAGATTCATATATCGGTCACACTTTCGGTATGTGTTTGTGGGCTTATGCCGATGCCATTCTTGAAGACGCACCACTTCGACGAACGAAACGAAGGAAATACCGCACAAGAATTGTGACTCAAAACAAGGCAAGTTTGAAAGCCTCCGTCGCTCCTTCCCTTCACGGCCGTTGACGTTCCAGCCGAGCACCTTCCACATTCAAGTGATATTTGCACCGTCACCTTTGCATCCGCAACCCCCCTTAGAACGCCACATGCCACATATCAGTTACAGCTCCGAGGGCTTTGAAGAAGATTCTACCATCAACATCCGCGTCGTTCTCGTCCCTTTCCTTTGAGAATCATCACCTCTGTACTCATCACATGGTGACTAACGACGGTCGCCCACAAGTAGCGTTCAAAGCGAACGATGTCTGACGACGAGCACGAACACTGGCCGGCCAGCGGCCAAATCTGGCACCAGCCTGCAATTCCAGCGCCTGGATACGATTCCAACAACGGCCTGCACAGTCACGTATATTTCCCCGATGGCATGTCCTCCCGACAGATCGCGTACGCGCCACAGCCTGTATACTACCCGCAGCCTGTATCGACAAGTCCTCAGCTTCAATACTATTCTCAGCCAATGCCAACTTACGCGGCCTATCCTCAAGGATATTACGCTGCCTTGCCGTCACCTGTTCAGCACATACCAGCGCAGGGCGTCTACCCGCTCACCAGCGGCTATCCGCCACAAGCGAATGCTTGGTTAGGCCGCACGAAAGCTCAAGTTGAAGAAGACAACATGAAGATTGCCAAGCGTGAGGGCGCATCGGAGTCACGCAAGGTTCAGCCTATTGGCGTGAAGGAAACGCAATTGTTTTGGGTGGTTGACCCTCATGACGAGACACCCACTCTGCGGTATGCTTAACCTGATATCTTCGTGTGATATCCAAATATATTACAAAGGGGTGTAACTGACAAATTGGTAAAGCACCTTCATGGATATCAAAGAGCTGAAAGGCGAGTGGAAACCAGATCCTCGTTACGAAGATGGTTGGTTCTTCATTTGCGAGCCTGAGGCCAAGGCTTCCAAAGGCAAAGACGAAAAGAAAGGTGGAAAGAAGAAGTAGCGGACACCATTTTGTGTTGAAGTGTCGGTTCAGACTGATCACACAGGGGCATGGACTTGCTCATGCATTGATGGATCGTGTCGTGCGTGTGATAGCATTCACGACTCCGAAATTTGGCTGCCTGACAAGTCCTGTACATCAGTACTTTTCATCGATCGCAGAATCTCTCCCGCTTCTGCTATGCCCGTTATCCTTACCTTTATCTTGATCAACAATTGAAAAATGCAAGATTGAATCATCTCTCATTTACTGCGTGCCTGAAGAGTGGATGCGACTCATCTAGAGGGGCATATCGGAGCCCCAGTGACGTCAGCAGCAGCAGCACGCGACAGCTCGAGTACATCGATTATCCGCGAACAATCTGCTAACCCCTTCAATGCCTTTCGAGACGAGCCTTCGTAACACCTGTATTTTTCTCGCAATCTTCATTCTTGCCTTCTTTCCGGGTGCCTTCCACGTTCTACTAAAGCCTGTACTCTGGCCATTTGAGATCCTGGGTGCCGATTTCACCCCGCGATCACGACCGGTACGAATTTGTGACTGCTGCCCGCCAGCTAATTGTCCATCAACTACAACGACAACTGCTCCTACAAGCCCCACCGGTACCACAATTACCACCATGTCCTGGTTCCAGAAGCAATTCGCGCTGCCTCCGCGCTCCAAGGGCTCCTACCTCATCACGGACCACGTTCTCTCGAGCCTGCCCGAGATTAAAACGTATAAGACCGGGCTGCTGCACCTTTTCATCCAGCACACCTCGTGCGCGCTCTCGCTGAACGAGAACTTCGACAGCGACGTGCGCGCCGACATGACCGACGCGCTGGACCGCGTCGCGCCTGAGGACCCAGAGAGCAAACTGTACCGACACGCCGATGAGGGGCTCGACGACATGCCCGCACACATCAAGAGCGCGCTCATCGGCGCGAGCGTCTCCGTGCCGATTACTGACGGCCGGCTCAACACGGGCACGTGGCAGGGGATTTGGTATCTGGAGTTCCGGGCGTCGAAGCATGCGCGGAAGGTCGTCGCGACGATTCAGGGGGAGAAGATGAAGTGACTGAGCGAAGGCGAAGGGCCGATCTACGCGAGGGTTTGAGGCTGGGATTGTGGTGTCAGGCGTCAGGTGGTGAAGCTAGGCCGAGTCAGAGAGCTGCCATTAGGAGAATGATTTGCAGCATGAATGAAACGGCCGAGAACCATAATTTGTCCTACTTTCATTTGACTTGAAGACACTATATATAACACTAGGCCTGCGACGTCCTCTCCACCTGTAACTCGTCGTAATCTCCAAGGTTCCCATCACTCGAGTCTATGCGCTGAAGCAGTTTCTTTTCACGACGATCAAAAGGGCGTTATGAGCCCCCAACATCTCACCGCACAACGCCACGCTAATAATCGTCAAACGTATGATGACACACCCGGCTCTTTGGTCAGCGATCAAAGCTTAGCCTCCAGGTCTTCAAACTCCGAAATATCCTTCACAGGCTGCAGTCCGGCGCTGAGCGGCAAGCTCGCCTTGAAGGCTTTGACGTCCTCGATCAGGACGGTCTTGCTTGACTTCACAACCTGAGAACTTTCCGTTGTGATTTCCTCCTTTGCCTCCCCCTCGGCGGCTTTGTCGCCCGAGGTGGCCTGGGCCACAAGATGGACCGAAAGCTTCGCTCTCGTTGGCGAGCTGGGGCTAAGCTTGGTCTGAAAGAAGGAGAGAATGTCCTCCTTAGTGAGCGGCTCAAGGTTCTCGACATCACGTGCAACTGTAAGAAAACAGGTTAGCCTCAGATGTCACGAACAATGATGAATGAGTTCAATCAGATACTTACCACATTCAAAATCGAAAGCCTCCGAGGTGATGTGATGCCAGAGACGGGCGGACTCCTGGTTGAGGTTCTTCAGCTTTTCCAATCGCTTGTTGATCGTGCCGATCTTGTGCGCTTGGAACTCCGACTCCGGCATGTTCTTGAGGGTATCCTCGAACCCGATGAAGAATGCGTCGATTCTCTGCTCGAGGTAAGGACAGTCCTTCTCACTTTGAATCAAGACCCGGTAAGAGGCGGTGGCATTGTTGAACTGCGCACTGCCGCTAACGACATAGCCCAGCTGTTCCTTCGTTCGCAGGGTGTCAAAAACAGGCTCGCTGAGCATCTGCGACAGAATCAACAATTTCGCTCGGAGAGATCGATCCTGCGGGTCCCCGATATGAATTATGTAGTCAATGCAGTGGTTGATGTTGTTCGGGTTTGCCAGGGTGTGTTGGTAGAGGTAATCGGAGCCGGGCGGCAGAATGAGATTTCGACTGGTACGCCATTGAGTCGGAGGAAGGGGTCGTGGCTTAAGAATGCCCTCAACCAGGTCGGCGATCCGTAGAGCATCCTCCTTGTACAAGTTGCCGTGGGCAAGGATCTCAATGTGCATTTGGCGCAAGATCTGTGGGAACAAACTCTTGACGTCCTCAACAGTAACAGCGGGGAGCTCCTCGAGCAATTGATGGGCAACCCATGAACGCTCCTTGCCAAGCCAGCGGTTGTAGCTGCTGATCTGTCGGAAAGGCTCCTGGAATCCAACATTGCGAAGACCACGCAACATGCGTTCCTTGATGATATCAAAACGCTCTTGCTTAACCTCCAGATCACGCATCTGAAGAAGGACCTTTTCCAGCAGAACGTGCATCTTATCATTGTAGCCACTGATTGAGACCTCAAGAGCCTCTGAGAGCATTGCGGTACCGTAATTCAGGCCAGCTAACTCAGCGTCGTACGCGTACTCGATGAGGCTGTCCTCGACAAGCTCCTTGTAGAGTTGTGTGACGATAGTCGTGAATGGCGTGTCATTGATCAACGGTGTTCGCAGCCAGATGTCAAGATTAGCTTTCGGTACCCAGAATCGGTCATCTTTTTTGTACCATAGCCGTACATTGGCATCATGGCGCACCAGCTTCGGGTGGATGAGCGGCTCCTTGACGACCTTCTTCTCCACATCAAGACGTTGAGGAACGAACTCGTTCTTTGCGGGCAGGTGAAGCTCTTTCGGACAGGCGCGTGCGCCGTCTGCCACAATCTTTTCGATCTCGCGCATGAGCTCTGCCGGGATCTTCTCGTATTTGTACTCCGTCCCATACCATTTCTCTTTCTCGTTCCAATCGCCCGGGAAATCCTGGCTCGTCACCGTGAATCTGAAGTTGTCTGGTCGGAGAGCATCCAGACCACGTCGAATGGCGTCGGGTTTGAACTCGCGAATGAGGCTCTGGCCACTCAGGAGCCAATCGCGTGGAAGCGGCTTCTGCATCACTCCACTGAGGTGACTGACGGTCCTCGAGGCCGGAATCTTTTGCATGAACTTGAAGTCGACCTCTGCCAGCTTCTTCTGCTCGTCAACAATCCATTCATGCGGTTGTTGCTCTTTCAGCAGTGCGATGTACTGAAACACGATCTTGAGCACTTCTTGGTATTTCTTCAGGCCGTCGGTCGTCAACCTGATGCTGATGGTGAAGAAGGAGGTCCCAGGGCAGACAGGCGAAGCTCCAGCACTCAGCTCGTTCGCCCATCCTTTCGCCTTGAGGTACGCAAGAATGCTGCCCGGACCTTCATGGCCCACCAGATGGCTGATATATCGGCTTGGCTGGGAAGCAAAGAGATCCTCCTCATCAGGGTATGGGAACGAGAGTTCCAGCATTCTTTGGTCCATCACTGGCTTCACAAAGATCTGTCGCCCAAGCTCATTCTCGGTCTGCGCCACCACATCATCCCATCGAAGTCGATCCAGATTCTTATCGTAGACATCGGAGAACAGCTCTTCCACCCAGCCCTGTAACTCATCTAGGCTCTCTCTTCCCAGCACGGCCAGCTTCATTCGGTTGGCCGAATAATGCTTCTCATAGAACTTAATGAACTCCTCCCGAATTTTGACACCGCGAGCGATTGGGTCGTCGTGAAGAGTCCTGTAGTTTCCTGTGGAGAACAAATGGTATGGATGGTCGCTATTTGACAAGCTCTTATTCAATTGCATCAATCGCCAGTTATCGCTCTGTAGGTTCTTCTTGTTCTCTGAATCGACCGCACGTAGCTCACGATCAAGTGTGTCCTCAAGGAACAGTGGTTTGACGAAGAATTGCGAGAATCGATCGAGCGCTCCATAGAGCGGAGATTCGTCTTTGCTGATGGGAAGCTCGACCTGGCTGCTGTTCGCCGATGCACTCGGGCTATTCGCTTTGGCGGTTGCGGACAGTTCGAAGTAGTAGTTGGTGGAGGTGGGTGCGGTGAAGGCATTCGAGTAGCCGCCGTACTTGGTCAGGTACGCGCCGTAGTCATTCTCTCCAGGGTACTGGGCAATGCTGTTAGCTTACTGAGCGAGATTGGGCACTCCGCCTTGCGACCACACATACCTTCTCTGTACCCATGAACAGTAGATGCTCGACGGCATGGGCCATTCCTTGCATGTCCTCCGGATCCGCCATACTTCCCACATTGACATCCATGGCCGCAGCCGCCTGGTCCGTTTCCGGGTCATGGATGAGAAGGGCCTGGAGCTGGTTGGGAAGCTTGACGACTCGGTATGATCGCGTATCGAGGAGTGGCTTCTCTAATTGATCCGCCAACCGCTCAGTGGCGGTTGGTTGGCGATTGTGCAGCGCGTGCTCCATCGTTGCGTATGGACGACTTCTCAGACGCGTCAATTGCAGCGAGTGGAGTCTATAGTGTATGTGATGGCTCCTAAAACGAGCGACATACGTCAACAAGTCACCGCGAGGTGTCACGCGAGCTTGCTGCTCGTTTGAAGGTGCAACAAGGGCACTTGAGCAATAGCGAGCAAATCGATTTCCTGCAACTGTGGAAGCGGCACTGGTTATCACTTCGGAGCGGCGCGGGGCGCAATGTGGAAATGCACCAGAACACAAATGGGAGGCAGCCGAGGGGAGTCGGGCTAACATCAGTATGCGAGAGCGGATGTCTTGAAACAATCAAGGCGGTGAATGTGTCTGCGCCCCGGTTTCGCCCTGTCTCCGTACGGTCAGGATCAAGCTGTGCGCCAAGGCCCAACGCCTTAATTTTGCTGCAGGGCGAATATCGTGGTTTGAGAACCTTGATGGCCGCCTTGCGGGATAGTCGTCGGTGTCAGGTGCAGCAATGAGGGACGTGGTGCATGCCAGCTCGGTGGTGACGAAAGCGATCCCTTCGGGGGTGGCGCGGGGCACCTGCATCCGCATTGATGGTGACTGAACCGGCATTGAAACTTTCGCGCAACACGCGCAATCCACGCCTATCAATCCGCCGGCCCTTGCCGTATCTGCAGCGCTCAGTATCGCGCCATCTAGGGATGTGAAAGCGCGACGGTGCCAACGGCGAATGCTTCACCGCACATTGTGTCAACGTCTCGATACCATCGTTGCATATGCCGTTCTTCGTTTGAGGCGGCTGGCGTGATGCGGGACAGATGCCGAGTAGTTCTCGATCACTTGACACAAGGCCATTCAACGATCTCGACCAGCACATTAAAAATATATTAGATTACCAATATACATGTCCAAGCATCCACAACCCAAACAGGCATCTTTACGCGATGCCGTGTGCCTAATGCAGATAAAAGGCATCAACAACTGAGCGCAGGGATGCTAGATCACTCCTCATCACTTTCATCATCGTCGGAATCTGCAGGACCAGCATCTGCGGGTTGCTTGCGAACGTAATCCTGTTGATGTCCCGTGCGGAGCGTAGTGCCGACCCGATGCAATGCACGCGCAATCGGCGAGTCGACGTCTGGGCCCGGACGGCCGCTCTCGGCATCTGGCGTTGTTCCCACTGCCGTTTCCGTTCCTGAGCCTTGGACCAGTTGATCTGCGGTGCCGTCCGTTCGCAACGACTGCGGCCGCGAGGGCTCCACGCTGCTATCTGTAACATCCTTGATGGCGACCTCATATGGCAAGTCAAAGTCTCTGGTGGCTTTTTGTCGGAAAATATTCGTACAATGCTCGTTCTCAACACGGAACAGCACCCATAATGCTCGCCGGAAGACTTCTGATAGCGCGACCAGAAACGACGCAAGCGTGGCATGCTGGATATCCTGTGTATAGATAGCGTAGAAGATCCAGTTGAAGCGCAGAATCGGATCCACGATCATTGCGAAGTAGTATATCCAGGCTTGTTTCTGGTAAGACAAGAGTGGCCGGAGTCCGCGATATTTTTTCTGCTTAATATTTCCCAAACCTGTTCTAACATTAGCTAATTTCCAGACTCATAATGAGATTTTGGTACGTACTCCAATCGTAATTGACGTCCCAGATCGAGCAATACACACTGTTGACAGTAGCCGCCACGATGAAGAATGCTCTGGAGCCCGGTGTCTTATCTATGCGGTAGACAGACAAGCTGACATACTGCAGGATGGTACAGCAATACTTGCCAAAATTGAACATGTGCGGAAATGCAGCTCCAGTATTAACGAAACGCCGAACGCACTGTATTGCACGCCAAATGCCGGGCAATGCAGAGAAAAATCCTAGCAAACGGCTCTTGCTTGACGTGCATTGTGCGAGATCATTTGTCCACTCTCTTGCATAGAGACAGATGAAGAGCTCGATGTTGCCAAGAGGATATGTGAGCGAGCAGAACATGTCGCCGAGGAAGAAGTCACGGAACTCGACGGTGAAAAAGCCGGAGAACACGAGTCGAAACTGCGATATGATCAGCACCAGTTTCTTTTAGCGTGGAGTAGGATCACGCAGCGCAGAGTGAAGAAGACTCACCACTGTGTCGAGGAAGAACAGTCGTGTCTTGAGATGGAAAACAGGGAAGGGGAGAAAGAAAAGAACCAGCGAAACTCCGATCAGGACGACGAACCACCAATGAAACATCGCTTCGCCACCTGCTTGAATGCTAAAGTTCAACCACATCGCGCCACCCAGAAGAAAGAAGAAAACTGCGGGTATCTCTGCGAGTTGCAACCAATCCAGTCGTGATTTGGGATTCAATTCGAAGATGAACGGGTAGTTCACTTTGAATCGGGCAAACATTGCCGCGTTCAGCACAAATAGCCCAGTAAGGAGAACCATGAGGAAATAGCCGGCGTACAATTGCATCAAGAAGGAAGCGGACTGTCGTATGGTCGCATTCAGGGAAAAGAGCAATTCGACTCCGTTGACCAGGCCGTAAAAGCCCATGAAAGATCCGGAGCCGAGCAAGAAACAAGTCCTTGCGACCGAGTCTGTGTAGTCCCCGACTTTGGCAACCTTGGCTCGTAGCTTACTTACGGCAATCTTGTTGTTGCCTCGCTCAAAGTAACGAGAATATAGCGACTCGCAGTCGGACATCAACGTCTCGACCGTATCGGACTTCACGAAGTGCGCACGGTTGACATGATCGTCCATGTACTGCCCCTTCCGTCGTGACCGTGCTGTTTTATCGTATTTCTTGATGATCTTCTTGAACGCCGTTCTATTCGTCGCGGCGTAGGATTTCAGAAGCTCCAGTGAGCGATAGTACTCTGATAACGCAGCTTTCATTTTCCGCTTCGCAGTATGATGAGACACATCTGGCTGTCGCGTTCCATAATCCCGTTGATCTGGTTGAGGCTGCCAATTGCCAATTGGAGTGCCTAGCTGGTTCATAGCCTTTGAAGTTTTGCCAACGTGACCATTCCGGACCCTACCAATGGCACCTGACGCGGCATCAACCGAGCTGGCGAACTTTGTCCTCAGAGCAGAGCGCTCATCTGCATTGTGTTTGAGAAATGGTATGCGGAAACGGTGGCTATGAGCGTCATCCGCTCCTGCTGAGGCTGCTGGTGCTTGGCCATATTTTGCTCGATATTCGATCTCGGCGAAACGCCGTTGCCTGAGGATATGTAGTTGGTCACGAAGGATGGCGAGTTGCTTGACTGCATTTTCCTCCTTTTCTGTGTAGAAGGTATCGATTTTCAACAACTCTTTGTCCAGTAACGCGAAGAAATCCGCCTTTCTGAAGTCTAGTTCTCTGTACGCCTCGAGAGCAATATCGTTGGAGGGCTCGGTACCTTGAGGCCGCGACTTCGTTCGAAAGTTCCCGGCAGCAGAAAATAAGCGCTTGGCCAACGGCCTGTCATTCCCTGGCGTCGACATGGATCTCGCTGATTGAGACTGAATCCTTCGTATGCTATCGCCACTTCCCAATGGCAGATCCACTGCCGGGCCGATTTCATAGGCATTACCGGTATGGCCCATTTGCGTCGCTGGTGGGGTAGGCCTCTGCTGCTCCACCGGGCCACCTGTGTTCGGACTCACAGGCCGTTCGTAGTCCGGGTCGTCATCCAGAGGCACCGCTGGATTCGGTAGTTGCAGTGAGGTGGGCTCGTGTCGCAGGTGCAAGTCATCCCCATCATCATCTTCGTCGCTGTTTGCTGGGCTTCCAATGATGCTGCCATAGCTCCTCATCCGCTTCTGCTGCTGCGGTAAATCGCGCCCAAAACTACTGCTCATAGGGCCCTTGAGGGCAGTACGCTCATCGGCCGGACCGGCAGTCTTGGGTCTGACGTCTTTGACCGCTGTACCCAACTCGTTGGTGGATGAGGAAGGTGTGAAATCCGCGCCTGTAGCCAGGTGAGACTGCAGGGTAGCGTTTGGCCATTGGAAGTCACCTCGCTGATCTTGTTTGCTTCTTGCATCATTGGCAGTAAACGTTTGTCGCCGTTTCAAGAGCGAGAAAACAGGGGCATCGCGCAGGGATGAGGAGCCTGCCCCTGCGTCGCCCTGTCCATTGACTAGTTGAGGACTGGAGGGCACATTGCGAACGGCTCTGTCTATGGCTTTCAATTTCTTCTTTGCTTGCTTGTAGTCGAAGTACTTGGCCTTCCATTCAGGAATGGCCTCATCTTCGAGCGTTTTGGCAAATTTCATGGTGTCAGTCACTCTCCGGCTTCATTGGGCAGACGCGGCCATGTGGAATTCGTCACTCCACGTCGAAGCTCGCGCTGTCACTCCGCTTCACGATGAATGCCCAGGCATCGGGATCTTGCGACCGCGGGCTGAAGCTGGCAGAGTATGGGCTCGTAATTTGCAGCGGCATTTACGGATCTAGCTATCAGCGAGGTTCAAATGGTCGCTTCCTCGAACGTCATTAGCCAATCACCGAGGAGACGCGCTACTTTATTTGCCTGAGGCAGCAAAACAAGTGCTCAACGCTACCAAAAGTGTGCATTGTGCAACGAACGAACTTCTGCCCTCTCTGATTTCTACTTGCTCCAATGAATCAGGATTCAGAAATTGTGCTTGTGCGATTCAAAATGCCTTCGAACATAGCCTCAGCCCACGATTGCGCCAGTCGCACAAGCCTTCATTCACAGCCTCCTTCGACACGCGCGTGCCACATGACTCACGATCAAACCTCACGGCTACTCTGGCATATGATATATAGCTCCACAACGAACACGGGTCAACAGTGAATTCTGGTCTGTCAAATAATATAGACATGGGTGGCGACGCATTCCCGGGTGCCCGAGCCACCGGCGCGGCCACCGTGAGGACTCCTCGCATGAGTGACACAGAATATCACCATCTTCAAGCAATTTATCGAGAGCGCTTACAGCAACACTTACCTGGCCAACGTGTTGAGACCCTGATCGAAGCACCAGAGAAGAGCGATCACGGCGATATCGACTTCGTGATCTCGTATGACGAGCACCAACCTCTCGACTTCGTCGCGTTGGCGAACGCGGTCGGCGCCTATGGGGTCATCTGCGCCGACGCTCAACATACCTGCTACCTCGCTTGTCTGCGTGACGGAGCGCGGAGCTCAAGTTCGACGATTGTATTCAAGCCTACCAACAAGAAGCCCGATTCAATGGATGGAACAGGTGACGCCTTAGTGTGCGCGCAGATCGATGTGCATTTCGTGCCCGCGCCAAGGTTCGACTGGCACATGTTCATGTTCTCGTATGGTGGTATGGCTGGTGTTCTCGGGCGTATGGTTCGCCAAGCAGGGTTCCGGCTGAGTGACATCGGACTTTCGTTGCGTTTACAGGCGCTCGATGATGCCAAAGCGCTTCCTTTCGATGTGCATATTGCAGACCGCGCCGGCATTATGTTCCTTTCCGACGATCCGCACGATGTAATGGAATTCCTGGGGCTGTCGCAGCAAAGGTACAGACAAGGGTTTAAAACTCGAGATGAGCTTTATCGCTGGCTCGGCTCTTGCAAGCTCATGTCAAAGCGTTTACTCGAAGACGACCAGAACAATAGCCGTCATCGCAAGCAATCAGCACGGCCAATTTTCGCGGACTTTTTCGATGACTGGCTCCCGGAACATATAGCTACTCAGCAGCTGAGGAAGTCCGAATGGTATGTTTCATTCGACTCGAACTCGAGGCTCACCCACCAAGAGTTGCGCAAACTCCACGAGCAGCGAGCAAGTGATGCCTTCCACAAGCATGATGACTTCCAGGCGCTCAACGTTGCCTTAGTTCTACAAGTCCGGAATCAGATTTCAGAGCATCTTTTGAAGCCTGTCATCGCTAGGGCAAGTGGCTTTGCTGATGGAAAGAGGCGGACTGAAGTTATTCGAGCCATGCGGCGTTGGATCGGTGTGCAAGGCGAACAGATGTCGATTCTTTCCGCGCCACAGTCGGATGACGACTCACAGCTTCATCGCCTGGTGACAGGCGACGGAACAGCACTTCGCCATCCGGATCAACTAGAGACATGGATCGCTGAGCATTGGGAGGAAGTCCGGCGGCGAGAGCGGAACAGAGCGAGCTCAGCTACTATCGCGCATGCCCTAGATGTACCTTGAAGCGATCCGGTGCAGAGCACGGCAGAGGTGACAGCCTCGAGACCGCTGGATCTGGATATCGCATATGGATAGGATCCTGCTCTGCGAACTTGTTAAACCGACAGAGAAATTGTAGCGTATTGAAATATTCTGAGATGGTTTTGTGTAAGGCGCGCCGACCCTGCCTTGCTCGCCTTATGCGAGTGAATAATCTCGTCTTGACTGACGACAGAAAGTACGAAGATTCATGCCTCCCCCTTGGATCCTTCAACTTCATTCGACAGTGTGAAATCGACAATTCAGTTGTGGCGGCATCGATGATATTTCATTCTGTCTTTCATGCTCAAACCCTCAGGCTAGAAGATTCGCCAACGCGGGGACCGCGCCAGCGCTTGTGAAACAAGCCCAATGCTGTTTGGGCCACCCACGCACATCACATCACACCACACAACAGAGCTACTCGGGAACACATTCCTTGGGTACAAACGGCACCGGCGCCAGGCCGCAAGGTCACCACCACCAACACACCGGAGATGCCAGGAGATGCACGATGGCGGATTGACAAGTGCCAGGCAGGCCCCGGCCTGCATGATGAGCCGCACGCTGGGGAAGGAGCTGGGCGTTTTCCATTACCTACAAGCCTGGTGTGCGGCGGCTTTGCGTGCGCCCTGACCCGCGTGCCTTGGATATGAGGTAGCCAGGCGCAGTGCTGGGTCGGCGCGTATGTAGGTCAAGCAAAGTACACGCACGTCAAGGAAAGTGAGATCTTGTGATTGATCATCATTTGAAGGCTGCAACTGTAGATCTGACCGTGGCGGAATCGGCAGGCGTTCACTGCACGCATCCACTGGGCCGTACAGATGATGGCGTGCTCTTGGGCTCAGCATGCGAACGGCGAAATGAAGACAGCGCACGCAAGCCAGCGGAACGTTGCTCAGCCTGCCTCTTAGACGTGGTCATGCGACCAGGATTCGGAGTCCTCTTCTGTACTAGATACCTTGCCTTGTGCTACACAAAGTTTTGCTCGAAATTACGAAGCTGGAATTGATGGTCAGAAGATTATCAGATGGAAGGAAGCCGTTGGCGCCCCGCTCGACAAGCAAATGCAAGTAAGCATTGGCCGAATGATCAGCCGGCTCGTAAACGGGCCATTGAGTCCGAAAGCGCTGATAACAAAATGGTCAAGTTTGCTCAGTGAGTTCATAGCAGACCATAATATCAAAGCTGTGAGAGATAGCGATTTCCGATTCTTCAGCGTGTGCGTGTTATTGACATGGGTCGATGTAGTCAACCAATGGGGCAGCCGATGTGGACCCCGCAGAAGGGATCAAGACGCCTGCCTCTACTTTTAAGGTAGCATCCTGGCTGCATCATTAGGGCCACGAAAGGCGTTGTCCACATCTGACGTAGGCAAGAGGATGTGTTACAGTACATGTCCACCAAACAGGGACTGCCCCAATCAAGATCATGGGGGCGCTCTACCGTCTGCGGACGCTAGCGCTCGTGTTCTCTTCTGTTGGTGCCTGCGAGACGAGAGTCTGCAGGTCGACAACGGGAAACCTGGTTGGTACGGCAAGATTCTCAATGGCCTGATAACACGCCTTCTGTACCCCACCTGCACCGCGATATGCAAGATTGAAGGTTCCACAGACCGCACGCGTCGGATGGCTGGCAAAACTCCAACTGGGGCGAGTTACACCGATACCTGGTGGTCCATTCGGCTAATGGTGCATGCTGCGCGCTCGCCCGACGCAGATGTACAGTATATGTATGTAGGTACAGTCCAGGATCTGGTCAGCGTTGCGATGTCGAGCTACGTAGGTGGAAAGATACGACCGATCCGTCAAGTGTGCTGGCTCGTTCTTATCCTGCAGCAGCACGACTGCGTATCGGCCGCGGGCTAGCTGATGACGGGTCATCCGGTCCGTCCATCATCCTGCTGGGAGCTCTCCGATCCTGGTGTTGTAGTAGAACGGAATTGGGCCGGTCAGGAGCGACGACGGAGGAAGGGGTTCAGGCGCCTGGCGTGCTCTGTCTGCATCCACACACTGCAAGTGAACCGCACGCCGTCATCGTCCGCCATTCCTGGCCTGCCGCGCCCGATCAAATCTGCTCACGATGAGGAGCATGTTTGGCCCACCAGTCACGATATCCATCCAGCACACTCGCTCCGAATCTGCGCCGACTGAGCGTTCGACTGTGCGTCACGCTGGTCTGTCTGGCGCTCCGATATTAGGTAATTTTTTGCGCAAGCCCGACCAACGGTGCCCTCACCGCACCACAACGTGCCACTGAGAACACGACCGCGACGACACTCGCTCACCCAGTGCGTGCCCGCCGAAATTTTTGCACCATTTCTCGCCCCGAGATGGTTGGCTAGCCCTGCCCTTGCGCGCACGCGAACTCATCATCATCATCCACGTCTGGCATACAGGCTCCTTTGTCACCGACAAGACGGGCGCTTGTCCCTCTTTCTTGCCACGGCCAATCTCCGCTGGTCGTTGCCATTGCGCCCTCATGACCTAATCTGTACACCCCGCCTTTGATGTGAAGTAGGCGGGCGTCCCTTGCACGAATTGGCCGAGTCTGCTGCTGAACCGTAGTCGCTGCATCGGCCACCATCCAGTCGCGCCAACACCCGGCACGTGTCTACGATGCAAGCGGTATCGCTGTCTCAAGCTCCACCTACCCCATCGTGCCGTCCCTGTAGTCGCTGTAATTTACCTTACTTGCCTGATCAGCGCTTTTTCGAGCGTTGATCTGTGCTTAGTTGGGCAGTTTTCACTGTGCGACACCCTCATTGCCGATCTGTTCGACAAGGATGGAAGATGATCGCTAGGCATTCCGGGCATCGTCCTGCCATTGTTGCCGCCGACTGAAGAAAAACTCGCACGCGTGAACAAGACGCTTCCTTCCGAGCTCATCCACCACCTGCTTTGAGTCCCATTTCACTTTCCTGTCGCATGCGACCAATCCAGACGAGCCCTGCACTAGTCCTACCTTCTTCCAAACATTTCTGCCAATAGCTGCCGAACCGCCACGCCTACCTGTTCGACTATACCGCTTCACTACATCGCACAATTGCCCAGCAAGGTTGACTCCAGGGCACCATTGTTGCGCCGGCTTGCCACCCGGACAAGGCCTCCGGTCAAACGTTTCGATTCACTGCCGCTGGCTGGTCCGTTCCGCGACCCAAACGGAACAGTCGACGTCTCGTGCATTCACCCAACACATTCCACGCCGTCGCCCGGTCGGTACCTCCCCTTAGCCATACTTGACCTTAACCTCACAACGATTTCAAACAACCGACCATTTTCTTCGCCTCCCACGCTAACAACAGACTCTACCCCACAACCACTGCCTGGTGCCAGCAGATTTTCGGCTGACTCCATCCGCGATATTGTGCCCGACACCTTGGTCACGCTCGGAGAGACATCAACTACCACAACCACTCTTTGGCCGTTCCGTTGCAAGTCACTCCACTTGCCCATTGGATTTGTTCGACTGATCCTGCCGTTGTTGTAAACGTCGTCAAATGCTGCCGCACTTGTGATGACCTCGAAGACGGTTGCCACCATCAACTCCACTGGAAGACAGGCCGCATCGTTCGTTCGCGCCGCGTCGGCTGTCGGATGGCATGTCCGCGCCCAGGTCCGCAAGAATGAAGGCCTCGTCGCTGAGGAGCTCGGCTCCCTGCCGAACGTCGAACTCGTCGAAGGCGACCTGACCGACCCGGACCTCAGCGGGTTGCTCACCCGGCTCTTCACTGGCGCCAAAATCGCCTTCGTCAACACGACGCACTGGGGCGACGAGGTTGCGATCGGCAAAGCGTGTGCCGACGCCGCGAAGAAGGCCGGTATCCAGCACTATATCTACTCCAGCATGCCCGATCATTCGACGTTCGGGAAAGGTTGGCGAGCACTGCCCCTCTGGTCGACCAAGCACACGATCGAAAATTATGTGCGACAGATCGGCCTTCCGTCAACGTTCATCTACACCGGTATTTACAATAATAATTTCACGTCACTACCGTACCCACTCTTCCAGATGGAGCTCCAGGATGATGGGAGTTTCATCTGGCAGGCACCATTCCACCCGGACGACCCACTTCCCTGGTTAGATGCAGAGCATGATGTCGGGCCGGCGTTATTGCAGATCTTCAAAATGGGTCCCGATCATTGGAAAGGGCAAAGGTTGGTTTTTAAAGTAATATTTACTAAATAGCGACATCATCAACTGACGAATGGATATGCAGAGTCACGCTCGCCTTCGAGAAGCTCACTCCCATCCAAGTCTGCGCACGCTTCGAGCGTGGCGTTGGTCGGCCTGTCCGCTACGTCCATGGACCGATCCAGATCGCCGTCTCGATCCCGAGCGGTTACCGCGAGCACCTCGAGGCTCTCCAGGAAACGCTCGGCCGGAAGCGTGCGCCCTACTTCGGCCCGGACCTGGAATACCCGAAGGAAGGCCGCAGCGTGTGGGAGGGCTACCGCGGGCTCGAGGAGTACGCGCGCGAAGTCTTCCTCGACGAGGAGTACGCCAACGGCCTGCGCTACATGGTCGAGGACGACGGCGCCACGGACGCCGACAGCGAGAGCGTCGTAGACTACCAGGGCCGCCGCCCGTCAACGCCGGCCGCGGGCGGCAGCACGACGCCGCTCCGTATTGCTGGCACGTACACGCCGCGCTCGCACCCCGAGGGTGGCACGGGCAATTTCTTCGTCGGTAGCTGTTGATTTCTAAGGCGAATTACGCGAGTTGCACAGTGGGAAGGGGAAATGACGTGTTTTCGTTATTCATGACGGGTCCAAGGGTAGCATTGCATGGCGTGTTGCTATGGCGCATGGAAGGGCAGCGTGTGTGTCTATACGCGGATCTATCGCTGTGAGCGCATGTGTGAGTTGGGCGTAGGACCTCCCATGCCCGGCTGGCAGGTGCGACCGCCTGTCAGGCAGCAATGGCGAGAGCAGAACCGGGAAGGCACATTTTCCGGTCCCAACTCATCACATGGCCGAGCAGACGACGAGATCAACAAAAGCTTCGGGTTCTTGGCGGATTCTTTTTCTACATCGTTACTCTTACAATGTAATCACGCGAAACAGTGCTGCTTGCTACTCATCCAGTGTTTGGGGTGTCTGATGCCTGCGGGCCTCCATTAGGAAGTCATGAGGACCCAATCATAGTGTCGCAAAGTCACCTCATGTTTCACACTACTGACGCTTCAGTCCCGGGCGTCAGCAGCATGAAGACTCAAGGATGGCGTCTTCTGGGCAAACTATCAGCTGTCGCCCAGTCGAAGGCTTACTGCTTCTCAGAGCAAGCAATTCCATACCAGGACCCGTGCGAAGCCGTCCACCTTGTTCATGGCCCGTCGATGCCCATCCCGTCCATGACACTACTGTAACATGGGAGCCCACGGCGCTCAGCTCTAGAGCATATACGCGACGAGCATGGAGCGCGAGCACGAGGTGCGGCCATCCGAGGAACTCCAGACAGCGCAACGGTCCTGTGAGCAAGGAGTCTCGGTCGTCTTGGCAGAGCGCAAGAGAAAGCTAGGCACGGATCATGCAGGCATGATTCAAACCAATAGCTTGAAATGCCCTCTACAAGGCGCAAAGCGGGATAGTCGCGCTATTTGGTAACAGCTAGGTCATATCCTTCTTGACGCTGCTCGGTCGAGGCGAGTCGGGCAAGGTCATCGGATCCTCATCGCACACGTGTTCCATCCGCATCGCCGAATGATGACGAATGAGCTCGAATGCGTGTGACGGAAAGGGAGAATCCAGACCGGGGAGCCGAACCAGACGCTACCCAGGCCCTCGAGCTTGCGCAAGGAGACCGACGAACGGCAGCGTGCAATCCTGGACATCGGAACCTGCAAGCCAATGGTCTACAGCAAATGCCGCAAGGTACAGGCGATCGGTCGCGCGAGGTATTCGTCATGGACCCAGGCCCGGCGCGAAGCAGAGAGAACCATAAGGTAAATAGGGAAAATTCACATTTCGTTGACATAATATAAACCCTCGCTTTCCTCGCCGTCGGCGCGCTTTCAGCTTGATCATCGTTGAGAAATGACAAAGCGCCGCCGCGCCGCTCACTCGCCTTGCGGCGGAGTTTTCATTGTTGGGACACTGTGTCATTGCGCCGAAACGTGCATGCGACGATCGTAGTGTACGATGTGACGTGATGAGGATAACTTCCAATCTATGCAGTGCACCGGTCTCTGTGTACGTACGGCATGGAGGGCAACCCTAAGTAAGGGGTGTAACATCCGTCGAACCCGTAACCCTGATGAATTTTCTTCGAGTTCTACTTGAGCCAGGACTCTTCGTTACCAAAACCATCGAATGAATGTCACAAGACAATGTAAGAAAATATGGTCAATGCACAGCAACCAGCACTGTCATTCCAAAAGTTATTTCTATCGTCCGTCTCGTCGCAATAATAGAGATAGATGTATTGTGTATCCCATGGCGAACGCGCACCTTGTGCACCAGAGAGCATACACAATGCAACGAAGCTTTGCCAAACAAAGTACATGAAGGTAGAAACGCACAAAATTATGTCGGGCGTCCTCCCTAGGGTATCGTGTTGTAGTTTATGATGAGAGCGAGAAGACATTGCGTGATGCATGCACACAGATTTCCGCCCCGTCGGCGTCGTTGTGTGTGCTGCTGTTAACCTCAATGCAAAAAAAGCGAGTTTCGAGAAGTCGAGGACCGAGCAAAGCAAGAAACGTGCGCCGTGCGCCGTCCGCAACAATGGAGAAAAAAAACCTAGAAGCTGTCCATCTCTTCTCGCTGGCGGAGATACTCTTTCGCCAACGCATCGCCGCCGCGACTGCTCAGGCTCATCCAGTGATGCGCCACGCACATCGTGGTTGGATGGCAGCGCGTCGGATCTTGGTTCCGGCGCCACTTGCTTTCAAGCTCTTCCTTGAAGACGTCGCGTGGCCGCGCGAATGGTGCGATGATGTGGTCCATGAGGTCTGGGTGCGTGAGGTAAAGCGTAGCAAGTTCGCGCTGTGCGACCGAGTCGCCCTCCTTCGCGGTGATCTGGAGCAGGTAGCCAGCGTCGGCCATACTGTATCGCGCAACATCCTCCGCGGGAGACATGCGGCTCGGAGTCGAGAAGGTGGCCGAGTCGCGCTGCTGCTGCGCCAACGATGAAGCCTGCTCGTGTCCGCGGTTGTTGGAGTGGTAGGCAATGATGCTGTCGGCAGTCTCGACCATAATGGTACGTGCCTCATTCTTGAGACTCATTAAAGCGACAGCAGCATTGCAGAATGCTTTGCCAGGAGCGGTATTCTGCAACACTGACGATGGGGTGAGTGCAGCAATGTATTGAAGATCGCGGAAGATTGTAGTGGGTCTCAGCGAGCGTTGAGCAAAGATGGTGCGGAAGCCGCGCACATTGACTTCGCTCGCGTTCTTCGCATTAGGCTCTTGGATATCCTGCCCCAGTGCAGAAGCATCGTGCACGCCATTTGCACTTTCTACGGCGCTTTGCTCGGCCATGTAGGGAACAAGGAGTCGATCGATCTCGTACAGACATGAAAGTTTCGTGGCCGGATTCGCGAAGGCGGAGAATCTCTGAAGGATTTTGGTGAATGCGCTTTCATAGTCGAAAGCGAGCAGCGCATCGCCGGGAGAGGGGCTGTAGAAGGGTTTGGGGGTGGTGCTTCCTGGGAGTAGTCCATTCGACGTCCGAAGATGCTTGTCAATGAGATCAACTCCCAGCCCGGTCCAGAATGCACTATCAGTCTCGCTCCCGTCATTGAAGAGCGTCATCGTAAGATCGCTAAGGAGGAGACTCGTGACGCGTTCGCGAAGCCTATCGATGGAGCTCTGTTGCAGCGCAGTGGACTCACCAGCGCGTTTGACAGGTGACGTCGCATACGCGAAATGTGTCTGAGAGGAGCCGATGCTTGTGACGCTAGAGGTCGACATTGCTTCGGTCCCGGCAGGAGAGAAGATAGAAGATCTCGTGGCAAGGGTAGGGCTGCGCGACTCAAGATAGTCGTGAGAGCTCATGCTAGACAGAGTCTGCGAGGCATTGGACATCGCATCGAGGCTTCGAGTGTTGCTGTGCAATGACAACAGCCTCGCAGTGCCTGCCAAGCTTTGTTGGCTTGCGAACAGAGACGGCGTCTTGTGCTGAGAGATTGCCTGACGGCTACTCTGTCTATCTCGTGCAAACAGGGAGCTTGCACCAGAAGCAGTATTTTCGGCAGGGTGGCTCGCAACGACATTGTCGATGCACTTTCGTATTTCCATACACAACTTGTGCAATCGTTCTTCTCCGCGACAAAGGTTATCAATGCCCTGACGTTCCATCCACATAGACGTCAGTCGGGCTTGGTCATCGCTCAGCTTGTTCGGACCACCATGATCTGGCTTGGCGCTCAATAAATCCAGTATCTGTGCGTCAGACTTCAGATGCAGGCTTGCCGTCGGCATTCGCGAACTGCTCCAAGGACGTGGAGGTGGATCTTGTCGAGCCTTCGGGCCAAGTTTTGGCTTGCCCATAATACGAAGTGCCGTCGCGATAGACCTGGCCTCGTGATAGTGGGCGGTAGGCCGAACATCCGCAACGTACCACATCTTGTCCCGTAAGCGTTCATTGACCTTGGCGATCGGCCTAATGACCTCACTCCGTAGCTGGCTGAGTGGTCTGAGTATGGATACTGAGTCTTCAAAGCTCGCCTCTAGGCGCTGGAAGTTTTGCGTCATCCGTTTCGCCGTTCCAGAAATGTCGCTCAATAACCGACGCAGAGCTTCGCTATCATTTGCGTTCGAAGAAAACGCCAGAAATTCTTGTAGTCGACAGTACCAAGCATGCGCGCCGATATAGTCAGAGTTGTCCCGCTCATCTTCCATCGCTTCCACGAAAAGGCTCTGAAGCTGGGCATGCGTGTCAAAAGCTGTTGTAATCTCGCGACCACTTAGAGATGATTCGTTGTCAGAGACAAGCAGCAAAATTGCCTCAATGGCTTTCCTGGCAAGCAGGAATTGGTGCAAACTCTTGCTTGGCTGGTTGTGCGTCACGTCACCCACATGCAATCCTAGCTGACGCTGAACGCCACTCTCCATCGAGTTAGATGACGACGATTGTAACGTTTGAAGATCCCGCGAACCCGGCCGTGATATGAGTACGTCCCAGTGTTGCCTTGAAGAGGGTATTCGGTTCGCTGCGAGCTCGTCGAGTTCGATGCAGGCGACTCTGATCGAGGCGCTGTCGGGAGATATCTCGTCGAGGTCGGCAGTTCCACTTGTCATGCCCTCGACAGAAAGTTGTGCTTGCTGCTCCGGCGCCCAGGATGCATTCATATCGGCAAGATCGTTGAACTTTGCGCTGTTGAACAAGGAGAAACCAGAGATAGACGAAGCTGACGATTGGAGCCCTGACTTCAGATTTTCCTGGTCGGACGACACTGATGGGGGCCTCCGTTGGGGGTATAAGGCGTTGACGATGGTGACGACATCAGAGACTGTGACTGCAACGACAGCCTCTGACGATACGCGATCTTGTCTCGATGTAGTCACAGGCTCGTCAGGCCGTCTTGATGGTTGGAACCTGTTCAAGACTGCTTGCATCCGGGTAGTCATGTCCGGCGTCGTAGCGTTACCAAATTTCCAGGAAGCGTATCCGTTCCGGTCCACCCCATTTTCTCTACTAGAGTTATAAATCACTGCAAATGCTATGCTTTGTGCTCGCTTGGCCACTTCAAGCAGGATGCGATGCCGGGCTGGTTCAGATACGTAGTGATCGGTGAGGAGACCGAATGCCTGCGACAAATCAGTTCAGTGTTCAGTTGAGGAGCTGGTCGCACGCTAAATACCTCAGGAGTCGTGATAGCATCCACCAGAAACGATGGTAGAAGCCATTGCTTGAGCACAAACTGCGGGAACGCCTGTTGATGTCGTGGTCGCTCATGGAGAGCTTGCGAGATGGCGCGACTGAGTCGCAGTGCACCAGGTGGAATGACTGAAGCTCCAGTAGAATCCGCGAGCAAGTCGAGTAAGGACTCCACCGCCTTCGTGAAGAATGATTCCAGTCGCGCCTCGCTGTTTGATGCAGCGTTGTCGCGTCCTCCCATCCATGCAGCAAAAGTCTGCTTGTCAGGCGGCTCGAGAATGAAGGAGCCGCGCTGCAAAGTCTGCAAGATCCACATTTCCAGTCGCTCCTTCCCTGACCATGCGGACAGTCCCGCAAAAATGTCGAAAATGGCGGGGACCAGCTTTTCTGATCCCGGTTTTTGATTTACGATGAGTTGTGCGCACACCTGCGCCCAGATTTCCGTTGATTGCACATCTCCAACCGGATCGGACTTGGTGATACTCCGCAGCGCGCAAATGAGGGTCTCCAACGGACTGCCGAATGCCTGGGAAGCCAGTAATTCAACCTGCGAGTCCACCAGAAATCCCATGGGCCGGGAAAAGCGGGCACTGCTTCTGTTCGGGCCGCTGACGATGGATTCGTTTGATCGTGACTTTGTGCGATCAGGCAGCAAGGCTAAGATCTCGCGCTGCGTGAGGCTATCTAAGCGGTTAGCTAAGAATGAACCATCATACCTCAGTTTCGACAGCAGCTCCAGAATCGCAGTCCGCGATGGAAGAGACAGGCCATCGATGAAAGAAGCGGCCGGACCAGCCGAACCGGGGGAAACGTCCTCCATCTCGAGGGATCCGGACTCGTCCGGGGACAGGCAGGCATCGGCGGCATCATGGAAGGCATTGAGCAAATTGGCAAAACTGGTTCGATCTTCTAACCTAATGCATTCGGCGAATGTTTGCTGGACGGAGCGGGAGGCAGAGGCCAGACGGACAGTCCGGGCGGCTGCGACTTGTAGGCGACCGAGCTTCTCCTGGGCCACGAGGCTTCTCCGTTGGTGATACCGTTGTAAGCGAAGTAACCGGCTGATCTCGACGAGGGAACCGATGGGCCGGGCGGCTTCGCTCAGAGTGGGCACCTGGGTCCGCGAGGAATCCTGCGAGTCCGTCGTCGTCTTCGTCACGGGTGCCATGGTCGGGCGCAGCGGAGGCAGCGGCGGCGACGTCACCACCTTCGGCGGGAGGGTCTCCATCGGGTCGCAACAACGGGCCACCACGGGTCCATGCTCCGGGAGCGGCAGCGGAGGGGAGATCATCGGCGCAGGAGCGGACGGCCGGTCCACGGGCGGAGGGAGGAGAGGAAAAAGGTAACGCGGCGTGCCATCCAGGGAAGAGATTCCGGGCGTTGAAGACCGCGAGGCCTGGCAGGAGGACGGCGGAGGTGACAGCGGAGCTGCAGCAAGAGGCAACATTAGTTTTCGGCGCTATTCGTTGGATTGACAGATGGCAGCGCAGTGCCAGCTCATCAATACAGGTTCCCAGCGGGCTGTGATTGGCCGGCGGGCCGGCGACGTGGTGCAGCGGGCTACCGCATGAGTAAGAGTGAAAGGTAGGAAGACATACGCTCGGTTGCCAGCGCTTCGTCCTCCCGGGACAGCAGCGGCGGTGGCGAGCCCGTCTCAAACATGGCTCATGCTGTGCGCGCTGTGGTTGAAGAATGATCGAATGGAAGCAGAGAAGAAGAAAAGGTGCGACGCCTGCGGCGACGAGTGATCGGGTCTCAAGAGCTGCTGCTGCCCGCCTACTTGTCCATCGCGATTCGATGAGTCGTGCAGGTTGGGGTGCTCTCGTGCCTAACCGGAAGCGGGCGAGGCTTGCTGTTGGGTGTGCTGTCGCAAGAGAGGACGATCAGGTACAGGCTCGCGCAACCAACTGTGTGCGACAGACAGCGATGGGCGATGGCGACGGTGGCGAACGTTGGTATCCGCGGCGGCGTTGGGCAGCGAGAACAAGTCGAGATTGGAAAAGGACGAAGATGGGGATTGCGTGAGCGTGCAGATGAGGACATGGAACTGCCGTGCCCACACGATCAGACTCTCCGGCATGCCTCGCTTGCCTCTGCGCACGGTAGAGAAAGGTATATACAAGTACACCCACTACGGATGCCGCACTCGAGGGAGACTATCGTCTCTAGAGTGCAAACAAGACCTTGCGCGCATTGAGAGCGATCGCAGCCGACGACGGACATCATGCCAGACTTCCCCATGAACCCATCATCCACTCGGGCTTGACCACCCCACAGCCAGCCAGTCACTCCGCCAGTCAACCATCCACACATAGGTAGGGAACGCAGACACACCAGCTTGCCCGCGCTCGTGGGCTATCTGCACCGCGCAGTATGGGCAGGAGATGATGTCTGCCATGGTCGTGCCATCGTCACCAAGGAAGGCTCTCCTCTGCCCCTACGCCCGCGGAGTGGGAAAGATATTGCGACGAGGGAAGCTGGAGGGGGGCGAAAGCGACTGGCTACTGGGAGGGGAGGTGAGCAGCTCCGGGATCACGAGGGGCCTCGCAGCGGGCAACAACAGGCCAATCAAGGCGTGCGGTGTGGCAGCGAATACAGTCATTCTCTCCCCTCCAGCGTGTTGGCTGCGCTGCGCGCGCGGCGGAAGCTCTCCGAAATAGGCCGGCTGCATCCTCGCCGTGCATCATGGATGTCCGCAGTTCTGGACTGTCCGCTGCGCAGCGACAAGCAGCACAGTAGCAAGTAGCATCGTAGCAATCAAACAGCATAGCCCTGTTTCGCTGGCGCGCGCGGGCTCGTGGGCAGGGTTGCAAATACGAGTCGGACTGGCTTTAAAGAAGGGCGGGAGCCTTTCCCCCCGCCTTGCAGCAACGCGACGGCATGCCCCGCGCCTCGATTGGCTGCGCGCCGCTCGCGTTTGCAAACTGGGCGGGAGGTCCCATCTGGCTGACGATGACGGGGGCTGGTCCACTACACACCACTTTCCAGCCTATATGCAAGTTCAGCAGAATGCTGCAGATGGCGCGGTCCCAGCGACGCAGTCCTCGCACCCCGATGCAATCACTTCGCGTGCTCGCAGCTATCGCGAGACCGATCGACCACCGTGGAACAATAGCACTCGCCGGGGTTATACGCGGTGGAAGGGGAAAAACAGAGGCAAATGGAAGCTGTCCAGCCTTCGCACGAGTCCGCGCGCTCTCGTGGACCAGTCAGTGGCGAGGGTACCTGTACCGGGACCTGCAAATGCTAAACAAGCCGGATGCTTCGCTGGCAGAATGCTGCTAGCGGACGACCCGCAGCCCGTGCCCCTCCGATGCCCTGCACGACATGATGAGAGCGAGGGAGTCTTAGTCCTGTCGGACCAGGCGTGCCAGGTCGCTGTCGGGCGACCGCCTGACTACCGAAAGCCAGCTGCAGCCGGCGGCGCTACTGCATTGCCAGCGAATACCCACACGTGACGGCGTGTGGTCGCCGACGCGCGCGTGCGTGCGTGCCCTTGGCCAGCGAACAGTCGCGTGCATGTGCATGCATGGCGGATCGAAGGCACACCGTTGTTCTTCGTTGTCACTTCGCCATACGTCCCCCAGTGCTGCTGCTGCTGCTGCTGCTGACGGCGTACCAGAGCGTCTAGGTGCGGTCAGTCTGAGCACACGGCGGCATCCTTCCCGGCTGTGCGCTTGTTTCCGGCACCCTGGACCGCGCGAGCGGAAGAACCCTCTTCTGAGCAAGAGGCGAAGAGCAGCACCGCGCGGATCTTCATCGGCTGCAAACGCGATTCGCCTGTCGCGACCCAAGAGCTGGAACAAGCGACAAGCGCTGTTTGCCGCGCGCGCACAGCACCGATAGGCGACCGCAGATCATGACGGAACTTCCCACGCATATTCGACGACGACGACGGCGGCGGCGGCCCCTTGCTTCGCTTGCTCGACCGGTCGATCGCCACGTCGCCGTGTTCTTGCTGCATGCCACGGTCGCGTCCTGCTAACGGACGCAGCTAAGCGAGCATTTTGCCTTCGCCGGCCGTGGCCAACCGGCGTCGACCTTGGAGGAGCAAGAGCTGCGATTGGAGACTACCGACGAATTTTCCGTGGTCATTTGGCAGCCAATGGATCTGACGTAGAAAATCGCCGTACGAAGGTTTGGACCCGGGAATTTTTTTTTCTTGACGACACGCAAGTCTAGTATCCGTGACTTCCATATCCGGTATTGCTGCCGGGTGGTGTCCTCGGAGGCAGGGAAGGCCAATGACGAACAGAGGCTCCATTCGACACTTGGCTCGCTATCAATGGATCTCTGCCTGAGGCGAGATATCAATAATCCGGGACACCGCGGTCCAGAGGCGGTCGTATTTGCCTTACTGAAGCACCTCTGGCAGGTTGAAGTGACCATTGTATAGTGTGAAGTCGCGTGCCACATCCCCGCTTCAATGTTGCCATGTGCCGACCGGTCTGTGTGACGGTAGTTCCCGACCAGCCGGCAACGCGACTCCCTTGCTTCAGGCCCCCGAGACTCCCGTCAATACCTGAGGAGGATCGGAATCTTTATAGAGCCTGTTGAGCGTGACATGTGCGATGCAGATCCAAAGAAACACAGAAGTTTGTAATTCGATTCCGTCTCGCGGGCATTATTAATAATGATGTACTTCTTCCAACGATGATGAAACGTCCCTTGCGGCCAAATCCTATCTCCAATGCATTTGTCTCGCACATCCGGTGGATTGTGCAAGTTGCAACCCATACTCCCCGAGACTCCCGTCGCTCGCACGTCAGAAAGGCGAGCGAACCTGTGCCGTGAACTGAGTGTGCTGCCATGGGCCGCCTGCGCGAGTTTGCCGACCGAACGACGAACACGCAGGGAAACACCACTCCTTTTGTGTGCCGATGCCGCTATCATACAGATTCCTAGACCAGCCAATCATGTTTGAAACGCCGTCATACCACCTCCTCTTTCCCCTCCTTTCGTTTTTACCATGCATATGAAACCACCTTCTTCATCCCGAATCCGGCCAACCGCCGGGTAGTAGAAGAACTTGTGGCACAGGTCGCTGTACTGGCACCTGAAATGTTGCCAGAAGATCAGAGCTCGGCCCTTGCTCCGGAGAAGGAGCTTGCAAGCCTAGCCGGTGTCTAGGCGAGGTCGCTCGATCGAAAGCACGTCGATCGCGAGGGTCCTACGCCTTCCGCGAGCGGGTTGTCCGGCCGCTCTGGGTCACGGTCTCCTTGCCAGAAGTGTAGCTGTTGGGCAGGGTGGCCTGGCCACCGCTCAGGCGTCGGCGGACCTCCTTGACGTCTGGCACCTGCTCATCCTTCATCTCGACAAGTGCACTGGTCGCACGGCCCCTGCCCTTCTTGACGGGCTTCTTGTACGTGGAGATGTAGAATCCGATAAACAGCACAAGGTACGAGCTGAGAATGCCCATGCCCGCAAGCGCGGCGAACTCCTTTCCGGCGCAGACACCGGCGGTCGGCAGCCACGGGAAGTAGGTTGCCGAGAAGTATGTGTACGAGGCGAAGTAGACGAAGCCGAGATCGATGACGAACTGGGTGATCTGGAGGATGGTGATGTACTTCTTCCACCAGATCTTGATTCCCCGGGCGGACTGGAAGTAGTACCAGTACATAACCACGTGAACGGTCAAGTTCAGGGTAATCGGGACCCAGGAAACCGCAGTCAGACCGATCAGCTGGGTGTAGCAGAGGAGCGCGGTGGCGCCGTGGTGATAGGTGTGCAGGAAAGTCAGGGGCTTCTTCTTAAGGAAGAGGAAGACGGTGTCAATGAATTCGAGGTACTTGGTGAGGTAGTTGAGCTGCGCCAAAGGTCAGAAAACACGATTGCTGGCACTTCTGGGGCTGCAAAATGGCTTACGTAGTAAAGAATCACCAATTGGTTAGTCCAGCCACCCTCATACGAGCAAATGGTGAAGAAAAGGCCGTTGCGAACGAGAGTCGGAAGCAGTTGCTCGATGAACAGCACCAAGAGGGTACCGCTGATCAGTGTCAGGTACAGGTTGTGCACCTTGAACAGAAAGCTGAGCTTGAACGGCTCGCGATCCCGCATGAGCTCCCGTCCACCGAAGATGACCGTGTAGTAGATGATCATCGCAACTGCAGTCTCGGTCATCGTTCCCATAGGCGTCGAGCCAGGCGAGAAACGGAAATCCTCTGGCGCATAGCCCTTGATGGCACTGAATGCCTTCGAGAAGATGGGCCACAGCGCCAAACCGAAAGGCCGGTCGAGCGTGGGCGCACCGTATTGGATCCAGTCAGGAGTCTCCATTGTTGCTATTGCTCACAGGTGAGGCTGAAGGCGAAGAAGCTGAAATGTCGAGATACGACGGTAGATTCGAAATTTATGTTGAGAATGCACAGTGACGACGCGGAAACGCGCGGATCGCTCGCGTGCGCCTCGAAAGCTGTAGAACGTGGAAGGTACGGGCCGAATGTGCCCACGCCGCGTGAATGCTGCGGAAAGAGCGACTGATGAATTTCAACGGAAAGAGAGCGAACACCTCAAAGCAACGACGATGGCCGCAGAGTGAGAGATGAGGGTAGGAAAGGGTAAGTTAGGAAGAGGGCGACGACAGGAAGATTGAAGAATGGGTGCGCCAATCTCTCCGGCGTGTGTCCCACCAGACAGCAATGATGAAAGGGGTCTTCATCTCGTTGGTGGCCTCGTTGGCGTGCAAGCCCCGGCAACGGGCACAATCCTGGGCACAGACGCCCAGGACGACACTCTCCGTAATGCGCCCGAAGTGGTATGGATACGTAGACTGCCCTTCGGCACTTGCAACTAGTCTCCCCGTGAGCCTCCCTTTGGGCATGCCTCCGACATGGCATTCTCGATTCACAATTTTGCTCGCATCAACACGGGGTGACTATCGCACTGAGGCGCGCCTCGAGTTCGTTTCTGGGACCGGGGTCAACACAGCTGCTGCGCCCTTACCGCATCGCATGCCCAGCACAGCATCTCCCATTATCTGGACGTTCAGGCATCCAGGCTCGAAGCGTCCACCAGGCGTTGTGGACGGAGATTGCTTGGGAACCTCTGATGGCGTGCCGGCTGACCCGTCGCGACGCTCATTGGAGGTTCACGGCAACAAGCGAAAGCACTGGCGGGCGAGACGGCCCGCCAGCGCAGTCTGACAGGTGCTAGCGCGCCCAGCCGGCGTGCACATCTCGTGCAACTTTCGCGCGAACCACAAGCCCGGCGGAGTGGAGCCTTCAGCAGGTCCGAACCTGTAACTTAATCAAATCAGAGCCGACCCCGATCAATCCCAGCCAGCATCGTCCGCTAAGAATTGTCCGCAGCCAAGCGCTGGGGATCTAGGTCGTAATGACTGGCATGTTCCGGGCGCGCAATAGTCGCGCCCAGGAAAAGGAGATTCGCTGGAGGGGAGATCCGTTGCGAAAAGCCCAGCAACGTTGCCACTTGTGTGCCGGTCCGCCCGCTTGCGCACCAGGCGCCGATGTATCGCCACGTTGACTGTTTTCCGTTGGTTCGGATCACGTTCTTCTGCCGGCTCCGGACTCGAGTGCGAACTGGCCAATCACTGCCTCGCTCTGTCTGGAAACGGTAGGACCGCTGAAGCAAGATTGTTCGACTTTGCTTTCTTGCTGCATTTAGGGAAATGGAACCCAGTATTGGCGAAGCCAAAGTGATTGATTGACCGTACACGACCTCCATGTCCATCCCTTGTGAGACCTGGTATACAGAATCTATGTACGGGTCCCAGTCCATCGAAAGCAAGACCAATCCAGAGCGCCAGCACACCGTATTCGTACCGCTTGTCGACACGACATATCGCTGTCAACAAAGTGCTGTATCATCATTTCATCCCGACCAAGCCGTCATTATGCAACATGCGTGCAATATAGTGAGCATGGAAATGCATTTCATCGTTGCAGTTCATCGTAAACCCGGAAATGCCCCAAAGGACAGATCTCCTGCCTCACGTTGCGATGCCCAGCTGAGAGACACAAAGTCAGTCTCTCGGACTTTCTGCGGACGATATTGAGACTACGAGGATGGAACTTACATTCTTACCTTGCGATCGTCACCTGCGCTCGCAAAGATGCCCGGGTTGGTAGGATGCCACGCGACTGCATTGACGGCGCCAGGGCTATGCGCTTCGAGGGTGGCCACCTCAATGCAAGTCTGCCGTCTCCAGATGTGAATATGAGAATCTGTCATAAATCGTCAGTCCTCGTCTCAACAGCAACAACAGCCATTCGATGATGCAACGTACCTTCGCTACCAGAGATGACAAAGCTCTCGCCAGCACCACCAAACGCGCTACGAATGACGAATTCCTTCTGCGTTGATCCTTCGTATGTCGACACAATGTCTCCGGTCTCAACATCCATTGTGAAGATACGCCCAGGTCGCATACTTACCAGCAGCTCGCCGTCTTTCGAGAAGTTCACTGAGTGAATGTTTGAATCCATTGCCCAGTCCTCTAACTGGCGATATTGATCTGCCGACTCAAGAGAGAAGATCTTGATGCGCGAGTCGACGGTGCTTGCAGCGAGTCGAGTTCCTGAAGGGTTGATGGCGACTCCCGAGATTCTTAGGGGTGCATGACTGTGGCGCGAGGATCCGTTCCATGATGAATCCCGCCATGAATGTATAATGTCCTCGATGAGAGTAGGGCTGGACCCAGAGACGCCCGCGCTGCGCAAAGAATAAAGCCCGAGTGGTCTTTCCGAACTCTGCGACCCAACCACAAAGCTTTCTGAATCAGGCAGCCAAGCCGCGCAAGTCACTGGATGGTCGAAATGTTGTGCATCGGCGACTCGAGCCCCCGTCCTGACGTTCGTGACGACAAAGTCTTTGGTCATTGAGCAACTCAGCAGATATTGACTGTCGGGAGAAAATGCGAGGTGTGTTACTCCAAACATGGAGTCTGAGCCATCATGGCTTGAGTTGTTACCGAACATGTTTCGATGCTCACGGAACTCGTGCTTGAGACGCCATCGCACTGTATCATAGACGCATACGACGCCGTCTTGCCCTGCAGTCGCTAGCATTGAACCATCAGGACTGAAATCCAAAACCCATACCTGGTTCTCGTGGTTTTCGAGTTGCATGACGGTCTGGAGGGGGAAGTCATCCGATGAGCATTGGTGGTCAACATATAGACTTGGCTGAGCGGTGGTATTGTGGTATCGACAATTCATGACCTGCTCGTCCTGAACGGCACTCAGGAGAGCCCCTAGTCGGTGCTCAGGAATCATCACAGATGGTGATATTGATGCTGAGATTTCGGATAGAAGGTGCTGCCGACTTTGACCTTTGGCCCCATCCCAGTCGGCCTGAGCACGCAAGTCGTTTGCCGTCGGACACATGACCAGGCTGGAGAGGAAATGTAGGCGGTTGATATCGGTCTTGAGTGGCGTCAATTCGGTCCGGAGCACGCCAAGAGCTGCAGTCAGATTCCGCCGCTCAAGAAGCTCAAGGTACTTCTGCTGCCTCAGCAGGAATCTGAGTCGAGTGGTGTCTGCTCCGGCAGCTAGAGGCAATCCCATTGAAGAGCTGCCATGTCCATTCGTACTCGCACTTGAAACTCCGTCTGTTCGACTCTTTTGTCGTGAGGAATCTCCCTGCTCGTGGCTGACCAAAACTCCACCATCTTCACTGCTCGTGTCTGACCCCAGTAAAAGTGTCTCTGACTGACTCCATCGTCCGGACAGGACAGCGGCTCGGAATGCGGCGACGCTCGGAACCTCCAAAGCATAACCACTTTCTTTAGAAAGCTGCTGGGCTGCTGTCCCATACCCAAGATCACTCAGCGCTTGTAACAATATGCGCGTCACCTCTTCTCTGTTGTGCACGCCGTAATACAGCTCTTCGCTCCCCATCCCAGCTACCGCGCCGTCTGAATGACCATTCGTGTGGTGACCATTGGAAGTCTCGCCGAGGGCCGAGCCGTTGGCGTGTGGCGAAGAGCCATTTTGTGATGAGCCGTTGGTCGATGACCCATAGGTTGTCCTTGTGTTGGGATCAATCCCTTCCCCAGGCCTCATAGTCTTGTGAGTGGAGGAGGAAGGTATGTTGTCCGCAGTCTGGAGGTGTTTCCGCCGCTTCGCTGTCGCCGCGGCTCCAGACTCGTTGACGCTCGAGATCGAAGACCGTCTTCGCCGCTTGGTGGACCGCTCCGCAGTTCGGTTGTCTTGAGCTGCTTCGCCTTCAGGCGGATCGTGGATTGGTGTGGATTCTGGTTGTTCTATAGGGTGGGCAGTAGATTGAAGTGCTGGTGAAGGCTCGGAGATGAAGCCGGAGGTGGTGTTGGAGACTGCGGTTGGGTCGTCGGCAGTGAGTGGGGAGGTGGTGGGTGGTGCTCGATTATTATCCAGCGCGAAGGTCTACCCGCTGGCAGCGAGTCCCTTCGGATGGTTGTTGATTGTTGTGCTACGATGTTGTGGGCAGGCCGCAGATGGGCTCTAGCCGGCGTGATGCATCAGTGCCGGACGGCGACTGATGAGGCGTTCGCGGATCCACGATGCAAGGTCGTCGCAGCTCTGATGGAGAGAGCCTGTGCGATTATAGATGCAGAGGCGGGTTTTCCGGCCTTAAAGAAGAGAAACTGCTATGGTACACCGTGATGGACGGTAGAAAGAACTATGAAAGTGTATAGGCACACGATGCTCTCAGTGTAGTCATATGCATGTGAGCACGACAGTCAAGGTAGCTAGGAAGCTGGCGGTGGGCAGATGACGATCCCACGCCCGCAGCTAAGCCACAAGTGTATTGAGCGGCCCATGAAACTTGAACCAGTTGGGTAAGGATGCAGGGACACTGAACGATAGGAATAATGAATTGAACAGGAACGCGCAGTGTAATCCCATCACCCTATAAATGAGTGACGATTCGTAGGGCATCTGCTCCTTGAAAACCAAACACATCCTTCACAGTTGCAAGGTCATGCTTGACGTGTCCGGACCCGCTGATTAAGACCCCGATTCGCCCACTGCCCGTGGGCAGGATCTGCCCACCAAGGCATCTAAATTACAGTAGCTATCGCCGAAGCTCAACGCGTCCACGGTCACGCGAGTTCATTGTGTGGGCCGATAATCACGGCTTATCGGACTTCTAACCCTCGCTCCTGCCCTATCGCTCGCTGGAGAGGTTCGGCCCAGCCCAGCCTGGCAGCCAGCGCTTGCCGCCCAAAGCAGGACTGACAAACCTGCTTGGACTGCAACTGGAGTACATCCTAAGAATCATTCGCCTGCAATGGGCGCTGCGATAAGACCGCATGGTTCTGGACTGGATTGCTCATGGGGATGTTATTTGAAGCTTCGGTATCTTTCGGGGACACATGCTATTAGAGGTTGTGCATTCACTCGAATGCAACGCGATTATACCAGGCTACGCGTCCATTAATGGAGAGCTCGAGCAACAGATAGCCGGACGCCACCGGATATCCAGTTGGCATCTGATCTATGGAGATACATCATAAGACTCTGGTATGGCATCACCTGTCCTGGGGCAGGCAGGATGTCGCTCGAAAGATAAAGGGGCGACTCTTGCGTCCAACGCTTGTGCCTGGCGTGGCATTTGGCATCTGTTGCCATCTATCGTCGCGTGGGTGGTAGGAGTCGATGGCGCATGGATTCAGTGTCTGCTCACGAACAATCTCTACTTTAGATAGCAACTCTTTGCACACGGTCTCTGAAGGTCTTGCAGCTACAGCCGCTGTGTCTGAAATGGCTGACAGAGCGTGGGCGACTCGGATTCAAGACGGCTATTAGGTAGGTAGATGGTAATTTCGCGCTTGTGAAGCTTCCAGCGATCCCCTTGCACAGGACCCAAGGCATGTGAGAATATCTCAATAAAAGAACGTGTTCATCTAGGGTGGTTTCGTGCGGGCGCAACTTTGCAAAAGGCACCGCATCACAACGTCCTTGACGAGTTGAGGCATAAGGCGAGCACTGGCGAGTCAATACCCGCGGCTAGACCCTTTCGGCTTCCTGCCGCCCTCAGCGACCTTGCTTTAATCCTTATATTGACCTTGCAGGACTCGAAAGTACATGTAAATGTTAAGACCTATTCAAGAGTGAACAAGAAATACGACCTGAACAATGGCACAAGAACCGCCACTGACTGGCGTAAGAGTGCTTGAATTCGCTGGTCTAGCACCAGGTATGAGCCTAGTCAAGGATATCAGCGTTTGCTTTACGACAATTGTTGACAGCTTGACTGGCAGGTCCTTATGCGGGTCTTTTGCTTGCAGAGTATGGCGCGACGGTTCTTCGCGTTGATCGCGCGCACCCAAGAGCCCACACCTCCAAGCCACCTTCTCCAACCTCTGATCAGTTAACTCGGCACAAGAGCTCTATCTCAGTGAATACTAAATCCGCCGCAGGCATCGCGCTCATCAAGGCACTTATACCTCATGTTGATGTCGTGATCGATCCATTTCGCCCAGGGGTCCTGGAGAAGATGGGTCTTGGTCCTGACGAAGTCCTGCTCACGCTGAACCCACGGCTCATCGTCGGACGAATGACTGGCTTCCGCCGCGATGGCAAGTACAAAGATATGGCCGGTCACGACATCAACTACATCGCAGTCTCCGGCGTCCTCAGCATGCTCGGACGCAAGGGCGACCGGCCGCAGCCTCCCGCAAATATCCTTGGCGATTTCGCTGGCGGAGGCGCCGTGTGTTTCATGGGAATCCTCCTGGCTCTTTTCAACCGCGAGAAAACTGGCCGTGGACAGGTTGTTGAGGCCAATATGGTCGACGGTGCATCTCACTTGGCGACCTTCCCTCGTCTCAACACCAAGACGCCCTCGTGGAATCAGGAGCGTGGCGCGAACTTGCTCGATGGCGGCTGTCCGTACTACGACACGTATGAGACCAAAGACGGCCGCTATATGGCCGTCGGTGCCCTGGAGCCGCAGTTCTTTGTCGAGTTCGTGAAGGGGCTAGGATTTCAATCAACTCAGTGGGCGGAGACGCGATACGACCGGGACACATGGCCGGAACTACGCGGCATCTTCACCAAGACATTCAAAAGCAAGACTCGCGATGAATGGGAACAAATCTTCGACGGCACCGATGCCTGCTGCACACCGATCTTTACTCAGGCCGAGCTCGAAAAGGCTGGCCACGATCAGCGGCCGATTGTCACTTTGAAGGCCAGCCCCGCTTTTGCGATCACACAAGGTCCTGCGGAAGGTCGGACGCCTGCGGAAGGTCAAGGGTCGGGTGTGGAAGGATCGGGCTGGGCAACCACCGGCCTCCGGCCTGGTGTCGGGGGCGAGCAGGTTTTGTCGCATTGGATGGGCTGGCGCAAGGGTCGCGAGTACGATGTCGTGGAAGGCGGGCTGCAGAGACTCGGCGATGAGAGGTCGAAGAGGAGCAAGTTGTGATATGATCTCGAGGACTGTATGCGAGGCACGTTTCAGACTGTTTTGTGCCTGCCTCTTACCAAGCGGAATGACGCGCGTTTCATGATCGTCCATGTTTCGGAACGACCTTGCGATTTTGGCAACCGCGGAAGCTGGTTGCGCATATGAGTCGGCAAGCAAGCACACAATCTCAGCGATGCCACTCGATGCACTGATGTCATGTGGCCTACTTGCCACAATGCTAAGCAATTCGGCTGGCCAGGGCTGTGCTGGAATGACGATAACATGGATATGGCGATACTCTATCTGAACAACTGTAGCTGAATTGCAAGTGCTGAGTTACCGGTGTCTGAATTCAGTCTGATCGCAGTTGCAAGAACGTTCCTTCCTACTATGGTTTTCGAGCGAGCAGATGCCTCGTTCTCTATTAGCAGTTTCCCGTGAAAACATGACGCCCGAAGTATGCGATTACCCAGCAAATACCCAAACAGCCACAGGTTGCCATTTCCGTCGCCTTGCTCGTCTTTCCTTAATTTGTGAGAGGTGCGCCTGCCGATCACGAGTGTGCCAACGCATCCAAGTCCTTCATGTCCTCATCACTTTACGTCCGACCCCACGTCTTTGGCGGTGTCGTTGCAGTCCAGTCCCATTCGAATTCGAGTCGCTATCTCGTCAGCTTTGAATCAACGACCTCACTCGAACGCATCTTGTCAAGCGCCTGCTCTTGAGTTCGCCATCGATAAGACGCTGTCGGCTTGAAAGTTGATATCGAAGTTCGGTTCCCAGTGGGGATGTGACGCGGACCCCGCCTAGTGGGGTGACCTCCGCCCGCGATGGGTATCTTCTCAAGGCGAAGCAGTACCAAACCGAACAATAACAAACAATCACTATCATCCGACGGATCTTTGAGACGTCCATTGCCAACAAGTCTAGCCCAATCTGAAACTTCCGACAAATCGCCACCAATGTCGAACTTTACAGTTCCTGATGTGCCATTGCCGCCCGCGCCGGACCCCAATGTTGATCCAGCGGCCTATTTACGGAGTATTCACGCCGTGAGAGAGAGGAGTAAAATTGTCATGGCGAAGGCACATGCGAACCAGTTACGTCACTTTACAGTGGATATGTCAAAGTTTCGAGAAACCGCAAGTTACGTGGTCTCAATCATCAAGGCAAGCCAGACATCATCTCAGGGTGTCTCCACTTAGACGACATAGCTAACTTCTGGAGCAGCGCGACTTCGAGCCTGATTATCACAAGATTCCTCCACACGGCCGATGGCAACATTTCGATGTTGGCGGGCGTCCCAGGGTCGACCAGCTGATGCAGAGTTGGCCCGCTTCAGTTGATGCGCGCGAACGAACCAGGAGGTTGATCGACTTATTCCTCGTCTCGGTCCTTCTGGATGCTGGAGCTGGCACCAAATGGCAGTATAAAGCCAAGGAGAATGGGAAGCTGTTCAGACGGAGCGAAGGACTTGCCGTAGCCAGCCTCGAGATGTTCAAAGAAGGACTGTTCTCTAGCGATCCTAATCAACCTCACCAGGTCGATAGTGTCGGCTTGCAGCGATTAACCGCAGCTACAGTGGGAAGGGGACTCCAAGTGACTGCCGAGAACCCTATCGACGGTTTGGAAGGGCGCACCGACTTGCTTGTCCGCCTTGGGCAATCACTGCTCAACCAAGAGATCTTCGGCAACAGCGCTCGGCCAGGCAACATGCTTGATTATCTGATGGCACATTCCGGCACGGTCACCACAGATTCGGGATCTTTCATCCCACTTCCTACACTGTGGGACACGTTGATGCAAGGCCTCATCACGATCTGGCCAAACACACGGACCCAGATCAATGGCACGCCACTGGGTGATGCGTGGCCGTGTGAGACGATGCCCAATGATCCATCACGGCCTTGGGAGAACATACTTCCCTTCCACAAGCTTACTCAATGGCTGACATATTCGCTCATGGTTCCTATGCAGAAGGTCGCCGGATTACGCTTCATAGGGATCGAGCTAATGACCGGCCTCCCAGAATACCGTAATGGCGGTCTCTTCGTAGACACAGGCCTCCTGACCCTCAAACCAGAAGATCAGAAGCGAGGCTTGGAGCAATATCACGCGAATGCGACACGGAAGGGACAACCGAGTGTCGAAGTGGTGCCACTGTTCACCGCTGACGACGACGTTATCGTCGAATGGCGGGCGCTCACTGTCGGGTTCCTGGATGAGCTCTTGGCTGAGGTGAACAAATTGCTTGGCCTGTCAGGGGATGATCAACTCAGTCTTGCGCAAATGCTGGAGGCTGGCTCGTGGAAGGTGAGTAAATGCCGGCAGCCGCTCTGAGGAATTTGACTAAGTGTTACCACAGGGAGGTAGAGAGATTGCGGAAGTCTCTCGGCCGAACACGAAAGAGCCGCCCATCATGATTCTCTCGGATGGTACCGTGTTTTAGGAGGCATGGTTGCTGGCCGGATGGGGATCTGAACGCGTTGAAGCCGTAAAACTTGCCCCAGTGCGCACACGATGGCATTCCTCGCAAGTGGCTAATATGCCAACAAGACGTGCTGCGCAGCATGACTTGAAGCATAACGAGCACAGCATTAGGGTCCTTCCTTCGATTCCTGTTGGCGACCATCCACTCCGGGCTCACCCAGTGCGGCAGCAGGATTTGTGATGATTCAAATGCAGAATAGGTCAACAAGATGGACAATCGCATCGCGACGAAAGGAAGCGACGTAGGCACAGGGGATGATATCAGACAGTGGGCTCGCTTGCTCAGTTTGAGTCTACATTTCACGCGTTCCATACATATGCCATCAGCCGTCCAGTCTATGAGTCCAACACCTCTGCGATAGAAGACAATGTAAGTGCATCCAAGGTTAATCCTCCGATACGGTAGGCAGGGTCGATATCTTGAGGTCGTTCAGCTGGGCCTGCGGTAATCGTCTATGGCAGTACATGTTTGCGACACTCTCGAGGGGCAAGAGTCCGGCCTGCCAGATCTTTGGGAAGGAGGAGAGCACGATCGATGCAGAGAAGTGATTCAACCATTGGTCCAAACCCCGCCTTTTGCTGCAACGCGATGCATAGTACCATGCATTGATCCTGGTGCTTGGCGAAGTTGTGCAGAACGCTCGATAATAAAGCGGGCCGATCGTCGTTCAGCGACGTGACTTTCGGCTCGAGGAGAGCGATCTTGGCACACATCGCTACCAGTGAAAGTAATTTTGCTGCCGGCAGCCGAGAGGCGTCGCCAGCGGGAAGGTTGTACCCATCTTGAATCTTGGTTAGTTGCACCGCGATGATGCATGGTGCAACGGTCCACTGTGCATGCATAGGAGGTATTATTGCATGGGTCTTTCCGATTCACGAGACCAGATGGCACCCGGTATCGCGGCGCCTTCTGATACAAATCAGCCACTCACCATATTCCCATACACGCGACGGGTGCACATGGCGTGCCGACGTGCAGCTGGCGCACATAGCGGCAGCAAAACTTTATGCTGGCCGAGCAGCAACGCCTCGTTAAGGGGCACTGTCACCAATTTGCTCGTGGTCGTCCGTTCCTCGCTCTTTGCTATAGTCTATGACATGTGCCGGAATCGCAGCGTCCTTTGTACTGTACAATACGCCGAATGGAATGATCATCAGAGGCCAGTGAGGCCGTGACAATCCTTCATAGCGCTGACAAGGGTGTGGAATTTCTGCAGCTTGACTTGGAAGGGCAAGTTACGGCGAGTGCCGCACCATGATACGCAGCACGGCAAGACCTCCGGTTGCATACCAAAGCTTTCTCCTCAAACGGTGTGGAGATGGAACTGCCAGCCCGAGCACCTGCGTGGTATAGGTACCTTGTCGTGCTTGTGTGAGGAGATCGCCCAGCATGCGACATCTGGACTGTGCTGAAGGGGTGCTGCTGGACGACGCTAAACTGAAAGCAGGCCTTGCTATCACCCAGCCTTGGGACCGTGGAGTTGGACTCTGGTTCGGAGAATTCTTCGCCGGCACATCTTCGAGTCGCAGCCGCTTTGGCGAAGGTGGCGGGCTATGCTGACATGTGATGTTGTGCTCAAGCAAGACACGTACAGATCGTCTACCTATCGGTGGGGATGATGATTTTGCATCCCATGCATGCCCCTCCCTGTCAGCGGTACGCGAAGCAGGGGAAGGGTCGACAGGCGGCAGCAAGGACACCGTACCGCCCGCGGCCTACTGTACGCTACTAACGTAGCTTGTTGGTGGGGAGTCGCAATCTACTGTGTATACAGTATAGTGTGAATCAACTCAGCCTCATGGTTTCCTGATCACGGGCACTTCTTCCGACTCTCGTGGCTTCGATCGACGCGTGGTCGGCCCTCAGCACACGTGCTTGCAATAGCGGCCTGGTTTCAGATTTCCGAAGATCTCCTGAAACAAAGTCAGCTCTTCAGTACCTTCGATCGCAAGCTCTGAAGGGGGTGCGCGCAAGCAATCATGCTTGGTTGCGGTAACAAATCGGTCGCACCCGGCTCATGAATAGCCGTATTCCCGCGTAACAGGATGCGACTTCTGTCTGATGCAGCACACAGCTATCCATTCTCGGCCGCATCGACCGATGCCATGCACAACGCCAGAACGGCTCAACTTCGGCTGGCGAGACAGCACCGTTCGGGTCCTTTAGCAAGCGCTGGCTCTCTGGCTTAATCGACCCGTTGGACTCCTAGATCGCGCAACACTTGCACGCAAGCATGGTTTTGCCCTCTGAAAGCAATGTACGGAGTTGTTGAGTAACAGACTAAGATGTTTTGTACACAGTGGCGGCCCGGCGACTCGTCATTCTGGCATAGGCACAGAATCGTGGTTGCTGGGATCTAAGTCCTTGGCAAATGGTGCTCTTGGCGACAGCCAATAGGTGTCCCAAGCATGCGCCCGGCGCGCTGGGGTATGCACGCGGCACATACCCTGGAAGGTCTAGCACCGCTCATCCTCCCAACTTTGCCAGCCCCGATCCGAGAGATAGAAAAGAAATAATGAGTGAAAACGATCTGCGACAGCGAATGATGACCGTGCAGCATGCATAAGGCGGGCACTGCAGATGCGCCGTTGTGTACGGATATGCTTTCCTTCCCACGGCAGAGCAGCTTGGTGTTATTGCACGGTACATGTTGTGCTCATCCCATCGTACAGTACATGTACTTCACAGCCGTACCGCACTACCTACCCGAGCACGAACAGCACGCTGGCACGGCACGGTGATGGTACACTAGCCGGGCGCACTAGCACGGCACATGGGCACAGCTCGCCAGGGTGTCTTCCAGAGGCTGCCGTGGTTGACCGTCTGATGAGACACTGCAAGACGTTCGACTTCGCTCAACATCATGGCAGCGGGGGTGACGAAGCTCTGAGCACCATAAACGAGGAACAGAGTTTGACGGACAGACGGCGGTTGGGAAACAGTCGGGGATTTATAAAGGAGTGAGCGTGGCAAGGCTGACGGCAACGCCTTGCTGCAGTGTTTCGGTCAGCCGGCGGCATGCGCGGCTGGCGTCGGAGATCAGGAATTGTACCCTTGGATGCAGATGCATGCTGACATGTCGCAGCGCATACTCCGTATGCCAACGTGCTAAGTGCCGCTGAATCGCTGCCAGTGGTCAAGCGGCAATTCGCCAAGCTCGCGACCACAGTCGAAAATGCCGCACGTGAAGCTGATCCATTGCGGCTTTGGGCTTCGCATGAGAGCACGGCCCTACCACGGCCTGTGAACGTATGTACTGTACAAGTCGCAATGGCCTTGTCGACCATGGCAGCCTTGAGACCGCTGGGCTGGCAGGTACTCAGGCACGAGTGGAAGCAGACCGTGAGCCAGAGGTTCTTGTTACAGAGTCGTAGTTCCATCCCAACAGGACGAAGGCGCCGAGCTAGGCCATACACCGGTAGTGCTCCCAGCTGCGTGTCGGCTAATGCGTTCAGAGGGAGTTCGCCCATTAGGCGGGTCACAGAGTCTGCGTCCGATCACATCTTGAACATCAAATAAGCGTCCCGTGTTCGAGGTGATGAGCTGGTTGAATGATACGACGAATACGAAGACCTTCTTGTCAATGTACCGCAGGCTATAAGCCAACGTTGGCGACTCGCCACTTGCTGGTTGAATCTCCCATACAGCAGGTACATCCGCCTTCCCAGAGGGTCCAATGCTGTTCTGCACGAGTCTCGGGAATAGCTCGGTAGGCGACATGACAACTGCCGGCTGAATTTTTTTTTTTTGATTATTCGTCGCTGGTCTGGTGCATTATTACGCAAAGTAGAAAATGCAAACTTGTCATATAGATACATTGCCACCCCTGCGGTTCAAGGTCCATCATAAGGGATACTGAGGCTTCAAACGATAGGATGATCGTGCATAGCTCGCGAGTTGGAGCGAGCATCGTTACGGCCGAGTGTGTCCTTGGCTACACGTGCACTGGCAGGGATGCGGTGCCACGCAATGTGTTTGAGCCAACGCTCGGGGCCTCGTTCAAACGGTGGTCGTCTCATCACAGCGGACGAGCAAATCAGTGGGCGTTCCCACGCTGCACAATAATTTGGAACAGATTTCGGCTGGACTAGCGCGGGCCACGCTGTCGGAATGCCTCCGGTTCCACCGACCGTGACCATGCGGAGCCGATTCATTCGGCACTTCGCGCTCGCTAGTCATTGGGTCCGCTGTAGCTCAGTCAAATTTTCGACGATGCAGTCGACGGCCGGCGACCTAGAGCTTGGGCGGACACCAGTCCGTCCGGTACATGTGTACCAACATGTGGACCCAATTACTCGCCACGCAAAGATTTTAGAAACGTGAGCGTGCGTGAGGTCAGCCGGCCGGCAAGGGGCCAGATTCCGGCGTCCCGGTCTGGACAAGAACCCGTATATTCTTTCCAGCCCCGCATCACATGGACTCTGCACCAAGACTGACGGCCCGCCACAAGCGCGTGTCGCTTCTAAGCTTTGCACCTGCAGCATGATTGATGACTGCTCCCAGTCCCCTTCGACAGGGCGAAAGCGTCATCATTTCCACGGCATTGTTTCTCCCTGAGGTCTCTGGCTGTGTGGCTGCACAACTTCCTGCACATTCCTGCATATCGGCGTGCATGCACCAGCGTCGCTCGCTCCTGCGGTTGCCGAGCGAATGACGAGTCGACAGTCTATACTGACCCTGAAAGTCGGGTTCGGGATAATTACGATATTTTTGCCTAATTGCGCGGAGCGTCTGCTCAACAGAGCACAGCAAGCATTATGTAGTACCTGGCGTAGCAAGCACCCAGTCCTCTTATAAGCACCGCGTGGTTCATGTGAGCTGGAGGGTGCAGATGAACCCAGCACTTGCTGCTCTCTATAATCCCCTCTCCCCAAAGTGCAAAGGCAGGCTCCCCATCGCAAACAGCAATTATGACCAGGTGAGCAAATTAGCGAGGACTCGCTTGACGCTCCAAGAAGCCGGCGGCAAGACCGGAGGAGGTGCCGGGCGCGCGCCGGGTCGATCGGAATCTATGTCCAGAGTCAATCTTCCACGAGCATCAAGTGCCGAATCGGGCTTGCGCGGTGAAAGCTTGATTGATGAATCGAACTCGTGAGACATTACGCTGCGCGCGCAGCCCTCACATCTCTGACTTCCGGGTCCGCATGCCATGGTCACCGAAGGCGAGGTCGCTCGAATGTGGTGCCCACCCCGCCTAGAACCACGCTACTCGCGAGCATTATATAGATACACTGTAAGTAGTTTCATGATCCTTTCCCAATTCTAGCTGGTGAAGATATACAAGCGATCTACAGAGAGGAGACAGCGTTGAGAGCTCGACCAGCTCCGAACGTTGCCAATCCGCACATGTTACCGGAACAAGTAAGTGCTTTGAGGAGAATATATGTTCATCGCGGCGGTTGCTCCTGTCTGGTTAGTGATCGGCAGCAGATCATATAGGCCCGTTGCGCGACCATGTGGGCTCGTGTTTCAGCACCTTGCCCCTCGACACGTTAATGCCGTGCGCGGAGGCGATGAGCGGAACAGTCACAGTTGGCTAGCGAGTCATGTTCAATAATGACGAGCCGTAGATAAAGTGCACGACCACATGCTGTGCCGCGCATTGCGATGGCGAGATGGTTGTCATGCTCGAACCGATATGGATGGAGTCCGTGTGCACGACTTCCCGCCGGAAGCAAGCCCAGCGGGTCACCACGCTGTCCACCTGCAGCTGTCGAAATGCACTCCGCAAGCACAGCGTCATGGAAAGAGATCGCCGCTCGCCAGCAGAGGCAGGCCAGGAAGGATGTCAGGCCGCTCCATCGCTTGTTGAGACCACTGACGAAGCCGCGGGTACGCTTGAGTTGTACGGATGGCATTACTGCACCGTACCAAGTGCCGCGAGCCACCACGTCTGATATGCCGGCCGTCTGGTAGCCCAAGGAGAAAGAGCTGCGACCAGACCCGAGAATCCAGCCCTCATCAAGGGCGTTGCGCCAGTGGCTTGCCAAGGATCAGCCGGCTAGATGATTGCGCACTATGCAGACAAGAAAAGACCGCGCTATGCTCGACAAATCTGCAGGTTACCTGCAAGAAGCTGGCTCTTAAGTGCACCTACGGCGCGAATGTATATTGTACCGTTGGAGGTGAGCGCGGGACGCCGGTACGAGGCTGCTCTGCCTTGTACCCGACTGGTCTGACAGTCAATCACAGCCATCAATGTATGTACAGTACTATACTTTTGCTTTCGCGGAACCAACACCGCTACAGCTTGTTCCGCCCGATGCACACCCACCAACGCACCCATACACCTATTCCCTTCCATGAACACCCTATAAGACACGCCATACATCTTTGCATCGACAACGAACAGGGCCTTGGCCTCTGCAATCTGCGTGGGACTGCCGATCCGACCGACCTCTCACAGGTCAGCTGTGCCTGTTTTAGAGATTGGTCCGGCTTGCCAGGCATATCCCAGCGACGGAAGCTGGCACTCTTCCCTTAGCGCAGGTTCATCGGGGTGGTCTGGGTGTGTGACGACTTTGATCGGTGTCATTTGGACAGGCTTACACGCTGCTGTTGCCAATCCCTACCGCTGTGGTCAAGGCTGGCACACTCGAGCTTTGCCAATCCTGTGTACGGAGGGCCCGTCGGGTCGTTGCCGCCCCTCCACCTGGCCGCCGACCCCATTGCTAACTTGCTGGTCGCTCTTACAGCATTCAGCCTCGTTTAGGATAGTGTGCTCAGCGTTAGATAAAGAACGGTCGGTTCTGTGTAATGTACTTGCGGGCCCAGCAAGTTCAGTAAAAATGGGATAGTTTCGATGGAGCCATTGTGATTTGGTGAAACCTGCCGATACAATAGAACGTTCAAGGTGCCAAAATTTAACCACATACATGCAGATCGATGCTTCTGACCATCGATGGGAGGACGGGCATCTCACAGTACATCAGTACAGTTCTTTAGGTGCGAGTGCCTCTGTCTGGCCGGGGTGCATGGTACCTTCCGAAGGCGGTACTTGTCTTCTAAAAGCGTATCATATTGAGTTTTGTCAGTCTTATCTCGAGTGCAGTGCGCTAGCACGGACAAGATCTCTCGTGGGTGTCCGGTGTGTCTGGGGCGAAGACCACGTCCCGGCCGCTACTGGCCAGTCTGCCGCGACCGAAGAGCGAGCCGCGATTCGCGCAGTCCCCACTGTCTTCGATCTGCGTGTGCTGCTAGGCGAAGAGGGCGAAGGAGTCAACGGGCTCGCATTAGTTGGACATGGGATACCAATGAGGGATGGTAGCTGCGCGGACGGCCAGCCGTATCAGCGGTAGCAACCCGAGCAGGACCAGCCGCTCTCCTGCTCCACGTAGCGAATGACGAGAAGATCACCAGTGGTCCACGAAAATGTCGGCAAATGCCCATAGCGAATAGTGCTGACACACCGATTCCGCTGGCACGCACACTCACACATGATCGTCCATGTTCATCGTCTCTTCTGCTCCACGTATCATTGTTTGGACGGGAAGAAACGACTCGGATGCGCAGTCGCTCCCGTGCATGCACGACGCCCTCCGGCTACATGGGCAGGCTCGACGCCGGTGGGTGGCACATCTCGTTCAGTCTCCTTCGCGGCATTGTATCGCTGCACCCGGTCTGTGGCTGTCAGGGCCCCGTCAGCCCGTCCGGAGAATGTACTGTACTAGGGAGCATTTGCCCAAGACCGCCCTTGCAAGATCGCCTTCTGCGCCCCCTACCAGGTCTGATCTGGCATGTAATTCACCCCCCTCCCTGTGCTGTATCTAGTGCCCGTAGTCACATCCGTCCAGCACTCATGCCGGCCAGTGGTAAGTGTGAGCCGACTGCCCTGAAACGCGGGTGAACTTTCTTCTAGCACGGCAGTAGTTCTCTTTCTCTTCGGGCAGATCGCGCTGCCCACACTGGAGAAGTACTGAATGTACATACCCGTAAAACCCCCGACATTCTGCCTTCTCCACCCCCCTCCCCCAACGGTTCAGCCCCGAGCGAATCTTCGTTACGACTGTAGGGCACCAACCGCCTTAAACTCGTGCTGCCAAGCTGCATGCCGACAACCTGCCCGCCTGGAAGAGCGCCCAACAGGGTTTGGCACCAACACCAGCTTGACGAGAAGGGGCCCTGGCACTGGCCTCGACACACCTTCGGCACACCATCCACGCCTGTTTTAAACCCATGCTAATCTCCATCTTCCGCGATCATCAGCCTAGCATATACCGCCATCGCCGCGTGTCGGCAATTGCCAGTCGCCTTCAATACGCCATTTGACTTCCTGGCCTCGTCGGACCCGCATCGTTAGCGGCCGTCGCCCGTCCGCCGTCGCTTCGAATGATCTGCTCACCCTCCCCCCCGGAACTGCACGCTCTCGCCCGCCAGTCTTCCCGCTCCAGGACGCTGGTACCGCTGTACATATCTACGTACTGCTTCTGAACCTTCTCTCCATCAGCTGAGCATCGTCCTGCCCACGCTGTCCTGATCCATCATACTCTGGCTGCGACTGAACTTCGGTGGCGGCACTTGGGATATACTCGATCGGTCTCAATAAACTCACCCGTCCGATACTGCCTTCTCTTTCGCTCGACATCCCGCTGCACGCTTCAAGCTTTTGTGAAAAGCGTCGGTGCCATCGCCATCCTTGCATCAATCCTGCAGCAGGCTGCATCATCAATCTCCCGTCTGCTGCCCGCCACTGGATTCGCACAATTTCCATTCTGGTTGTTGTCATATTTCACCCGAGCTATTCTGTTGGCAACTGGCCTTCGGTGACAACGAACATTCACTCCGGCCGTTGTTTGTGTACAGACTGCACAACGCGAGTTCGATGATCGAGGAGCGACTAACATAATCTGACCTTTTCGAACCCAATTTTTGCCACTGGAACGCCGAAACTTCGTTCACCCTTCAGCCTTCCCAAGCAGGCCGTTTTGAACGTACCTAGGACAGCAGCATCCGCATTGTAACCGGAAGGAACTGGAGGGCTGCGTCGCTCCTGCCTCTGTCGCCCAGCAAACTGATTTCTTCCAGCTTCCAAGTTGGAGTCGGCCAGCGCGACCTTGAATCTACCACAGATGCGCTCGCAAGGTAACCCATTTGTACTCCACTCGCGGCTTTGAGGACATCATGTTTTCCGGTGGAACTCTGGCCGAATCACCTCGGCCATTTCCCATTCACCAACGCCATCCTAGCGACCATTTCAGTTCATATCCAGTTGCGCAGCGACCCCATGCAGAGCCGCCGCGGCCACTGGAACCAAGGCCAACAACAGCCACCCAACCGACATACCCTGAGAATCCAAATGCCCCACGATCGCACGAGACTTATCGCGGACCAGCAGGCCCGCAATCCAGTTTCCGACAGCCACCGCTCCCGCCAGCGCCAGCGTCCGGGCAATCACTTCCACGTATCCAAGATATACTGACTTCCAGCCATGCTCCAGCGTCGAACCCTCCCGAGACACGAGGAAGCTGGTCAGCTACGACCCCGACTGGGCCACCACCTCCAGGAGCCCAGCATGCTCATGGTCCCTATAGAGACCAGCGATGGCACCCTCCGATGATGCTGCCTCCTCACCAGGAAGGCCCGCCGTTATCGCATGGTCACATAGGGAGTCGTGATTTGCCAATCCTGGAAACCAATCCTGTTCCACGACAAAGTACCCAACCAATGTCTGCATCACCGTATTCAAGCTACCCAGATAGTGCCAGGGATTACATGGACCCGAGACATGAGCGACCAGCACAAGTGGCCTCGTCGTATTTCTCGAATGGTCATCACAGCACATACATGGGTCCTGCGCACTCCGAGGGACAGCATACTAGCCCGACGATGATTGATCGACCGGGTCCGATGGCTGCAGCACTCGAAACGACCCAGAAGACATTCCTCGGCGTCGAAGACATCCCTGGACAAGGGCGATTTTACCTATATGAAGGCGGCCACCGCATCCCTGCGACAGTTGATGGCGAGCAAGTTAATCCCGCATGGGGGTTGACAAAGGCAAACAAGCCACGCAAGCGACTAGCACAGGCCTGTTTGGACTGCCGTGAGAAGAAGATCAAATGCGAACCAGGGCAATCATCTGCTTGTTTGCAATGTGAAAAGGCCAAGCGTCAATGTCGCAGGTATGTCCACACTCCACAGTCAAACTATGAGGTCTTACTAAAGTTCATTGCAGACCGCCCGTGCATCCTTCTCAGGGCGAGACTGGTACTGCGGCGAGCTGGCCTGTCTCCGCTGAGTCTCCATCGAGGAAGAGTCTTTCAGAACAGGTGGCTCCCAGACCGCAGGACCTTGAACATGAGGCCGCCATGAAACGTCGCGCACGGGAGGACCCTATGCATGCAGAAGCACCGAATAAGAAGCATCGGTCTACTTCCCCGACCTTCGGCCCTGGTGAAATGCCACCAACACGAGCCGACAGTGTGAACTACCATGTTTCACCCATTGCTCCAAGGTCTCCCGGCCGATACCTCGCCATCGAGGAGGACCCTTACACGATCGATCACGAAGGAACCATTCGGCTACTAGAGTCTTTCCTGGCCAACGTCAATGATTCCACATATGGCCTGCTGCCACACACATACTTCGTTTATTGGGTTAAGACGTCACCCAACAAGACGCCAGACGAACGACTTGTCCTTTATGCAATACTCGCCGTTGGTTCCAAATTCTTCGATGGTCCGCTGGCTACCATGGGTCGCCAATGTGCCGATATTGCGACCGAGGCACTCCGGCGCAACATGGGCCATCCTTCATTGGCTGTGGCCCAGGCTCGCCTGCTCCTAAGCATTTACTACTACGCCTGTGGTGTAGTAAGCACAGCATCAGAGTTTCTGGGGTGTGCAGTCAACATTCTGACTCTCTTAAAGTTCAATACAGAGCGAGGATGCTTGGACTACGGTCAGAGAGAACAACACGACTTTCGCTTCGACAACGCGCAGCTTGCGGAATGCCGGAGGCGCACTATGTGGACAGCTTTTCTACTAGAGCGATACACAGGTTTGTTGTGCAGGATCAGTGTGGAAGACATGATGATCAGGCTCCCATGCTCCGATGGCGACTACGAACAGGGCAGACATCACTCTGACGCATCATATCTGCATTCCTCCTATATCGATGGAAGAAGCGCCACCGCTCCTCCAAGCCTCATGGCGACCCTCATCACCGTGGCTGCGATTTGGGGCGATGTCAGCAGCTTCATCTCCCGTGGACAGCACCAAAGCCGCGAGTACTATGAGAAGACTTTCGAGAAGGACGGAGCAGAGCACATGAATGCATTGCGAGCTTGGCACTCGCGTCTGCCTGAGCACCTTACGATATCGCCGGCGAATATTGAACGCAGCATGCAAGGTCGATACCTCGGATCCCTCATCTCAATGCACGCACTCTATTATCTCTCGATGATGCGTCTGCACCGGTTCTTCAAGCATGAGTGGCTACCAAATTTTCGTGGACACTTCATACCGAAGGCTCACGATAATGCCGAGCACTTACTTCGTATGGTGAGTAGCGTGCTACGTGTTGCCTGGGACCACAATGCAGTCGAGCCCGAGAACCACATGCTCTCTATACCGCCCATCGTTGGGAATGCAGTCCTTGCAGCGGTGGACATCCTAGGAGCTGGAGGCTGGGATGATCAGATGCGCACGACCCAGGATCTCATCGACGCAGGCGTGAAGTTTCTGGCGCAACTGGCGCCTTTCTGGGTCATTTCTCGATCGCAGCACAGCGCTACACAGCGACGTTATTACCAAATAGAAAATATCACGAAGCACCCGATCAAAGCCAAGAGCGGCTGTTGGGTCGGGCGGAACTGGGGCTTGGACCAGCGATTGGAGGAGGAATTCGCGTTCGACTACGATTGCATCTATGGTGTCAAAAACCCGGATACGGCCTATTTCGCCTCTCTTCGCAACAGCGACTCAGCGACCGGCAAGGCCGGCGGCAAGGATGCACGGAGTCCCTAAATCAGGTACACCTACCACACTCCTACGGCGGCTCGGGCGGCTGTATGATTTTTCGTGTTGAAGTGCAACCGCACTTTTCCGGCGGTCGTTTTTATTTCTTGGAACAAGTTGGCGTAACGGTTGAGGTCTTTTAACACGGCGCACGGCATTTGTTCTGCTTACCTCTTTACGACTGTTACGATGTTGCGCATTGGATGCGGCAGATGTGGGCTATCGAAAAGTTACCCGCTGCAGCTGTTTTGGGCGTTCTTTCTTCGGGGTCATTCTCACATCACCGACTGCGTTCGTACTTGGACGTAGTGTAATGTGTATGTACATGTTCTTTGCAGACACACAGGATGCATATGGTCTGGTGGGCACGGTGAGCCATGCGCTGGCCCCGGCATGCAGGATATTTTGCTGCCGGGATGCTGCGCCATGGGCTGCATGTATGCATGTATACCCTACCCTGTCTTTCCTTGTCTCTCTTCGTACCGTTTCACCAATCCTTCAATCGGAACGGCAGATTCTATGACGCTCCCAACAACACGGCACAGTATGCGTTCGCGGAGTAGTTTGGCAACGGCCAGCAGGCGGCAGATGCGTATTGTCTGAGCTTGCATGCAGGCTCAACCCTGTTGTTCGATGATGGCCGTGTCTCGTGCTGTCACGAACGGCAGGTGCCGTGATTCCTCCAGCGAAATGCGATACCGACCCTCCCGTACCCACCACCACCCTGTCTAACTCCATCCTGATGATGCTAACAACACTACAGGCAAAACCCATGAAACGAGCAGATGACCTCTCCAGAGGCCTACTTGTGGATCATCACCGCAGCGCGTGATGTGTATGTGCCGGCGTGAATACAGACGAACCGGACTCACCGATCCAGATTAGTGGTCATCAACTTTAACTTTCCAAAATTCCGACGCTTGACTTTCGCCCGTGCCGCGCCTCCGGGAATGGGCGGCACTCCACGCACACACGCACACATGCACACCCAGTCCAGTCTGCCGTGTGCGGTACAGTCAGCTCGATGCAGTGCGATGGGCGGCAAAGGTAACCCAGCTGAGGGAGCTCTCCCTGGTCATGACGAAGCAGTTAGTTACCGCCCGGCCGGCCGGCCGCTCCTCCCGTGCCGGGCGCGGGTTTCCCTCTCGTCACATTTCCAGCTCCGTGTCTCTCGCACACCGGCGGGTTAGTACTGCTGGTGGAACGACGAGGCCCTGTTATTCTGGGGACGGGAAGGAAAGCACGAGCGGGCGAAGCAAGGGGAAGACACTTGTGGCCGGCGCGCCTCGGCGGATGGTCCTTCGCGTTTTTGGGGGGAAGACAGCCTTTCCTTTAGGTCTGCAGGTGCTGTGCCGCTGGTGTGCAAACAAGAGCGACCAACCGATCCATGTCCTTCGCGGAAGGATTCCGAGCGATGTAGGGCAAGAGCGCTTTACTTCTTCCACTACTGCTATTTATTATCGCAAAGGGACGAGAGCTTACAGGGGTTTGAACATCGACACTCGAACGGATCGCTGGCCGCGCCTAAAGTGTAATGCCTGTCTTTCAACGGGAGTCGTTCTACCGGCGGGCAGCGATGGCACTGGTGCTGGTGGCTTTGCCTTGACCGTGCCGGATTCTATAAGCACGCGCACACTGCGCGAAGGCGCGAACGGCATACATTGCGCTCGCTCGGATCGGCAAGGCAGTGCGTCTGTAGACCCCGGCGATCTCCAGCACTGAGCCCGTCGGTACGGAGCTCCGGGTGCACAGGGACCCCTTCCCGCATGGCGCGAGGATGAGGAAGCTAGACCGTTCGCGCCCCGCAATCACCGTGCGGTTGTGAGATGCAAATGCCCCGTCGACGAGGTACCACGGGTACTTCCTACACAAGTGACAAGCTAAACACGCCGTGGCAGGTGTGATGCCTTCACGTTGCATGCATGCACGGTGCAGCGGTACGAGCATGTATGCCTTCGCCTCTGGGTCGCAGGGCCGAAGAGGCAATACCGATGATGCGGCCCAAACGTGCGTTTGAACATTGCGCCACACGCGATCTACTATCCCTGCTGCTTTTCCGGCAGCGATGAAGGTGGTCAGCCGGGGCAAATATTAACGATTTCGCTGATTGCGACTGACGCGGCTCCAAAAGGCTCGCACCTGATGTCTGCTCCGAGTTTCCGAGACAAGCACAGTCTTTCTCAGCTTCGTATAGCGCTTACTGAAGTCGCATCGCCTTTATCAACAAGTGGAGGACCCGGAGGCGTTCCGATGAGATGCTTGAGGCTTGCAGCATGTGTTGCAACAAGCATGTCCTATTTGTCGCCACGCTCAGTCAGTCAGAGACGGATCGATTGCTTCCAATCTTTCACCTTGCAGCCCTGCGGCTGAGATCGACCCTATCGCGCGCGGGCAAGTACTCCAGTACAGTGACTGAAGTGCATACTGCACCTAGCAATTCATTTCGATTTCCCTATAGTAGGTCGGAATTGACTCCGCTGACAAATTCCGCTACAATAGTCCCATCTGCTCCGTGATCATGAATTATCGATACAAAGCTTTGTAACGGCTGTGAAAGGAGCCACCCCCGATACTATTGCATCATTGTTACAACTCCTTCGCATGTGTGGTGATTGTTGGTCGGGATTTGTTTAATTTAGTGCATGTACCCTGCCGAACGCCTGCAGCATGCAGCATGCGGTGGTGCAACGAGACTGGTCGCCACATGCGCGCACACATGCATGAAGTGCGGAGAAGACGATGAACAAGGCGAATGGCAGATCAGCACCGTAAATTCATTTCCTCTTCAGCGACGCGCTTTCATTGATGCTGCGAAGGGGCACAGCTGGCTGGGGAAAAGCTGAATTCCGTGAGACCGCGAGTTTCTGATTGACCACCCCACGCTTTCCAACCACAGCATGAGATTGGGAACATGCCCCTGCTAGGCCCTGCTAGGGCCATGTTCGGCACCTCGACGCTGCAACCGTACGAGTTTCGTTAATCATGCGCCGCCATCACCGTCCGGAACTACGAAAGCCGGTCACGGCCATACCGGTCGAATCATTGGACAAAATCACTGCGCCATTACTGTGCCGTAGTCTTCCATGCAAAATCCGCTTATATCGGTGCTTTGAGGCTCTCAACTGTGTTTCGGTGGCTGTGCCAGGGAAGGTGTCTCTTGCCAGCACAACAACGCGTCGAAAGCCGGACAGCAGGAATACTGGAGACATGCAGGTCACTGGCTGGCAAAGTTTGATCGTGGCAATCATTTAGATTGGTATCATATGCGTCTCTGCCGCGCCTCTGTCGTTGGCCTTGTTTCCTTGGGTCCAGGACTTGTATTCAGCGGCTCCCAGGACTATGGGCCCAAAAGGAAATCCAGGGTAAATCACGCAGTGTTTGCTGATAAGCGACTTCCTCGCGGTCAAGCGCGAGGCGTTGTCTGTTAGAGGTACGACTGCTCGCACATTTGACTTAGCATTATGAGAAACCGCTACCGTAGGTCTGTGTCGAATCTTTGCCCCGTTTCTCCATGATGTCAAGGTGTGCAAACTCTTTCCGGGCCAATTGCACATTCACTCGTGCCGCATTGAACGAGGCTTCGTCACTGGGCATCACGACCGCCAGGTTCGTGTTCTCGGTAAGCCGAGTAATGAAAAACATGAAAGCATCGGTTTTGATCTGCATCTCAGCGAAAGCGACCTCCGAGGCAGCAGAGCCCGTGTGTCTCGACATGGCCTGCTTGTGCCGCTTCAGCAGTGTGCTGATCCTCTCGATGCGGTCAGCGAACGGGTTGTTTGATTCAAGCCCTCGTGTGACATGTGTGACCACAAGACACGTCAGCCGCTCGTAGAGGATCAATTCGCGGGCATCGAGAACTTCGGCCAACTTTTCAAGCATTCCTTCAATCTGTGTAATGTGTGGGACCAAAAAATAGATGACTTGGGTCCAGGCACGGAATAAGCTATGGTCCCATATGGAACTCTGGAAGAAGTCGACCTTACTCCCGTGGAAGCCCTCCTGGTCACATGAAGTCCGAACATCTTTGACTTTGGCCAGGTAAATGGCGTTTCGCCGCTCAGCAGGTATCAGGTCCATCTTGTGAATCAGGACGAAGATCTTACTGCTCGGACTGAATTCTCGGAGTGCTCGGATTGTTGACGTGAAACTGAGTAGGTCTGAGGCTGCTTCCTGGGAAGTTACATCGAATACAAAGATGAGTACAGCCACCGAACTGAAGACGTGCGATCTTTGATTCGTCAAATATGATTCTACGAACGAATCTTGACTGTAGCAGAAACATCGGTCAGATACGCGCTTCTGGGTAAGTGAAATTCAAGAAATATCCATGAGCTCACCCGCCGCAGTCCCAGAGGTTTAGCATCAGGTTCCCCATGAATTTGATATTACTATGCTCGACATCGATGGTGGCGCCCAAGCGCCGGACGTCCTTCGCGACGAAATTGTTGAAGATGATCGAGCGCATTGACGACTTCCCCGCACCCGACCGGCCCATTAGCAGCACCTTGCGCTGCTTATGGCGTCGACTGCTCCCGGCGGAGCTCATGATGGTACTCGATGTATGAGACCAATATTGGAGATGTTCAAGAATGCTCGACCGATCTTATCTCCATCTCTCGTGCTGCAAGTTGTGCAACACGCGAGGTCGCAATCCAGCTTTCAGCCTGGTCTGGGAAGCTCCGATAAGAAAGGAGCGGCACGAGCCGAGCTTCCCGCCCACGAGCGCCTACTGTCGTGTGTGCATGGCCAAGCGTGCCATGGCGCCATGGACTCCTCGTGCCCTTCACTCTATGAAATCTTTTGAACAGAAGCGGAATATGGCGTGATCCATAATCTCGAGGACACGTCTGAAACCGTAGTCTGGAACAAGCGAGAGGTAATGCGTTGGGAACAAGGACACACGCCGAATCCATGGGATCGATCCGAGGATGACAGTGGGTGGGCTCGATCGCCAGCTCATCCCTGCGCTTCGACAATGGGGCCAAATTGTCCCGGGTCTGGGAGAACGGCTGACCTACTCAGCAGATCATTGCTCTGTGTGATCAGGATCTACTAAACATCGGCCGCGCCGACGATAAGTTTAGCCCAATCGATCATGGTGAGCAACACACGGCACGACCTACAAGTGTCGCGAGTAGAATGCGGCACAGACAATCAGCACCTGTAACCGGCCGGGGCGCTCGTCGAGTCCAGCCACCGGCAGCCACGTCTACCACCCGGCGCTCGGCATGCACCTGAGCGAAAGCTAATGGACATAGCCGAAAGCATGTGGTCCTTCCATCCAATACAAGGTGCGAAGCTCGCCTTCAGCCTTGCAAGGCATCGACGTGCACAGCTGGATAACAAAGGTGAGCGCGGTCTGTTGAAGGGATCGGACCAGTCTGGTTCTGAATGCCCAAACAGCTGGGACGAGTCAGAGTGGCCATCTTTCATTCACAGAATCTCGTACGTGCCTCTAGACAATGCTGTACTAGACAATGCTGTACCATACAAGGGCAGGACATGCATGCTCGGTCGAAGGACTTGACCAGCGGGTGCCAAAGTCTGACAAGTAATTACCCTTGCAGTTCATTTCTGCATGGCGTAATCCTGCTACAAGATCGATGTTCAAAACGATGCGGCCTAGTTTACAACCCCGTCAGACAAGGATGCGTGCATTATTTACGCATCATTCGCCTCAGCCGCGAGCTCCTGCAGGCCCTGCCACCATCCGTGGAGCTCCTCGGCTCGAATCCGCTCTTCCTCCCCCAGTTCCACTGGAGGGCCCTTGACCTCTTCCCTGACGCCGCTGAAACTGCCAGCACGCAGTCGATGTGCCCATGGAGTCTTCTCTCTCGCTTCGTCATCGTCGAGGGCATTCTCTGCGAAGCGCCAGACACACCATGCGCTCGAGTCTGTAGACAGAAGATACGGTTGCCGTTTGCGTGACTTGACCGCGAAGCCACGTAGTAAGACCACGTCCCCAGCCAATGCGATTGGTAGTTGTGCGTGCCATGGGCGATAAACCTCGGCGATGACCGCACCTTCCTCGCCATCAAGACTAGGATCTTTGACCAAGACGCGAATGAAGAAGTCTCTCGGTCCCTTTTTAGCACGCTGGGGCGTTTCAGTGTCCTGAGTTGCAACCCCGATGATATCAATAAGATCATTAGAGTACGATTGACTTGGAGGGTTCAGCTTTTGTTCGATATTGCTCAAAGGTGTGAAATAGCTGTACGATGTCGCGATGCCTGTTGCAGTGGACCGTCTCGAGTGTTTTCGGTGCTCCTGCTTTTCATCGGCGTCAATTCTGGGCTCTGCCAATTCTTTTTCGCCCTCTGTCGTCAACCTTGAGGAGCGTCTTGGGGAGAACCAAGAGGATATCACTTCGGGAACCTGTGAAAGGCGTGCAGGTATTGCTTTTCGTACTGATGGCCGCTCCTTTCGCGACGATGAATCATCTGCGGCTGTTGAGCGCCGAACACTCTGCTTCGCTCCTGCGATAGTCTTGACGGTTGGCGTACGAAGATGCTGATGAGCAGCTATGTTGCTAAGCAGACTATCCGTAGCTTGCTCATTGCTCGTGTCATTCTTTATCGGATGCGGGTGCTCTCTGGAGTCGATCATCGTGTCGGCACTTCCCATATCAGCAGTACCGGCTGATGAGCGCGTTGTGTATTCCTGTTCCACAGGCTTTGGTGAGGACAATCCTACAGGGTTTGGTTCTTCAATCATCGGCGGGCTAGCGTTCGCTGAGGGCGTATGTCTGCGTTCCATTGATGGAACCTCGGCCGTGTCACTGTTAAGTTCAAGGACTTGCCCAGGTGAATCACTGTCTCCCAGTGAAAGGACGTGTGGTAAAAGATCTTGACTTATATGAAGCAATGGATTCACCCGGTCACCCAATTCTGGTTCGGTCATAACTACCGCCACTTTAGTGATCGATTCGTGTTCCTGTAATTCCTCTTCGACTAGGTCGGCGGAACCTGAAGCCGCTTGATTACGCTCTGAAAGATGTTCCACATACTTCTCCGTCGGGCGGAATAGGCTGAAGCTTTCGTCCTCGGGACCATGATCACGCAATGTCAAGTCGACGACATGGATTGCATTTGAACGCTGACGGTCAGGTCTTCTATCATTGTAATTGCTTCCAGACGACTGCGAACCGATGTCTGCGGCACTGCCTGCCGACCTTCGCGCATATTCTTCTGACATGTTAGACACAAGCTCAATGTTTGCGCTCGTGGGTTGGGTTTGATCAAGTCTATGGATGGAGTCGTCCAGAGGCGCTTGGATGACCGCAGCTCCTTGTGGTTCGATGGGACTTGACAGACTGTCCAGATCCAATGTGCGTCGTGAATGATATGGCTCATGGTGCTGGTCATCATCCACTACACTGGGTACATCAGGTCGCAAATTCAGCTCCCGTATTGTTCGCGATGGCTTGCTGATATGCTCGGAAGCGGCACCCTTATCGAGCTCCTCTACCATAAGATCCGATGAATGGGCTACGCTTGGATCCGATGACTCCCGGTGCGACTCATGCATTGGCTGAGCCAGTGCAGTACTGCGAGTCTGCGACTCATCGTGGCTTTCTCGTTGGATTTGCTGCTCCTGCTGGTCTTCTGGGGAAAGATACACCGGTATTTGACTCGGGATCTGACTTGCCACTCTTTCAACTGCCTGCTGCACGATCCGAGGCTCTCCGATATCATGTGCGGCCGGGTCGAAGAAGCTAACGGATTCGAGCTCTTCTTTTTGATTTTGCGTAGGTACTTGATGATGTCTCCCTGCTCCGAGCAATTCAACCCTTTCAACGTCAGTATTGGAAGTAGTGTGTTCAGTAGGAAAGGTAAGGTCATCTGTTCCAGCTTCTGAAACCTGCGTTAGATCAAGCCCAATCACGTTTTCAGCAGTAGTCGTTGTAGTGTTGGCAGAAGGCTTTACAATGCCGTCAAGGCTATTGATACTGAATATGTCGTCAGGTTTCATTTCGAAATCGACCTGGTTCTGATGAAAAATTCTTTCATGTTCAGGCTTTTTGAGACTCGCCTCATCAGCAGTATTGCGCTTTACCGGTTCGTTCTCCTGGAAACCGAAAAGGCTTCGATATGTCTCGGTCATAACCTTGTCACTACTCGCAACTCCCGGGACCTGCGGGGTTGCTGCAATGTCTGACCAGGCTCCATCAAATCCGAATGCGGATTGAGTGAGTGGTATCGACGCAGGCGCCTCGATCGTGCGTCCAGCACCGAGCTTAGAGGCAATGATTGTGTGTGGCGTATTCGTAGAAAACCCCGTGATCTCTTCCTCGCCCTTTAGAATTTGGGCATCATGTTGGTATCCACTGATAGTATCGAGGAATGCACTGTCAAGTAAGTCCATGTGGGCACCCGCAGTTCCAATTTCTTGGTCCGACATGCGGCTTCTGTGAGACTCTTCAAGAGATGTTGCCGGCGTGGTAGTGTTGTCATTGACTGCAGGGGTTGAGTCGTGGGTATCCGTCCTGTCGCTATATACAGCATCGGGCCGAGTTCCCTGCGCAAAGGGCCGCTCAGAGTGCTTCGATCCAACTTGATACTTGGTACCGGCTGCTTCTTCTCCACGCGTGGCGATCGAGCCGCTGACAGATTCCGCCAATTCGTCGTCAAGTGTGGTAGAGCTTTGAGCTGGGATTGGATGGTTCGATTGATTTCCTCCATCTAAAGGTCTAATTTCTTTGAATGAAGACGGCGATCTTTGTCTTTTGATCCGTAGCTGATCTTGTGCTTGTTCCTCGCGAACGAGTGGGACGGTCAGCATTTCCACATGCGGTGATTTGGGCCTTTGATGCGACAGGCCTGTTGTTGTTTCAGACATCAGCGCTTCCGACAATGAAGGCCCAGAAACCAGGCTGCTAGCTTCATGAAGTTTGGTCGCTAGAGGTGTGTTTGACCCTGACAGAGGTGGAGAAGAATCAACTTCCTCAACCTGCCGAATGCGCAACGTTGGAGACAAGTGTGCCCCGGATCCTACCCTCTCGAGCAACGAAGTCGGCTGTGGTATCGACAAGGACTCAAAATCTGTTCGCGGAGGCTCGGACGCCCAGACTGTTTTGCTCGTTTCGTTCAACTGGAAATCCTGTTCAGACTCCCCAACGTCATTTTCGGATTGGTCAGACGGAGATTGCGACCCATCCAGATATCGCCACATGATTTTACGCCGTTTGTGCCGGCCTTGTCCATCATGGAAGTCAGGGTCAACAAAGGGATCGTACGCGGCATCCAAATACTGTTCGCCCGAGAGCTTTAGGCGCCTAGCAAACGCAGGAGATTCGTATACATGAGCGGGGATATCTTCTACGGGTTCATTATGGCCGTTATGGAATGCTGCAAATGGCTTGATCGGTGTCTGAGCAGTGTTTCTTTGGTAATCTCCACTCTTCTCTGCCGTTGAAGACACGCTTCGAACACGAACGACTCCATTGCTACCTCTTCCTGCGATCTGCAAGCCAAGTGTGTCTTTGAATTCCAGTTCACCATCCACGCTTTTGCCTGGAGTCGATATGACTCCTGCAGAAGTTCCAGCCCATACGGCTCCATCAAGATCCAAGGTGACTTCATCGCCGATGCTGATATTACTTTTCGCGACGAGCTCCGCGCTCGGTCCGCGGAACCGAACGCGAATTTGGCCGCTCTTGTTTCGCAGTCGGAAGTCTGGATCCGCAAGTAGGAGAGCACATTGCTTCGATAATGTTGAGTATGGCCAGTACAGAGTCACTATCGCTCGTATTGAGCCCGTCGAAGGAGGAGTGATGGCTGGCCTGAGCGACGCGATCGGGACAACACTGCTCATATTGAAGGCGCAAATGAGTTCAATATGTTGCAAGCCATGTTTACTGCATATTGGATGTGTAGTCCGCAGAAGATAGCAGTCTTTCGTCTGTCCTGGTCTTCTTTGACATTTCGGGAAACAAGAGCAGCGCGGGTTCGCAGGTTGTCCACTGTGATCCCAAATGCCCTGGAAGCTGAGCTATGTGGCCCGTGCTTATTAGACGTTCCGTCGAAGTCGCGTGCGACGCGTTCTGAAGCGAAAGCAGATAAACTTCATTGTAGGCATACAGTGACATTAAGGGAATTCCAGCAGTGACACCTCCTGTGTATCATACGCATCTGACCAGCATCTGCTCTTCTGCACCGTAAAACGCCATTGATTAATGTTCCCCATATGGGCATCCCGCGCACGTTGCAATTCATGACAGTCATAGATATCGTCCTAGTAGCCACTTCGGTGCACAACTGTCCCACCTCGGCGGAACTGCACGCTCTCTCTCCGAACTAAGACTTGCAATGCTCGGTTTAGAGCCTGTTCGCTGTAGTTCTTGCGATCTACGAATTCGCTCCTTAAACTGGCCAAGGAAGCCGTGTAACCTATAGGTAATCTTGATCCATCAAATTAGCTCATCTTCTTGATCGAATTCGCGTTGCAGTATCTGCTTAAACATACCTTCTTCGTAACTCCTCTTCAACTTTGTGAACTTCCTCGACGAGGCCGCGGTTCCCTCCGAGTCCAAGCGCAGAAGTGTCCCCTCCCGCGCTCATGACTGCATCCATTGTGCTGCCTAAGAACAATCGAATTGCTTCGTCGACATGCTTCTCAGTTGCAATGGGCTGCAATTCGATCTTCGCAAGGGCCTCGGTAATACGGATGAGTGACTCGAGTTGACGGACAGTAATCGGGATCGACGATCGTTGATTTGCATCTTGCTCAGCCCGGGCGACTTGTCTTCTGATGCTCACGAAATGAGAGCTAAGCTTTTCCGAGGCTTCGGCGCTCAATCGAGGCGCACATCGCGACTTTGCGTAGCTGATGTATCGTTTCATCTTTTCGACTGGAATCTCCGCTTGCACTTGTTCCTGCACACCCTGTCCGCCCATGTGGATACCCATGACGTGCTTCGCGATGGTCTCGTCCCGATTCCGGTCATGATCGTCCCTGACAATGAAAATTAGGTCGAAACGAGACAAGATAGTTGTCTGGAAGTCGATGTTTTCGCCTGGTGTTTTAAGATCGTCGTATCTTCCGAAGATCGGATTGGCCGCTGCAAGAACCGAAGTACGCGCATTCAAAATTGTGGTGATACCAGCCTTCGCGATAGAGATCGTTTGCTGCTCCATTGCTTCGTGTATGGCCACTCGATCTTCATCTCGCATTTTGTCAAACTCGTCAATGCAGACAACGCCTCCGTCAGCTAACACCATGGCTCCTCCTTCCAAATAGAATTCGCGGGTACTGGTATCGCGCTGGACACTGGCCGTCAGACCTGCTGCAGATGAACCCTTGCCAGATGTGTAAATAGCGATAGGCGAACACTTCTCTACGAATTTGAGCAGTTGCGATTTGGCAGTTCCGGGATCACCAAGCAGAAGTACATTGATGTCGCCTCGAAGTTTCATGCCATCAGGCAATATCTTTTTACTACCTCCCATCAGAAGGCATGTAATGGCCTTCTTGATGTCTGCATTACCGTAGATGGATGGCGCAATGCAAGATGCGAAAAGCGAGTATAGATCGGGTCTCCGGGACATCTCAAGAAACTCCTGCTCTTCCTCTTCTCCAAACTGCATACCAATACCGCTAGCCTGGTTTTGCGACAGATCCGTCTGGATACCCACCGCCCGAAGATAGGGGTTTCGGATCGCCACAGCTCCCGCACCTTTGCTGTTCTTCTGGCTCGCGTAGATGCTGAAGACACCCATGACGACGCACCTGGATCCAGGCACTACTCGGTTTGCCAGATAACGATCCGCGCTGACGAGAATGTGCCGGGGTAGTTCTCCAACAGGGACATCGTCGGGAGCCTCCTGCAATTTCAAGACTTGCTGGTCGATGAACTGAGACTTTTCATGAACCACGAAATATGGATCCAATGGGCATTTGTCACTGTTCATGTCCTTTTGCCGCCCGCAAACTCTTGGCAGTGTGACTCCAGTGAAGCCTGAGGTGATCGGCAAATCTTGCTCGAATTGGCAGGAGCGGCACTGGACATGTAGCGCTGTGGCTTTTGAACTAAGGGTGCTGGCACCGATCACGATTCCAGGTATCCGGACCAGGTGGGAAACATTCGTGGCTGTTAGGCCACGGATCGTAGTTTGCGAAACCGAGGAATGCAGCAAGAGCTGGTGGTGTGGCAGATTCTTCGCAGCAGCAAGATCGGCTTCACTGCGGGAAGGATAAAGAATCTTCTGCGTGCAGGTTCTGAGTGCTGACTCGAACTGAGAGGGCTGTTAGCATCTCGGCGAGACGAAGGGTCAGCACCAGCTCACAATTGGGATGATCTCCGCGGGTTCATTGTTCAGCCGATCCGCTAGGTGTTCGTCGTAGGCTATCAGGTGCGCGATGTCGATATCACAATAGTATTGCTTAGAGAGGACGTTCTCGCGCATCTGATCTCGGTAGATGAAGACATTGTCGAGGTGGAAACCCAATATGAACTCCACGAGTTGCTTTTGAAGTTGCTGATTACTGGTTTCAGCTCCATCTTCGCGACTCTCTCCGAATATGCCGAGAGTGTAAACAGATTGGCGATCCATGGCGCGAGTTCCTTCGTACGCTGTTGTTGGAAGGCTCAGTGTATTCGGCGTGTGGACGAAGTGAACCGCGATACAGAAGAGCCCTGTGGTGGGGCAAAATCGCCTGACGCGTTCCGCGCGCCGTGCGCGCCTGACGCGTAAATTGATTGCAGGACGGGATCAGCCGTCGAATTCTCCATTAGGCAGTCGGCGAAGCAGGCTGTTGAATACGTCCAAAGTTGCGACGGACCTCTCGACATTGGCCTGCCACGTGCCTGCTAGTGTTCTCAAGCAGTGCAGCTATCGGACACTTCCACACGCTGGACCTCATGAGCTTCATGCAGTGCGCCATTTTGAACGGGCTCTTGACGCATACTCAGGCTCATGGCGTCGCCGTTCTCACCTCGAGCTTCTGAAACGGACACATCGCCCAATTCGCCGAACCCGAGACGAAATGCTGCCTTCCCATTCCCTGGTCACAATGCGTCGTCAAGCCGGCAGAGCTCAACGAATAGATATCGGTCGCGACGCGGAAGCACTGCAAGTATTGCCTCTGTCAGCTCTACTGGCTCAATAGGGGGCAACCTCGATGTTCCCTCACTACGGAGCAGCAGCACCGTTCGCGAGATCAGTCAAAATGCCATCTCGACTCTACTGCAACCTCCGATCGTCCGGACAGGCCTTGTCCCTCACACAATGGCCTCCGCGGCTGCCGCGGGGTTCAAACAGCCTACACAGAAGGATATTCCACCTGTCACCCTGACAAATGTGCCCCATGTACCAACCGAGCACTTTCGTCACTATCTTGATGAGATCGGACCATTGTTTGAGACTCTCCATCGCGGTCGGTCAGAGACAGAGCAGGGTTCGTGGGGGAAGAAGGACAAGCAAGGTGATGAACAAGAGCGTGTAGCATCGGGGCAGGATATTCAGGCTGGGCAAGATACTTCCATGTCGCCTACGCTCCGGCGTCAACCGTCAATCAACGCCCTTTCGCCCATTGGGAGTCCGATCCAATCGAAAAGACGCTCGTCTGGCCAGATGCGCCGCAATCGCAATGAGCCTACACCTTTGTCGACCGTGCCCAACGTATATTTCGACGAAAACTTCCACTTAGAGAACCCTCGAATATTCGATGTGGTCTCAGAGCGCGCAGAAATTATAAGGCCCCCTCCTGGAGCAGCACAGGCTGAAAGTCAAGGACAGAATGGGACAGCTCAACCGCCTCGGAAAGCTTTAGCGACGAATGCAATTTTACAAGAGAAATTGAGTTGGTACATGGATACAGTGGAGGTTCATCTCATCAATAGCATCAGCACAGCAAGCAGCGGCTTCTTCGCTGCGTTAGGCTCACTGAAAGAACTACAAACAGAAGCGGAACAGAGCGTGGCTAAAATCAAACGACTTCGAGAGGATCTTCATCGTTTGGACAAAGAGGTAGCGTTGTCCGGGTTGGAAGTGGCAACTAAAAAACGACGAAGCGCGAACGTGCAAAAGTTGGGCAGAGCAACAGCCCAGGTCCAAAGTGTGGTGGAGAATGTCCGGATCGCAGACAACTTGGTCGAGCAGGGAGCATACGACGAAGCCGCGGATCAGATGGACCGTGTAGGACGATTGGTTCGTGGCAAACCTGAGAATGGCGCGCCTTTTGAGGAGCTTGTAGACCTTCGACGGCTCAAAGCACTTCAAGGGCTCGATACCGGCCTCCAAGAATTACAACTTCGCATCGGGGCCGGATATGCAAGCCGTTTCACTAAAATTCTCCTAACCGATATCCGCCAGCACGTAGATGAAGTTTCCACTGATGAAACGCTGAAACGACTTTCCAGGCAACGCGGAATACGGCCTAGGTATATGGAATCAAATGAGCAGTTTCGGATCGAACTATCAGCCGCCTTAAAAGGCCTGGAAAGATCAGGACACATGGCCCCGGCGACTGCTGCTTACCGAGAAGCCGTGACCAAAGAAATGAAGTCCTTGGTTCGAAGACACATGCCAAGCAGCAGCGATGAGGATGCTGATAGTATGGTGTCAATATCCACCCGAGGCGGAAGACAATTGACTCAACAGGACAAGAGCAGCATCCTCGCTCGAAACCTACGAGCCTTGGATCCCGAAGATGCTGAAAAGCTATTGGTCAATGTCTATTGTGGGATTGCGGAGGCTCTCAGGCGCGTCTCTACCCAAACAAAGATCCTGTTAGATGTCACTAGCAGCATGCAGGCTCCTGACCAGCGGTCACTGCTCTCATCACCTATTGATCCACCATCCAATGGGGCTGCCAAAGGACCTGGGCGCACTTCAATTCAAGAGGAACTTTCCCAAGCACTGGACATGTCAAGCCTTCTCGGGCAGGCAGTCGACACCGCACAGCTGCAGATAACGAGGGTGCTAAAAGTGCGCAACGAGCAGTTTATACGGTTACCCAAGGATCGCTTCCTACGATACTTTATGCTCAACCGCATATTTGCAGACGAATGTGAAGCCGTGAGCGGGCGGGGCGGCACCCAACTCAAAAGCATTATCAACGCACAGATCTCTGGCTTCGTTCAGGTTCTCGGAACAGCCGAGACAGAACGAATCGCCAATCTTCTGCACAATGATAGCTGGAATGCTAGTGACTTCACCGAAGGTGATGGTCTGGTTCTGCAGAGGATTCTGGCCTCTATGAGTACAGACCCACCAGAGTGGGCCACCAGTGCTCCTTCGCTATGGGAGCCTCCAGCGTCAGAGTACAATACCAACGACGAAGGGGTGAAAGGCAGTGTCGAGATGAAAACGGAGTCGAACGGCGCGACTGCGGGAGCCAAAGTTCAGACCAAAGCAGCTTATATCGAAGAGGACCGTTTCATACTGGTTTCGTCTGCTGCCTCCTTGCTGACCACCGTCGATGTCTTCCTTTCCCTGACTGCAGCATTTCCCACCATGACGACCCAAATCGCTACAAGTCTCTTGGAGGTCCTCCGTACCTTCAATTCGCGGTCTTGCCAACTGATTCTTGGAGCTGGAGCCCGGGCTGAGGGTGGTCTGAAGACAATTACTACTAAGCATCTTGCCCTAGCAAGTCAAGCACTCAGCTTTGTCATTGCGCTCGTTCCATACATGCGCGAGTGCGTTCGTCGACACATCCCGGGCGGTCAGGGGGCAGTGCTTGCCGAATTCGACAAAACGAAGCGACTTTTCCAGGACCACCAGACGGAGATCCACGATAAGCTCGTCGAAATCATGACCTCCCGTTCGCAAATACACGTGCGCGCTATGAAGGGCATAAATCTCGACACCACGTCATCGGTGGACGACAAACCATCTGCATACATGGAAACCCTTACAAAGGAGACTTTGACTCTCCACCGAGTTCTGAGTAGACACTTGAACGATCTCTTTGTGGGCATGATCATGCAGCAGATCTTCAAGAGCTACAAAGATCAGTGGACCAAGGCTTTCACTGAAGCCACAGTCACATCTAGCGAAGGCGAGAAGCGCCTGCTTCGAGACGCGACGTGCCTCGAAGCACGGCTCGGCAAGATTGATGGTTTCGGAGCAATAGGTCAGGAGATATTAGCATTGGTTCAAAGTAAGGTCAGTGCACCGGCAGCTCAGGATCAACCTGTAGAGAAGGAAAAGTCGGAGCCACAACCTGGAATTCAGGAGACAGCGGAAGTGAAACCAGCTGAGGAGCGCCAAAAGGAAAGTGTATCTACATAATGATTGCGCTGGAAACGTGTCAAGGATACCTTATGAAGAATTTAGAGGTGCAATTTCAGAAATGCTAGCGTCTGTTCACGGACCTCATGTGCCGGCTGATCTTCGGCATACCACGAGCAGACATTTCCCGAAATTCTTCCCTCCATTATTGTTCTTCTTTCTTCTCCCACGCGCCTTAAAGACAGTGCAAAGCAGACATTTTCTCGTTTGTCGTTTTGCGATTTCCGGGTTGCGGAGAGTGACTTCAGTGGAACCATAAGAGCTGGCTACGCATTTTTGTTCTGTTGCGTGGGCGGTGTCAGAGGTGCCAAACAGACCGATATCGAAAGGCATTGCATTGTGAGTCTCGGCCCGGAACGCATAGTGAGTTGCGCGTAGTCTTGTACCTCCCGAGGTGGAGGTCCTTGTATTCCTTTAAAATCTCAGCCTCCCATTAGACGCATTGTCTCCTAGGCAAGAGAGCCTCATTTCCCGGAAGAGGTGTTCCCACATCAGAGCATTGCGGCCGTGGCACTCGACATCAGGTAGAGTTCGCCCAAGGTATTCAGATCTCTGGCCAGATCACGAGCTTGCTGTGCTTCCTGATTGCGGCCGGCAGCGGTCAAAATCGTCGCGGCGTGGGCGACCCAATCGCTAGCCACATCACAGCTCGCGCTGCACTTCTTTGGGCTGGTTTCCATATCAATATCGCCCAGCGAGCGAGCGTTTAGGCGGAAGAGATCGCTCTTGTCGATATCAAGAACTTCGGCGAAGAAGTACAAGACCTGTGCAGCCTGGTTGGTCAAACCATTCTCACGCAAATGGTTGATAGCTACACAGCAGGCCCAATAAATAGCCTTTTCTTGTTCAGTATTTCTGTCTGCTGAAGATGGCATTTTTCGTGGTTGGAAGTTGCCTGTCCGCTACTAGACGGACATTCGAGGTGGTCGTGCAGGTGCTCCACCGCAGGGTAATTGGTCATCACTCTGTGTGGCTCGAGACTGGAGCGGGTGCATCTGCCCGAGCCAAGTGATGTTCATTATACGTCCCAAAAGGTACGCAGCATTCACTTACAACAGCTCACATAACGGTGTTTGTGTGACCTATGTATGTGGCAATGGAATTCTGGCATGCGAGTGCCGAGCACGTGAAAATGCAGCCATCCGAAATTTTTGGCGATTACAAGTGATCTGGGTTCAACTACGAACGAGGAACGTGTTCATGTTGAGCGGATTCCATCTGTTTCCATTACACCACAATCCATGTCTCTGGCTATGTACAAGATCGATTACATGCTTCGAATACCCTGTGATCATCTAAAGGCTTTGTCGACGCTCTCAAAGTTGTTGAAGAAGCTGGTGAAGTTGAGTACACCAAGGCCAGGATCAAGCGCGCCGGTCGTGGCACGAATGGAGTGCATGCTCAACTGAGCCAAGCCAGCATCAATGGCACGAATTCCAGTGGCGCTCGATAGCATGGGGCCCACGGTGCCTCCGCTACGGCTATCATTGCGAATCTGGAAGACTTGCAGCTTGGCTCCAACTTTGTCCGCGCACTCCTGGAAGATTGCAGTCGAGATTGCGTCTGTCGTCATGTGGCCGTTTGGGTCGGCGGCGACGGCGACACCAACGTTCAGGTGCGGAGCATGGTTCTCCAGGTACACGTTGAGGAAGTTCGGATTGACGGCGTGTGTCACGTCCGAGGAGACCAGGAACGAGTTTGCGTACATCCGGCCTATGATATCGGAACCCGGCGCGTGGCCTGCAAGAGATCCCACTGCGCGCTCCAAGACTTGGGGCAGGAAATTGCCTTTGGCGCCCTGCCGCAATCCAGACCCAATCTCCTCGTCGTCGAAAAGCGCAACCACCTTGATCAACGAGCTCTTGCTCGTATCGTATTCCTGTGACTCGATCAAAGCCCGCAGAGCTGCCCACGAACACAGCTTGTCATCTATCCGACCTGCAAAGATGAAGTCTTTGTTCAGCCCTCCAACCGTGGCAGGCTGAATATCGAACAGCTCAAGTTCCCAGTTCACAATTGATTGGCCGGTTGTGAGTCCAAGCGCGCCGCTGATAACTTTCACAAGTGCTGGAGGCTGCGTCTGCTCAAATGTCTTGGTCGAATCGCTCGAGCTGCCCAGAAGAGGAGCTTGGCTGAAAGGAGCGGGCGATGTCGCCAAGCTAGCCGATGCATCCGTGCTATCCAATCCGATGATCGGCACAAGCTGGGTTTCAGGGTTGAAGGGGCCCAGCGACGGCGCTCCGAAGTGAGGTGCAAGAGTCGGCACGCGCGCAATCGGCCAATCCAGTTTGACGAGCTTTGTAGTAATTCTATCGCCATCTTTGACTAGCACCTTTCCTCCAATGCCGAGATCGCGATCCAACCAGGTAGGATTCAAGCCACCGGCATACGGAGCGACTCCCAGCTGGACGTAGCCAGCTTTGGTTTGTAGTTTGGAAATGGGCTTCAGCTTCGTCGTCACTGCATCTATGTGACCCGCCAAAATCGCGGCACCATTCCCAGGTTCATACTTCGCACCGACAACGAATGCGATCAGCGAGGAGCCGTTGCGATCAACAAAGTAACGCCCTCCCTGCTTCACATCCCAAGCGTCACGTTCCGAAATCTCAGCAAAACCTGCCTCGATAAGCTCTTTTTTGAGTGCCGCAACGGCATGAAACACAGTAGGGTTGTCCGTGAGGAAGTTGCAGAAGGGCTTCGTGTATCTTGCGGCGTTCTCTTGAGTGGCTCTGTAGAAATCAGAAGTCGCTGACGCAGAAGCTTGGTATTCCGCTTTCTTCTCTTGCTTCCCTCGTGCCGACGACAATAGGCGTTGGGTTTGGATCGAAGGTGAGCCTATGTGTGAAGACGACACGGGTTCACGGTATGACGTGTTGCTTTGTGGCGGCGGAGATGAGCCCACGTAACAGGCGTCGGTCCCGTCCTTAGTATCGATGGCGAAGGACGCCATCGTGTCTCTCAGAGACTGAACAGAAGGCATGTTGCGAACCATTTCGGCCAATCCGTGCTCTGTATGATACGGTTCTGAATGTCCAAGTCCAAGAAATCGAAAGCTGGTGCTGTTTCAGTACAGGTTGTGCTGGGGAGCTCTGCAGGTACGTGGAGTCTAAACAGCGGAGGTTGGGCAGGTGATCGGCCAGTTTAGCTCTCGATTGCACGGCCCGGTGCGTGGTCGCATCGGTAAGCCTTAGCGAGGCATGACGCTAGCCATAGATAAGGCTCCAGATTGATGCATACGGCGGCACATGAAACTGCGGGGTCCGAGCTGCTGGTCGTCCGCCCGACGCGCCTGCTCCTATCAATTCACGGAGACGACTGCATGCTCAACATCGGCGCGAACGAGGGCTGCTATCATCAGATCTCTTGGTATTCGATCGAGGCTGTACGTAACATGGATAATGATGGGTCTGGCAGACGGCGCTCGCAAGATGCCCCAAGCTCGACGCCCACGACGCGCCAGCCTCGGAGCGACGATTCGCGCCCTACGATTGACCAAGAGTTCGAAGCCTTCTGCGCCGAGGGTCAACGATATTTCCAGGACGTTGTCAAAGGCTACGAAGACGCAAGCAATCCAACAAATCGTTCGCTACACAGAGACAACCCATTCTTGAACTTCAAGCAATACGTGGATCAGAGCTTTGCGTCACTCGCCGACAACCTCGCACAACTACCTTCCAACATCACCGAGCTACGAACCAGAATGCAACGTGATCAGGACCGCGTCAGGGAAGAAGAGGCAGATATTTCGCGCCGATGGACAGGGAGCACTGACTCTCCAGATCAGCTCTTCATGGAGCTACAAAGGAGTACGGCCGAAGAGAAGGAAGACGCGCAATCAGTCGCGCGCTCGTTGATAGAGGAGGCCGTTAGTCGGAACAAAGATGTTCCCATGAGGAAGATCACGGCGCTTTTCGAGGACAACGAGGCTGTTCCAGGAGAACTCGATCAATTTGCGAGCCCGATGCTGTCTTTCGGTGGTGCCTGCTATTACAAATCAGAAGCTGGGGACAATCTTCCCTCGACATCTGCGGCGGCATGGCGTTGGCCTGCGCCGTCAATCACTTGGCTGAGTATCGGGTGGTTTAAACGTAGTCCGTATTCACCGATTCGTCTGGAAGCCCATCCAGACACTGCAGAGTCAGGCGCTCTGTTTCGAGCTGCCTTCGAGGACCTCCTGTGTGCCGCTCTCGACAAGCCGATGGCTTCAACAGAGAAGTTTGGAATCCGCGAACCTCATGGGAACCCTCAGTCCACGTACCATGGCCCAGGTCTGGACTGGATGCTGAGCCTTCAGTGTCGCGGGATTCTACCGCCACTTTTCCAACGCACTTTCAATTCTCGCGAAGGCCAACAATTATCACGGACAAGCGATTTATTAAGAACACTTGGAAGTTTTGATTCCAAGACACCATGGTTCACCGAAGACGCAATCACACGACGCAGCGCAGCAGAACAAGATTTCTCCGAGCTAGTCGCAGAAGTTGCAACCAAGGCCACGTCACAAGGTCTAGAATCCGCCAAAAATCAGCAGTCCAGTAGTCTGACAGAATTGGATGTCTATGAAGCATTACACAATGCGCTTACAGAGGAAAGAAAACATCGGCAGACATCGTACGAGAACGATTGGCACAGTCTCTGGAAGACCGCATCGAGCAATCAACAAGACACCAACGACTCACGTCAACCGACAACGCCGATGACATCCGTGTCCAGCACGGAGGAGAACAAGAGACGAAAAGCCACTGTTGCATACGAGAGCGTGACGGGTCAGTCGTCGGATAAGCTCTCGGATACGGAGTTCTTGGAAGTACTGGAGCGAAGCCTACGGACGCCGTCAACGGAAGGGCGAGCAGCAGAGTCAGCGAGAGTATCGCAAGACAAAGCTCAACCGGCTTCATTCAAAAAGGGAGAAATTCTCTCTGCATTGACAACCACGGAGACAACTCGCTCCCCTGACGGCATCGTTACGACGAAGGTCGTGCTCAAACAGCGCTTCTCCAATGGTCACGAAGAGACCTCTGAGACCGTCCACACTTACCGAGAGGAGGCTGGCAGAGAGGAGATATCAGAGCCACAGCCAAAGAAGAAGACAGGATGGTTTTGGTCCTAGAGTTCTCGCAAGATACGAACGCGGTCTGCTTGGCGCAGGAATGACGGAGGAATCTAAAGATTTTGACCGACCCTCACATCATAAAATGGTTGGATTCGCCGATTACACACGACTCAAAATCTACGCTCATATGTATGATATTTAAATCTCTATTGCCGGAAGCCGAATGGTCCTTTTGGCTGCACACCGCGGTAGCATTGCTGGCAATATCGAAATGGGAGGAGCTTGTCAATTGAGCGCGACAGCGCCGTCTGAGACGCTCTTGTGGGCTCTTGGCCGCGGCGAGCATGTCTCAATAGCTACGCTATAATTACAGTGTATAATACACCAGGTTTTCCTGGGTCTACTCAGACACGCCGCACCACGGCGGCTCCTGATACCCTCACACTGCCATGGAGCCGATTGCTTCGACATGGCACGGTATCCTCCACGTCAACCAGGCTCGGAGCGTCGGGTGCCGAACTTGGGAGACACTTGCTTTGGTAGCATGGGCAAGTGCCACGTCCATGGAAGGCGGGGCATATTATCTTCGTGGTATCCAGCCACTTCTGTTGAGACGAAACCTCGGACCCGAACGCATGAGTCTCACGGTTGAACCAGTCATTTCCTGGGACGATCCGAGAGTATCATGTCAACACAATGCCCATCTGGTCGTTTGTGCCAAAGCCTCGCCCACAGCTTGGACATTTCCTTGATCGATTGGATATTAGATCCTTTACACAAGCAGAACAGAAGACGTGGCCGCATAGCTTGAGAACGGTATTGCGGATATTGGCGTTGCAGACAGGGCAGATTGCGACTTTCTGGAGCGTATATGTCAGTATGTGAAGAGGAGTAGCAGAAATTACAAGAAGGATGGACTTACCCGCCAATCGTCCGAGTCTGTACTGCTTACCGCCACCCTGCTTTTCCGCAATGTATCGTACTGTTTCTTCGTTTCTTCGAGCCGCACCTTCACTTTCTCAAGCTCTTCTTCCACTTCACGCTTCGCTTTCACAGCGACTAGGTTCTCCTTGTCCTTCACACTGATGATGGTTTTGAGATCCTCGACGCTTTTCTTTAGCCCGTCAGACAACAAAGTCGCCTCTTTATGCTTATGCTCAATGCTCCGAAGCTGCTGCTCGAGTTTTGTGGTCGTCTCTCTGTAATCAGCAAGTTGTCGCTCGAAATTGACAAGTAACTCTCTGCTCTTCGCTTCTCCATCTTTAAGCTGAGTGATGATCTCGCTCGATCGGGCCGCCTGGGATTTCAAGGTCTTGAGCTCGGAATCACGAAGATCCTTTGATTTCATGGCCGCGAAATACTTTTGATCGGCTTTCGCTTTTTCAGCATTCAGTCGAGCAACTTGCTCTTCCCAAATGGCTACTTCTTGAACTTTCTTGGAGGCCAGCGCTTGGGTCTTCTTCCACGCTGCTTCCATTGATGGCAACTCGTTACTGAGGAGGAGGTATTGGCTTTCTCGCTCGCGCAGTTTCTCCTTCAGCGCATGAAGGGAGAGCTCTTCTAGATTTCCGGATTCAGACTGAATTTCTCCAGCCTGTAGCTTTAGACGCTGAACCTCTAATTCAAGGGCGGCTATGCGGAGAATATTGGCTTCGGCGAGTTCCTTGGCTTGTTCCAGAAAGGCTGTATGGCTGTCTTTATTAGATTTGACAATGGCGAGTTCTGCACTGAGCTGGTCGCGGTGGTCCCTGATTCTGGCCACGTCCGTCTCCGCTCGGGCAGACGCAGCCTCTGCTTCATTGGTCTGCAGCCGAGCCTCGTCGTCGATCTGGGTTCGGTAGCTTGTTCGTTCCGCCTGGAACTTCTGCGCCTCGGAAACTAACTTCGCGTTGGTCGCCTCCAGATCATTCGTTCGCTTAACTACCTCGTCGTACTTCGCTTTCAGGGTCTTGAACAAGGATGTCTCCGCATAGTCATCATCAGCCAAGCTGGCAAGTTTTGTCCGCGCGGCGCTGAGTTCGTTCGTGAGACGCTCGTTCTCCGACTCGACCTCGCTTAGTTGCGCCTTGCGTTTCTCTGCCGTTATTACAGCTTCCTTGCGAGCGTTCTCCAGTTCAATGTTTCCAGCGGTATTGTCGGTTTCTCCATTGGCCTCGGAATTCTCCTTCCTGGAGATTGGAGCTTTCGTAGATGTCGGCGAAATATTCTCAGCACTGCCTCCCATGATAGCCTGTTTTTCCAATTTCAACACCTGGGTACTCTTAGCACGGTCAAGTTTCCGTTCAGCAGTCATATAGCGTCCCATCGCCTGCTCCAGACGCTCGTAAAGACTGTCTTTCTCATCAAGCGCCCGCTTGAGCGCGACCACGTGCTCTTTCTCCTTTGCAAGGAGGTCAGAAATTTGTTTGCGAAGATCTTCTACATCGGGAGAGGCGGCCGGAAGGCGGCCAAAAAGTTCGGCAATAGCGCTCTTTATATTGCTGGATCTTGACTTTAAATGCTCGGAAAATGTCGCGTTGTCATCGAATAAAAGCGCGGACTGGTAAAGTTGCTCGCCTGCGGAGCATTTAGCATGGATTTCCTTGGATGCCGCAACGACTGTAAGCGTACCATTAGATGAGGATGCACTCGGCGGAGGCGTTGGTATTGATTGAGAGGCCAATATGCGAACTTCGTCAAGCAATTGCGCAAACCAGGCATCGATGGTCCGTAAGTGGTCGTCATGGTACTTGGTCTTCTTTTGGAGGTCGTGGAGTGAATCTTCTGCATCCTTCTTTTGCCGCTTATACTCTTTCATCTGCCTGAGAATGGCATCCTTTTGAAAGTCCTGAAAAGCTGTAAGAATTTGATCATGTCGCGATGAAAAGTTTGATCCGATCTCTACGCGTACCTCAACCTCTTTCTCTTTGGACTCATCCGACATACGCATAGCCCCGCCATGTTCATCCTTTATGCGCTTCCGGCTGGGCGCGAGATCCTCCACATCATTGACCAGTGACCGTTTTCGGTCTTCCATCTCCTGCTTGGCCAGAGATGGGAGAACGGATATGGTGGTTGTCTTTGTGGAGGGCATCTGGAACCAACGTAGCCTCTCGACACCTGCGCAGCCGCGCTATACAAAACCTGGGTCTGGGTGCATCCGACAGTATTTGAGCTCGTTTTCTGTAGCGCAAATGATAAACCCGTCGATTTCGATGAAACAATGTCAAGCGGCGCTGGATTCCAAAGGTGAAGGGGCCTGGTGCACGGGTTCTTGAAGATGGCCGGCTGGTTAGCCTGGAAAGGAGAGGAAACAGAGGCAGAGTGCCAAGACAATCCGATGACACGTGAGCTCAAGCCGGCTTCTGCGTAGTAAGCTGCACGGCTGCTGGGTGGTCCTTAGGTTAGCGCAAAATCCGTATTTCATGCACTTACTTACATAGTATCTCAAAGCCCACATCGAGATCCACAGGTTCGCTAATGCCGCCCGATCATTTTTACAGGGCTGCTTTCGCGGTCGGCAAGTCCACTGTCCATGTCATGCTCATGATCTGAGTGAAATGCTTGGACTTATCAGTTCCTCCTCCTCATCGGGGCCTAAGGCGGCGCCCAAATCGGCTCCGCGTCGGCGTCCTCCACCGACATCGTCGAAAGCACCCCCAAGGCCTGTCGCTGCTGTCGCTAGTTCCAGTGATACGATCGCTATTCCGGATACATTGCCCCAGCATGATGACCGTGAACAAGGATCTAACGATTCTGAGGCTGCAAATTTGGGCGTCCAAGGATCTGGCGCTCACACGACTGGAAAGGCATCCACTTTGAATGATCGCGCCGCAATTGAGACAGGTAGTGTAGCCACATCTAGTGTTTATAATCAGCATAGCCCAGCGACGCGCCGCGAGCAACGAGACGTCACAGACAATGCGCGAAGCACACGCGACAACGAACATGCACGTAGCGAGGAGGGCACAGGTACTGTTGCCCATGGTAGTGGAGAAAGTGACAATGCTTCCGAGGGAATCACATTGCGACTTCTATCTGCTGCGACCAGAGCGAACGGGCCGGATGAGTCAAGCGACGTAGAATTGAGCGCAGCGACGACCGTTTCTGGCCCGCCGGTGTCTAATCCTTCGTCCACAATTGCGTCGCACAAAGCTTCCGAGAAGCGAGCTCGATCCGGAGCAGGTGAGACTGGAGAGGCACCAGTGAAGAGGAGTAAGCGGAATCCCATACGGTCAGGGAAGAGCAAGCAACGAGTGGCCGAAAATGGAGACGAACAAGGTGGTGAAGGTGTGAGTGCTATCGTTGGCGACACAGATACTTATCGTTCTATGGCAGAGAACGCTCAGCAAAATCCCGAACCGCAGCCAGCGAAATTCCAGAGGACAAACAATGGTGCAAAGACCAGACGCAGCAGCCGAGCACGAGGTGCATCAACAACCATCCATTCTGATCCACCAAATGCAGGGCCCTCGACGCCGTCCGAGAATCCGATAAACAGAAGGCGGCGACGAGGAAAGAAGGCTTCAGGAGACCTCGCCGGCCAGGTTGAAAACACAGATCAAAGACAGCCTGACGAGGACCCGGAACTTCATGAGATCAATCCTAATAGGCTGTCCATGTGGGATCTCAGTTTTGATACTGTTCATGGCAAAACATCCGAGCTTGGAAGGCGAATGGCTGAGATCGATTGGAAAGAAGTCAACCGGAATCGGCGCCTCGAGGAGTCCGGGCAACAAACAGTCACTGAAGCGGTGCCTGCGAATGGTGTGGTGTTATCAGTCGAAGGACAGAATGTTGCTGTGGATACACAGGCTGTCAATGCAGTAGCGGCAGAAGCAGCTGATGACGGAGGTGACATTGAACTTCAAATGGATGCGGACGGCAACATCATTGCAAATGATGAAGCTCTCGTTCGCGTGCTGAACGCTGAAGCAGAGGCTGCAGCCAACAGTGGTCAGCCGGTAACAGAAGAAAATCCCTTGACCACGCGAATCAATCGAACAACCTGGATCAATGCAAACAAACGTGATCCTGCAGATCGAGTACCGCTGGCACGAGGTAAAAGCGATCCCTGGTCAGATGAAGAGACCGATCGCTTTTACGAGGCACTGCGCATGTTCGGAACCGACTTCTTCATCATCAGCAAGATGTTTGCACCGAAGACACGACGCATGATCAAAGCCAAATTTACACGTGAAGAGAAGGTGGATCCCGCACGGCTGAATCGCGCACTACTTGGCTTAGAGAGCAAGCCTATGGATCTAGAACATTACGCGCGGGAGACAGGCCAGGATATATCATCATTCACGAAGTATAAGAGCATTGAGGAAGCCGACGCAGCCATGAGAGAAGAATTGCGGACCACGCAAGCGCAGATGACGGCGACTATCGAAGAAGCTGCCGATGCTGAGACGAAGGCGGAGCAGGAGAAGCTAAAGCAGCGCGAAAAGAGACGTGCTGCCAAAGGCAACAAGAGAAAGAAGATGGCAGGTGGAACTATGGGCGGCATGCCTGACGATGGCGATTGAGGATGTGTGGCAAATTTGGCCGCAAACGCTGCCATACTACAACTGTCGCCTACACTGGCTCAAGATCTCCTGTGAGGGGGGACTACGTCTTTGTGAAGTCAGCAGCACTTCCGGCGTCCAATCTTCATCAATAGCCCAATACAGTTCTCATCGGTGATCTGCATCTAGAATCGATGCAGCCATCACATAGCCTCCATTGGTACAATACCTCCAAAGCGGCTGAGCAACAGATGAAGAGAAGCATGGCATCTTCCATGATGACGCCATCTCAGAGAGGCACATCATGCTTGCAATGGAGCATGGCAGCAGCACAAGCGTTTTATAACACGCACATAATTCCGACAACACCCAGTTACGACTTTTGACGTTTCAATACGATTCCATACGAGGCGATGTCGACAATGTTGAGCATAGTGCATAATGGAGGCGGCCATCTACTGCTCACAAAACTGGCATATACATGCAGACCATTTGGAAGCAGGGTTACAGTCAATTGGCATCATATGCGGGAAGCGCACCGACTGGGAATATCAAGCCACGAACCAGGCAGAATGGCAACGTTAACCAGTGTCCGTGTAAGATAAGGAGCACAGGAATACAAAGTACAGTGTGAACTGCCTGTGGCTTTGCTCGTGCATGACTTGCAGGTGGCATTGAATCAGGAAGGCTCGAGGTGCTTCACGGATGTATGACTCACCTCAATTCATGTGTACATTAAAACCAGCGCAGTAGGCTTGATCACCCAGCCGACAATTACATGGCGTCCTTCATGGTTGTCCAATCACTCACGGTGGTGTCCTGGTTTCCGTCATTGAAATAGTACTCTTTCAACCCGAGCCAGTATAGTACAGCAAACTGGAACCATTGCACGCCTACAATTCGTTCGCGAAACCTCACAACGATGAGACATGTAGCACTCCTTTACCAGTGACTCGGCCTGCATACCAGAAATTCATAAGTCGATCATTTCAGTACTCGGTAAATGTGTCACTGAGACCACCGTATCCGGTGCATGAGAGAGATCATGATCGTCTTCGATCGTACTGCCGGCGAGAGCCGGTAGGGTTACGCAGGTTGCACACGATGTTTCGACATAACCCTTAGTAGGTAGGGCACGGCGGGCATCTTCATCTGCAACGACCGCAGATCACCCCGTCTAGAACGCCAACGTGCATCGGCCGTCCACGCCACAGAATATGCATCTCGCTGATCACTTTCCTGGGGTGCGAGTTGCGAAGCAAAACAAGGGTACAGTGGCTGCCGGATGCCATCCGTGGGTCGGCCTGCCTCACCATTTGCCCTGCGCCGAGCGAGCGAGGCAGGAGGACTTGGCCGTTGAGATTTCGTTGGTGTTCCGGACCACGATTCTCACCGTCAGAATTGCCAGTGGTCGGAAGGTGAGAAATTCGGCTCACTAATGCACTGCTCGACCCTCGATGGGCGCCCTGCAGGAAAAAGCTATGCTGATTACTCTGCGGTTCCGTGGACGCCCGGTCACGGGCGCATGTGCGTCGCTGTCAAGCGGCTGCCTACAGCGCTATCCTGCACTGTACAGCATGAGGCTATGAGACCCTCAGCCCACACGGCACAGTTATTATCGATGGATACTAGAATGCAGCTCAGCCCGATGATAAATGGATCCGTGGCACGCGATCGAGCTTTGTGGTGCAGTCGCGCGAAGAAGAATGATCGTGTGCGCGCTTGTGACAAAGAAGCAAAATCGCTGCTGCAGGATAGCTCACATGATGACGGAACTCCGCTCGCGCGCGCACAACAACCTTAAAGTACTCCTTCGCAAGAGCCAGGAAACGAGGGCTGCGCTGGCGTCACCTTGACTCCAAACTGCTTTTGTGGACCGTAAACCTGCGCGCTGGCACAAGATCCCCTTCCGTCGGGACGATCTCGTCAGTAGATCATGCGTGCAGGCGCGCAGGCTTACGGCCTTTACTTAGCACTGTAGCACCGTAGGCGCTTTGCGACCGAAAATATATATGCGCTCACACGTAATCATCGTCAGGCTCGAGGATGCGATCGTCATGTCGTGAAGGTGCAAGGCATTTCAGGATCGCCGAGGATGGCAGAATGAACACGTCGATCGTTCCGATGACCCTTTTCGTCTCGAGGACGAGAATCTCCCGAGCTGTGTGGGTGTGTAACTTGACTATGCGAGAAACGTGAAACTTTTGCCGTCGCTTTCGCGGTCGCCAACGCTGTCTGGACCGACGATGGTAAGGGGGTTTCTCGGGCGCACATGCCTAGGCAGGTATGTATGTAGCTATAGTATGCACTCTTTTTTTGCTTCCCTCGTGCGCGCTTACGCACACATGTTATGCCTTCGGCGCCAGGCACGGAGGTTTAGACAAGGGGGGCGTGGGTGTGGGAGGAAATATCGACAAAGTATGCGAAGGCCGAGTTGTGAAGAGAATGTGCTTTCCCCCTTGACGGACCTCGGCGAACGGCGTAACTTGGCACGCGCCGCGCCGGCGACGCAACATCATCCATGTTCACATGCTCCTGTCTCCTCCAGCATGAAGATAGATTGTACGGGAAATAGTGGCAACGCTGCTCCGAGAAGGAATGGCATCGGCCGAACCGACGAGAATCGCATGCGCGCAGGAGCGACGGAAGGACACGATTTCTTGCTAAGGGAAACTGCCCGTCCCGCGGATCCTCGATCCCGGAGCAAGGAAGTAGGTGTGGTGGTGCTGTTGTTGGCAGACAGGGCAGAGATGGCTATGACGACAGTGGGAGGTAATGCACCGATTTGTGTATCCCGCTGGCGAAGCAGGGCGCAGGCACGGCAGGACAGCAGGCACGGAAAGCCAGACACGCACACGCGCGCACACGCACACGTTGGATGGGGCGCTTTGAGCGGCGCACTCTCAAAGTGTCTGCCTGCTCAGGTGCAGAGCGAGCGCGCGTCGCGTGCAGCCCATACCGAACCACAGCAAGAGAAGACAATTCAGGATATGATGGATATTATAATATTTCATATTGCGTGGGTATGTCTCGCGATGCGTAGTTTGTGTTACAGATATGTACAATTCGTCAAGATTCGGGTATATGTATGGGGCCGGTGAACCGATGGCCGTAGTTTCATAGCATCGTCAAATTCGTCAAAAGTGGTCTCTGAGAGACCGTTGCAAAAGCAGCCCTTTTTGGGGTGCATGAAACCATCTTTGTCGCACCCTCTACGTCATGCGATGAGACACATCGCCCATGGATGTTACCAATGATGAAGCTTGTCTCTCGTCATGCTGTAGATTGGTGAAGTCGAATGCCACCGTTGAGGTAGCAGTCGTGCGCAAGACTTGGAGCATGACAGGGGTGAATGCAGACGTGGGAGTAGTCGCATTGTTTCCAACACTGTACTTGCGACCGGCTGGCGGGCGAGTTGTGCGGTTGATTGCAGGTCGCTTTTTGTAGCTCGATTGTAGTGCAACCTCGCGATGATAAGGCATGCTTGTTGGCGTTGATAGCTAGGAGAGCAGCAACGTCATCATCATGAAGACTTGATCTCGTGCTCCGCGCGAAGTTGGTCAAAGTCCGGGAAGCTGATGTAGCCGTCGCGTTGTTGTCGGCAGTCTTCCCAGCTAGTGCGTCGTTCCGAATGCGCAGAATGTGCACTGCCAGTGGGCGAAGGAAGTGGATCGTTGATTCCCATGGTGGGCTTGCGCCTGGGTGAGGCAGTCCTTGACGCGACACTGGCGAGTACAGCAGTAGCGTCGACGCGAGTGCCGTCTTGTCGGGTGAAGTATGAGTGTTGTCGGTTGAGTGATGGAGGAGTCACATCGCATTTGGCAAGGGAGGTCTGATTGAATTTAATGGCCATGTTGTTGAATCGAGTGGTCGTCGACAATGGCGACGACGATGACGGTATGGATGATGACGATGATGGTGATGGCAAGTCTCGAGATGGTGACTCGTTCGAATGTGATAAGGATGATATCGAGTCGGTTGATGATGAGACGGATAGTGTTGGTGAGTGTAGAGGTTGAGCAGAGAAAGGTTGTCGACCTGGGAGGACCAGGCGCAACATATACATGTTGGGACGACTTTCGGTCCTTTAGGGTCGGATTCTGGAGGAGGAGGGCCAGGTCGGCAGAGGTGACGGTACGTATAGCTTGCAGCAGCGGGCTAGAGTGCTGCACTTAGGTATTTACATACCCTTCCTGGATGTACACACAGACTATACCCACGGGTGATACGGAACAGTACAGGAGTACGAATGGGTAAAGGGAATGCTGGCACGGCTGGGTCAGCCGGCGAGGAGAGGACCCACGCGAGCGCGTCAACGACGGACCTGCACAGTGCTCCGTGTGTCAGAGTCCTCTCTCCTTAGCCACTCTCCTCCACAGCACCGCCTGCGTAAGTAGGCTTTCCCGCACGCATGCGGCCAACGACCTCGCCCCAATCACGATGATGCAAGGGGACGAATCGCCGACACGGCCCCATGAATTGGGCTGCGAGGGACCCACGCCGTGCGTGGATGGCTCAGGTGTCAAAAGCCCGCCTGGCTTCGCGGGCGGCGCAGGACGCGCGACCTATTCTGAGCCTGTTTCTGCCACCCTGTTCCACATCCATCTCTCCCCTTGGACGTTGCGCGTGCAGAAATATGACCATGCAACAGTCGTGCCAGGCGGCGCTCTCGTTCACGGGCTTGACGGCGGTCGGTACAGTCCCCTGTTCGCCAGCGTCTTTGCCGACCTGCCGCCTGAGTGGTGCCCGCACCTTGGGCCCTGCAATAGGTTCAGGAGCGGACCCGCCACGACAGACAGACAGACCGAGACGGTGCCAGGCTTTCGACCGCATTCACGGTGCAGCTACAAACGCTCGCCCGGCTGCCGTACCGTAGGGTCTTGCCCTCGCCTTTGGTGCGAGCTATTTCGTCCCGCTGCTCTCCCCGTCCCGCGGGAAGGGGGTTCAGTATGGGAGACAGAAACGGGCGGAACACTCACCAGCACCACGATCCCCTTTCCAAATCATCCGCCCACGCCCACGGACTTGGGATTATTGACTCGTTTAATGACCGCTTTTTACACCTCCGAAAGCCTGTTCGTGCATGGACGCGTTGGTTTCGATTTCACGGACTGAAATAACAACAACAGGACGCCGTGCGACGCCGATACGATCATCGATGCGCGGCGCATAGGTTCGGTCTCGTAATGGTCTCGAGGGCATATGCCCTGGCGCCCCCCTCCCTCCAGTGAATCGTGTTGCAGTGTTTTGCCCGGCCAACGGGTTGCAGCAGCGTGGCCGGAAGTGACTGGGCAGACGCTTGAACAGAGTGGTGACACGCAGTGCGCGTTGTCTGGCCACTTGGCGTGTTGCCCACGTCGGAGGCACTGAGGTAGTGATGCCGCCAGGACGAATGAACAGCGACTGGAGGGTGAGCGGGATGGCTTTAGCTGCAGGGTGGGCCGGCGGCTTGCCCGTTCCGTCCGCCCGCGCGCTCGCAACGAGAAGACGAGCAGAGCTGGAGGGAGGGCAAGTCGTCGGGGAAGCCATGTGGCAGGCCCAGTCGACGCGTCGGGTATATCTAATGCCTCCTGGCGCCTGGATTGTGCCTGAGCATCCGTGGCAGTCCGGAGCCCAGGATGAATCTCTTCCCCCCGTCCACACGAAGGCCTGCGGGCATGCCCGACCACTGCCGTCCGGCCAGTCAGGGGCGACAGGGCTGACGAGCGAAAGCTTACTTGACCGACACCTCACGGCCACCCACGGGGCACTCGGCTCTTCGTGTTAGCCGTCGCGCCGGACTCCCATTAGTGTCTGGCACTTCGGAATCATGTCGTTTCATAGGTGCACGCGGTGATGGAAGCATCCCGTCGCGATCGCTGTGCTGCCTGACGCGACGCCAGTGATCATAAGTTAAGTGTGCAACCTTCACCGACTGCGAAGCGCAGAAAAAATTTTGTCGCGAAGGACCAAGACACCGAGGCGCGCTCGTAATGTTCGTGTCGCATGTCGAAGCGATGCGAGTGTCCGCGGCATGGAGACTAGCAACGCCGAATCTCGGGATCCTGAAGGCGTAGCCTCGACAGCGTCAGTGGACGCGCAAACGAGTGGGATGATCCTCCGCGAAGGTCCTACAGGATGGGGAAGGTGCCCCTGGCCAACTTCGGGCTCGGTCTTCTTCCCTGGCAAACACGTGCGGTGATCAGCGATAACATGGGTGAAGGATGTCCGACCACGCCGAGTCGAGATCGGGCCCTCACGGTCGGCCGGGACAGACAACTCGACCCACGCGGGTGGCCAGGTTCTCGGAAATGTCCACGGAAGGAGATAGATCTGCGCTGTGGGAACTAGGTAAAGCCACCCACGAGTGTATACGATTTAACGTTATCTCACGAACGAGGTCTACGTTTCTCCGATCGCCTTTGATCCTTCAATCATTCCAACCGAAATACCTGGCCTCACGATCATGGCTCCTTCGCCGGGAAGGTTGCCACCGGCGTTCGCAAGCTGATCCCACGCTCAGTGCTACATCTATCAGTCAGCTGACGGCGCATATATGACGTGGGACTGGCAAACTTACATCAACATCCTCCCACGCACGACCCTTCACAGCGTTCAGTTCCTCCATCGTCATGATCTTACCAGTTGTAACTGTGTGTCGTCAGCCAGCCAAACTCTCCTCGTGCGTTTTCAAACTTACAGTATCCCGCGTGGATCTTGGCGTCGATCTCAACGCGACTATCTTCCGGAATCATCTCGTCAGGGATAGGAACTCTCTCGTGGATGGGAATGCCTTGTTCGACGATAGCGTCGTGCTTCATGTTGGACATGCTCAGCATGCGATCGATCTTAGTGATGCCGAGCCAGTGTAGGATATCGGGCATCAGCGCCTGGAATCGCATGTCTTTGACACCAGCGATATTCTCCGTTCGCTTAAAATACTCGCTTGCGCGATCAGACCCTCGCTTGCGCGCATTGTAGACGAGGTATTTGGTCACTTCGCCCAGCGCACGCCCTTCCTTGCGGAAATAGATCACAACTCCGGAGCCACCCTGCTGCGCTTCCTTCACGGCCTCTTCGATACCGAAGATGAGGTAAGGCCGGCAGGTACAGATGTCTGATCCAAAGACATCGGATCCGTTGCATTCGTCGTGCACACGCAATGCTAATCTTGCGTTTGGATCGCTCATCTTGGCTGGGTCACCGAAGCAGTATACAGTCAGACCGCCAATGGGTGGCATGAACAGTTTGATATCACCTCGAGTGATGAGCTCGGGGTAGCTTCCACCTGTGTGCTCAAAGAGTGATCTTCTCAGTGTGCCCTCATCGATTCCAAAACGCTCCGCGACGCCAGGGAGATACCAGACCGGCTCGACAGCAACTTTGGTGACCGCCAGCTCGCCTGACTCGTTAAGACAGATCTTGCCATCAGGCACGAGTCGACCCTTCCGGACACTATCCTCGAGCTCAGGAAGTCTCATGTGCGCTTTCGTGATGGCAATGGTCGGTCTGATATCGACGTCTTCATTCTTGATGATGTCCTTGTACAGCCAGGGCGCAAGGTGACCCCACGGGTCCATGGCGACAATTTTCTTGGGATCACACCAGGTCGGGAATGGACCGATCGATGCTGCGGGCTCGGTGTTGGTGAAATCAGGTTTGTGGTCAGTCTCCAGCTGTTTGGATGCAAGGGCTAGTGCAAAGTAGATGCTGTAGGAACCTCCATGGGCTCCGATGGCATTACGACGCCGAATCGTGCTAGGATGCCGTGAGACGACAACGGGGCCACGCTGCTCGGGGTTCTTCGCTCCCCATTCCATCGGCAAGGGATCGACGCCTGCCTGTCCAGGATATGAAGTGAGGATAATCTTCGATGTTGTGCTTGTTCTTCGTGGTGGAGGTGATGTAGCATCGCCGCCGTTACTGGCGTCCTTGCTGTGGCTTTCTCCGATGCTAATGCTCTCACGCTTCTCACCATTATTGGCGGCACTCTGAGAACTATTCGCGGCAATCGTTGGACTAGGTTGTGAGGCATCATGAGGGATGCCCTCTCTGGAAAGCTTCACACCAGCAAGGGCATTGACTCGACCATGGATGGCCTCGATTGTGGAACCGACATCGGTCTGGTTGAGGCGCAAATCGGCTTGCCCCTTCTTCAAAGCCTGAAGCTCAGCAAGGATACTCTGAAGAAGTTCAGTCTGGCCCAACGAGGAGGCAGGTGCGTCCGACATTGTTGATGAAAGTGGCAGGAGCGGCTCCACGAAGCCAGTAAGACAAAGTGCTACAAGCTAGATCGTTTGAAATGTCCTCGCAGCCGTCTTTCAGATGCGCGAGGTGCGATGTTCAACGTGAATGGAAGAGGGATCGCAATACGATTGAGCGGTATGTGATCAGAAGGTATGTGCATTGGTCATTCTGACCGCGAGTTACCCGGGTATCAAGTGACCCAACTTTGAGAGTGGCCGCGTAGCTTGCGATAACAATGCCCCGCCTCTCATAACGTGCACGCGACAACGCCCAGAAACCACCCATTGTTGTGAGATTAGACGAGATAAGTGCTCCCAACATTATGAATTTTACATGAATTTACCGATTGACTATGTTCAAGCGTTGGTTCATACCAGGCCATCATAGTGCATAGAACTACCAATGCTCTTATCGTTCCTCGAGGTAGGTACCTTCGAAGGTTCGCCGCTTCATCCCCGCCTGCTGACACATCGATTGTGGCTGGCTGCAGGTGGGCACTCACCGCTGGACATGGATGCTGGAGTCCAATAATATATGATACACCATGGGTCTTGATGTCCAAGGTATGGCTTAGCATCGCTACTCCCCTCACCGTCTGCTGAAGTTGGTGACAAAGCGACGTGTCTCATTGGGCACGGCAAGACCAGGCAGGGAAATTGGCGATCTTGCCAACCGCGGAGGTCATGCCAATTCACTTATTATCCTGTTTCGACTTCCCTTTCTTCCGGTTACCAAGGATCTCTCGAGCCTCCTCCCGCGGGTCGATAACCTCGATCTCCTGCATTTTTCGTTTCCACTCGAGATCTTTGCCTAGGGTGTCTTTCGCGAAAGACAACTTGTGCGACATCCAGCCTGCGGTATCTTTGTCGTTGTCGTCTTCTTGCGCGCCATCATTGGTATCCCAGGATTTGCAAGATTGGCAGTTCGGGATGAAGTGGAGGTCGCAAAGTGCGGCTTCCTCATCATCGACAGGGACGAGTGCAGTCGGTGGCTCTTGGCCTTCGCCCTGGCCACCGCCATTGGCATCCTGCCCAGATTCGTGACCGTTTGCTTTGACATGATCGTCCTTCTCACCTTCCTTCGTGTCGGGAAGCCCTTCTAATCTCGATTTGAAGGCTTTGAAGAGGTCGAGGGCGCCCTGTTCATCGTTGCCGCCTTTGGCCCCTCGTTTGCGACCACGAGTGCTGGTCGCGGGTATTAAAGATTCTAGTGCAGACTTCGGCTTCTCTTTCGTTGTGGGCTGGACATCCACCGAGCGTTTCATAGATTGCTTGAGCGCTGCAATCTCAGCATTCGTCTTTTCAAGTGCTGACGCTCTAGCCTGTGACTTCCTGCTCCTCTGCTGATCGTCTTCATCATCTTCTTCGTCACTTTCGTCGTCATTGTCCTTGGCCCTGCTCTGAGCCCTGGGTACAGAAACGTTCGAAGCTGCCTTTGGCGCATGGACGGGCGGTTCATCAGACGTAGGTCTGGCTGATGATGCCGGCGCCAGGACAGGTTCTTGTCCGGCCCCTACAACTTCTTTCTGAGGCTTAGATTTTTCCTTTGGTGCTGATTGTTGATCCTCATCCTCATCTATTGCGACAAACTTCGGATTGACCTTGGCCTTCTTCACCACAGGGGCTAATTCTTCCTCACCTTCCTCACCGCCGAAGCTCAAAACGTTCTTTCCGAGTGGCTTCTTCCTCTTCTTCACCTCCTTCTTGGTTGTGCCAACTTCCGCCTTTTGTCGCGGTGCCTCCTGCGCCCGAGCCACCATGTCATCGAAGGGGTTCACCAGAATCTCCGCTCCAGTAACCCTGGTTGGATACAGTGGCCGCTCGCTGCCCTCGCCTTCAGTCAACTCGGCATCGGCCATCTTCATAAGGTTATAGATCGTGTCGCCCTCCACGCGCCCAAAGAGCGTATTCCGCCCCTGTAGCTCCGGCGTTGCCGCCAGTGTGAAGAAGAATTGGCTGCCATTGCTATTTTTGCCCTCATTCGCCATGCCCAGCAAGCCGCGCCGATTGTATTTGAGCCGACTGTGGAACTCATCCTGGAAGGGTTCGCCATCGTTCAATGCGCTGATGCCGCCAGAGCCACTGCCTGTGGGATCGCCTCCTTGGATGATGAAGCCCGGAACCAAGCGGTGGAATACAGTATTATTGTAGTAGCCATCAAGGCAGTGCTGGAGGAAATTCCGTGACGCGAGCGGTGTCTGTTTCGCGAAAAGTTCGATCGAAATGTCGCCAGAGGTGGTTTGCAGCACCACCTTTGCCGTTGGCTGCGGCTCGAGATTATACACGGTCGACATGATGCATTCATTAGCGCGCCCGGTCGTGTCACGACATTGCTTGGGTTGGGCGAGATTGAGAACGTAGACGCGGTTGCGCGACACGCGAATAGCTTTGCGCTGCCGCCAAGATTTACTTTCGAGATACAGTAGCGGAGGAGCTACGTAACCTCCGCAGTGACGATCATCTGAACTTCTCAAGCCCCACGTATAACAGCCACACAAGATCCATGCCGACAGACATACAGCCACCTCGGGATCAAGAGACTTTGTTTGCTGGCTATTCGAAGTTCATCATGTCGGAAGTAACATTTGCAAAGACCTTCCTGGCAACGCTCGACAAGCGACCCATCAAGCTTGCAGCAGACTACGTGAGCGATCCAAGGAAATATCCCAACACGAGTCCTGTGCGTTCGAAAGCCCTCGTAGATCAAGCGAAATGACATTTAACTAATGTAATGTCCGTAGTATGTGCTCCCGCGACAATCTCATCCTTACCCTCGCCCGGAGGAGAGTTCGGCCCAACCAGCCAAAGCCCAGACTGTAACGATTACCTTGAAGCCGATGCGTGGCGGCGATGCGGTCACTCTCTCCGACATCGCCGTCGACTCGACCATCCACGACGTTAAGACTCAATATGCCTCGAAAAGCGGCTATGCTCAAGACAAGGTCAAGCTGTTGCTGAACAAGAAGCCCGCTGCGGACCTCAAGACACTCTCCGAACTTGGCGTCGCGGGCGATCTTGAGATCAGCGTGATGATCATGGGCGGCGGTGCAGCTTCGCCAGCTGTCGTCACCTCGCCGGCAGCGGGCAGGAATGATGCGTCGCCGTCAGCATCTGCGCCGCCGAGCGAGCAGGCTCAAATCGAGGCTGAGGGCGCTGCATCAGCGGCGGCCTCCACCACAGCGAGCGAAATATTGAAGACAGACGGGTTCTGGTCAGATTTGGAAGCCTTCTTGTCCCAGCGGTTGCGAGATGAGAAGGAGAGCAAGGTTCTGGCAACGGTGTTCAAGGAAGCATGGGCTAAACGATAGGAACCTGATAGGCGAGTCTCCTACGTGACATGAGATGACGATATATGGGTCACTCAAAGTGGTATGCGAGAAAAAAAATGATCGGTGCCAATATATGGCGGCGCGACTTCTTAACGTTAATGAGCACAAGATTCACGACCAAAACTACGTGCAGACATGCTATTGGTGACACGCGTGCTTGAGTGAGATTGGTAGCACATGAGAAGGGGCCAAGGGGAGCGAGAGTCTTGTTCCATCGACCCATTTCATCGTTGTAGCATTCAAAAGCATAGGGATACCCTGCTTGCCGCCTCCCAGATAATCGCTTCTCCATCCTCGGTGGTGACAAAGAAACCACAGGACCCGACTTTGAAAATGAGATGCGGATGTGTGCCGCTATGGGAAGCAGCCGTGATATATGGTCATGCCGAAACATGTGCGGATCTCAAAGCCGATGATTTATCGGCCCTTGATTACCCGGTCAAGGATGCTGCTCCACTCAATGTCGTCGCCGTCGTTGGCCTGAATATCGACGGCGAAGCCGGGAAGAGCACGCTTGATCGCCTCCTTGGACGACGAGTACATCATACGGGGCTGGGAATAACTGTTAGTTGGCTGGCCTTGTCGGGTGTCTGCTCCTTCGCTGTATCAACAGTATACTCACGTATTGCGAAGCATCATCGGGCACGAACGAGAGAAAGGCAATCTTGTTGCGCTGTCCTGCCCCACCCGCTGCTTCGTACTCAACATCGTACACAGCGTAGCGGCCGCCGATGCCCTCCTCTCCCTTCTTGTTCTTGCTCTTCGCGTTCAGAAGCTTGTTCCGGAACACCTCGTAGTCGGCCTCCTTGGACGTCTCCTCGACGACGATCTCCTTCCAGTCGTCGGAGATCTTGAAGATGACGAACTTGTAGGCGCGCTTGAGCTTCAGGTCATTGAATGCTTGTACGCACTCGGGCGCGACGGAGACTCTGCAGTAGATGTCAATGAGTGGGTTGACCTCCAAACAGGATAGATTCGGCGGTCCCGCAGGCGATGTGGACGTACCCGGATTGTGCCTGGAATATTGTGATAAGTCAGCGATTCAAAATCCACGATATCAATAAAACTCTGGTGAGCGAAGACTGACCATGGCTAGTGAGGTGAGGAATGAAGTTTCGTGAGTACTGTTGTCCCAATCGTCTGAGCAAAGTCGAGGTCAGCCAGTTGAACAATGAGGGCAGGGGCGAACAAGGCGAGCCGACTAAATAGTCGCACAATGCTATGCGTGACTGCAGGCAGGCGTACCAAGGTGATTGCGTGGCCAAGGTTGACAAAATGTGTTTGCCTGCGAATTCCGGTGTATAAGGAATTAAAGAGGTATGCTGTGGTCCAGCGAAGGCGCTACTTTCGACTGTTTGTGTTCTGAAGCAGGCCATGGTGGGGCAACAGTTGGCTGGCACGGCTGGCTAGGGGTGGATGTGGAGGGAGGGGCCCTTTCGCCGTCCGCCGCGTCAGGGTCGGACATCTCGTTGCCCACGCGCCCACCTGCATGCTACTGCCATGCCAACGTGAATCCTTTGGCCTTAGGCACCAAGAGATGTCACCACAATAGCAAGCAGTATCACGCAGCTGGTGATGAAATGAGAAGCGCGATTGGTAGGAGTCTTGTTTTGACTATATGTACATACCATTTCATCTAATAATCATAATACACATAAATAGGCCTTTTTTGATCAACGCCAGCCAGCCCCAAAAGGCAGGACTTATGCCTCTTTCTATGAGCCACTGGGGCCGCCATTCTTCGGCGTCGCGGTCGCCGATGATGGATCCAGCAGAAGATGCGGCTTCAAGAAGTTCTCGTCGAGCTGCGCAAACAGACTTCCAGCGTCCTCGCTGGTAGCATTCAGGATGGTGGAGATGGCTCCACGGGCTGTGAGGGCCATGCCGCCGCCCGAAGTTTCATTTCTCGTCGCTCCAGAGTACGGCGAGCCGCTATCGTCGATCTCCGGTTGTGGTCGGCCCAGATCCTGGCGCGCTGACGGAGGCAGATCGAGATCTTCATGATCAAAATCTTCCAAGTAGTCCGCGTCGTTCCTCGAACTGGACGAGAGCAGGCCTTGCTCTGCGAAGTTGTTAGTATCGGAAGCGCTGCCTCCCCGGCGCGGACGGGAGCTGTTCCGTCCTCCAGCATCGGGCCCACCATGCGGACTCTGGTTTCCAGAGCTATAACTCGCGGTGTGGCCTCTGCGCTGACCTCGGACATTGTGCAGGTCGATTGCATTGCCGTTGCTTGCTCCGCTATATTTCGGATTGTGTCCGTATGCGCTGCCATTCTTGCGAGCATAGGCGCCGCCCGAATGAGGTACGGGTTCGATGTCAAACTCGTCGTCGCTATCGATCTCTTCAACGACGCCAGTACGAATATTGAGGATCTCGAGCATGCGTGCGGTGGTTCCTCCGAAGATGATCACAGACAACACAACGGTGACCAGGACAGTAGCGCGCAAGAAAAGCCCGTTACCGCCCGTGAGACCGGCTGCCAGTGCGACGCCGACGGCACCTCGGAGTCCTGCCCAGAATAGCATAAATCTCCAATTGTTGGGCAGTTCCTCGGCCATGCTGTCGATGCCTCGTCGGCGAGCGCGATATCGAATGACCCAGTTGATCAGCGCACTCAGTGGGAAGACGGCGCACCAACGCGCAACGCAGATGCCGATCAAAGTGACGAGAATGAAGAGAGGCTTGTATTCGAGGCCACTCTCCGTGAATAGCGAAAGCCCCAGGTAGATGAAGATGAAGTTCTCCGTCAACTGAGCCATCAGGGCGAAAGTGAACTTGGTGGTCAATTGCGAGCGACGCGACATGTTGTGGTAGGCGTAATGCTTGAGACAAATGCCGCAGAAAAGGAGTGACACAATACCTGTCGCAGCGGTTAGTGTGCATCGTCAGGAGCGTGATCTCGGACTATTGACATACCACTCATGTGAATCGCGTTGGCGAAGAAGTATGATGCGTATGCGATAAGAATAATCAAGCAGCTCTCGATCTTAGGATCCCGTCGGACGTGTGTGAACTTCAGCAGCAAGCTAGTCGCCAGCCCGAAGAGGATGCCGATGAGCAAGCTGCCGAAGAACACAGCCAAGAACACTCCGATACTTTCAAACAGGCTCAGAATTGTCAACCGTCCAGCTTCTTCTCCAGCTTTATATGCCTGGGCTGTTTCGAATAGCACAATCGCAATCGCGTCGTTGAGAATGCTCTCTCCGAAAATGATCGTATACAGCTTCGGGTCGACCTTGTAGGTATTGAAGATCGCGAGAATGGTGACAGGGTCGGTTGCAGAAAGCGTCGCGCCAACTGACATGGCCTCCACAAAGGTGATGTTGATTGCTTCGAGTGGAATGAAGCTGTATAGGTAGAGGATACAACCGAGGACGAGCGCGGAGATGAACGTGCCGGCGAAAGCGAAGGTGAGAATAGTCCCAATATTGCGGAAGAAATTCCCCTGCCAGAGGCGTCAATACATGTATATGCGCGTTGTGAATCAAGTCTCACCTGATGTAACTCATATCCACTTGCCAGGATGATAGGCGGCAGTAAAAGATTGAAGAAGAACTGGTAATCGAATGTGACGGCATCCAGAACGGTCCTTACGCTTGTCAACTTAAGAATCAAGCCAATGACCATGCCAGCGAAGATTGATATGACAGTCTCATGGACCGCTTGAATCTTCTTCCTCTGGAGAAGGTAGCTTGTGAATAGCGCCAGAATGAGAAGCACGATCAAGATGAGCAGTGACCACGACGCATAAATCTCCTTCTGGCCGGCTTCGGGATTTTCATCGTCGTCGGAATCGGAGGTTTGTCGCGCAGCCAGCAGCATAGCGCCGCGGATAGCATAGTGGGCGAAACCCATGATGTCGCGGATCCTGGCTATTGCATGCTCGTACTGCTGAAGAACTAGCAACCGTCCAGCTACAGGCTGGTCTCGCGTTGCGCTGGCGCAAGTTTCTGCCAATAGTTCCTCTGGCGATGGATGTCGGATGTGTCACGGACTTTCCGCGCAATCGTGCGCTTCGACGCGGTTGTTGGAAATGGTGATGCGACAGACGTGGACGGGAGCTGCGGACGGACAACTGGTATTTCGTCAGACCTCCAGCAAAGACCGCGCCTCAGGCTTCGCGAAAGCTCCCCAGATGCATGCAGTGCCAAGGAGGGAAGCGGAGTTCGTCCGGATTCGTCACCAAGTGCCCGCAACGGACCGCACGCAGAGCCGTGCCTGAGCGCTACAGCGTCATCCCGCGGATGGCTTGAGCATTGTTACACAAAGCTCACCAGAAAGTCTTTCCGTAACTACTGTATAGGAATACCAAGATTGACCAGAGCGCATGACTTGTCTGACTTGTACCTTCGACCTACCAGTGATTAACATACACATGGCCAACCAGTAGGAGGAAATGTCCGCCATCTCCTTGGCTGTCCCGTGCCCTTGACCTCGTGGCACGCTCCTTCCACCTGTAACAACACGACCTAATGACCTGGGTCTTTCCCAGCGCCTCTACAGCGCCTGAATGACCACATATCAATCAATTTTGAAGACAACATGGAGACCTGATTTCAAAGTTCTTCGCAGACGAAATCTGCATTTACCATCACAGATATTGCTGTGCATTTACTGTTACAGCATTTTTTTTGTCGCGAAGAGCCAGCATCCTCATCATAATTCGCAATGCCCTCTGCGTTACGGCCGCCAGAAGTTGACACTCCAGCAGCCAACGATGAGCAACCGAGAGATTCTCAGGCAGACGAGCATTCACCCTTACTCCCCGCGGCTGATGGCCCACCTGATGAACAGCCCGGAGATATTGCCAATCTCAACTCTGGGTCAGCTAGCAACAGCGATTCGTCATGGGACCCCGAGGGCGAAGTATCTACGAGCGGAAGCAAGAGCAGCTGGTACCTGTTTCTTCTGACAGTCTCCCTGGGAGGGTATGTCTGGTATTCGGACGTGCGCCGTAATTGGAAGTCTAACTGACGCACTGTAGACTACAGCTTGCTTGGGCTGTCGAACTATCGAATGGATCGCCATATCTGTTAAGACTCGGTCTTTCGAAAAGCCTACTTGCCCTTGTGTGGATCGCTGGTCCTTTGACGGGCGCTCTTGTTCAACCATATATCGGTATCCGGTCTGATCAATGCCGGTCGAGATTCGGTAAACGCCGTCCATTCATAATGGGCGGAGCAGTATCGACGGTCATTTCTCTCTTTGCACTCGCCTGGGCCCGCGAGATCATTGGCACGATTTTATCGATATTTGGGCTCCAGCATGACGATCCTTCGGTCGGGACGACCGCGATAGTCTTTGCTGTAGTCATGGTATACGTTCTGGATTTCAGTATCAACATGATTCAAGCTGCGATCCGAGCATTCATTGTCGACAATGCCCCGGCTCATCAGCAAGACTCTGCGAACGCTTGGGCAAGTCGTCTGAGTAACGTTGGAAACATTGTGTTGTACATGTTTGGATACGTCGACCTCACGCGCTATTTCTGGTTCCTTGGCGACACTCAATTTAAGGTGCTATGCGTCATCGCATCTCTCGGACTCATGCTTACCACAGTCGTATCCTGCGTATCTATCAAGGAAAGAGATCCACGGCTTGATGCTAAGTTGGGCAATAGTAAAGGCGGCATTTTGACTTTCTTCCGACGACTCTTTCAGTCCGTCCGCTTTCTACCGCGTCAGATCTCGCGGATCTGCCAGGTACAACTTGCAGCGTGGGTGGGATGGTTTCCGTTCTTGTTCTACGCGACAACTTATATGGGCGAGATCTATGTCGATCCCATCTTTCGGGAGAATCCAAACATGTCGCCAGAGGAGATTGACAAGGTCTGGGAGAGAGGGACAAGAGTTGGCACTCTGGCTTTGATGATTTTCGCAATTACGTCGTTCGCCGCCAGCGTGATCATTCCTTGGTTTGTTGTTAACCCTTACCGCAACCATGATACTATCGCTCGTACACGGCTTACTCGTGACGCCTCTCTTCTGGGATCTACCGCAGCAATTGGAGGAAGCTCTGCTCGCGATAGCGGACCAACCCAATCGATCTCATCCTCACGCCAGGGCAGTGTCAAGGCCCGGCTATTATCTTGGTCTAAGATCGATTTGACCATCCCAGGTCTGACGTTGCGCAGAGCTTGGTTCTTGTCGCATATCTTCTTTGCGCTGCTCACCTGGTTGACTCTCGTCGCTCGCAGCACGGTCGCAGCAACAGTGCTGATAGCCTTTGTGGGAATCCCGTGGTCGATCACAATGTGGGCACCTTTTGCGCTCATCGCGGCAGACATTCGAAAACATGAACTCGAGCGACCGAACAATTCACGCGCGCATCATCGACCCGCCCCCATTGCTGGCAGACCGGAGGAGCTCCCCGAAACGGGTCTTATTCTGGGGATACACAATGTCGCAGTCTCGGCACCACAGGTTTTCGCCACGTTGATCAGCTCGGCAATATTCAAGGCTTTGCAAAAGCCACGCGGAACTCCTGGTGATGGGAGTGTAGCTTGGGTGTTAAGATTTGGCGGATTGTGCGCACTCATCGCTGCAGTCCTTACATTGAGAGTTAGTGAACAGGAAATGCCGGCCGCGGAAGAGGAAGAGGTTTAGGACCGTGGAGAGAAACGATGTTTTGTATCGCTTCGCAGCCAAGTAGTCGGCCTCACAGACTACTGAGCATCTAGCTTGACTGAGTGCAAAACATATTGCACCGCCGAGAGTCTACCATATTAGTTCTAACACTCTTGGACAGAGAAACTGTAGGGCTTGGCCATAGGGCAAGTGAATGCGGAGCTCTGGCCGAGCTCGGCACAAAGCTCAATGTTCGGCTCCCTTAGGTACGGGTATGATCCATGATGGATCCTCCAATTAGGGTTACATAAGCGGGGTGCTCATCAAACATTTTCAGTCAACCCTAAGACGACATTGGTCGATTCACAAATCAACCCTATTGTTTTGTGAGCATTGCTTTTCACAATTGATCAAATTGATTAATTAGAAGAAGATCGTTCTTGCATGGTACTCGCCGACCTGGGACCATGATCACCATCAAAGTGCCATGTTCGTCGGCCAACATCGGTCCAGGATTCGATGTCATTGGGCTGGCGCTCTCAGTATGGCTGGAATTAAGAGTCACAGTCGACGATGCACAATCCGCCGGAGCGCCGTACAACTGCAGAATAACCTACGAAGGCTGCGGCGAGGACAAAGTCGACCTCGCACCAGACCACAACCTTATCACACAAACAGCACTCTACGTTCTCCGCTGCCATGAGATGCGATCGTTCCCTACGCCAACGCATGTGCATGTTGTCAATCCGATTCCGCTCGGACGGGGTCTCGGTTCCTCTGGCGCGGCCGTGGTTGCCGGGGTTGCACTCGGCAGCGAAGCTGGCAAGCTCGGACTTTCGAAGGACCGCATCCTGGACTTCTGCTTGATGATCGAGAGACATCCTGATAATGTCGCCGCCGCGCTTTACGGTGGGTTCGTCGGTAGCTATCTCAAGGAACTCAACCCGGAAGACCTGAAGCGCCGAGAGATTCCGCTTGCAGAAGTCCTGCCGGCCCCTCAGGGTGGTGAGGACACTGGTCTAAAGCCCCCGATTCCTCCGATGGACATTGGCAAGCACATCAAATTCCCGTGGGCCAAGGAGATCAAATGCATCGCTATCATTCCTGACTTCGAGGTCTCGACCGCGAGTGCACGAAGTGTTCTACCCACCTCGTACGAACGGGCAGACGTTATCTACAACCTGCAGAGAGTCGCTCTGCTGACCACAGCGCTTGGTCAGAGTCCTCCCAACCCCGACTTCATCTACGACGGGATGCAGGATAAGGTTCATCAGCCCTACCGGAAAACTTTGATCCCTGGCCTTACCGATATTCTGTCGTCTGTCACGCCGAAGTCACACCCCGGATTGCTGGGCATCTGCTTGTCAGGAGCAGGCCCTACCATCCTGGCGCTGGCCACTGATAACTTCGAGAAGATCGCCACCTACTTGACGCACCGACTGATCCAGCAGTATCAGGAACTGAAGGGTGAAACCATCACTTGCCAGTGGAAATTGCTTGAGCCTGCAAACGACGGTTTGACTATCAGCAACGATGCTGCATCGCAAGATTCTGCCAACACCGGCATGACGTATGCCGACGCCGGTGTCTCGATCGATGCTGGTAATGATTTCGTTCAGAAGATCAAGTCGGCAGTGGCCTCCACTCGTCGTCCCGGCGCTGACGCTGAGATCGGTGGCTTCGGCGGTGCACTCGACCTGGCTGCAGCCGGATACTCCGAGGCACCGATCCTGGTCCAAGCCATCGATGGCGTGGGAACCAAGCTGAAGATTGCGTTCGCGATGAACGATTATTCTACTGTGGGCATCGATCTCGTCGCCATGAACGTCAACGATCTCGTCGTTCAGGGTGCCGAGCCGTTGACTTTCATGGACTACTACGCTTGCTCGAAGCTGGTCATCGCTGATGCAGCCAGCTTCGTCGAGAGTGTCGCCAAGGGCTGCAAGGAGTCCGGCTGCGCGCTCGTGGGCGGTGAGACCGCTGAGATGCCTGGCATGTACCAAGGCAACGAATTTGACGCTGGTGGTGCTGCCACTGGTGCGATTCGACGGGGCCAGAAAGTGCTGCCAGACAAGGAGTCAATGAGCGAAGGCGACGTGCTCCTCGGCCTGTCCAGCAACGGCGTGCACTCCAACGGTTTCTCGTTGGTCCGCAAGATCATCGAAAAGAAGGGACTCGCATTCACAGATGCGGCGCCTTGGGACAGCAGCACGACCGTTGGCCACAGCCTCCTCACGCCTACCCGAATCTACGTCAAGCCCTTGCTCGCGGCCGTGAAGCAAGATCTCCTGCTGGGCATGGCGCACATCACGGGCGGTGGTCTCGAGGACAACATCCCGCGCATGCTCCCCAAGCACCTCGCCGCGGACATCGATGTCTCCAAGTGGCCGGTGCCCGATGTCCTGCTCTGGCTCAAGCGGGCCGGTAATGTCAGCGGCCGGGAGTTCGCGCGCACGTGGAATACCGGTCTCGGCATGGTCATTGTGGTCAAGGAATCGCTGGCGACCGAGGCGACGCGGGTCCTCCAGGAGGCGGGTGAGAAGGTGCACACGATCGGCAAGCTGGTCAAGAAGACGGACGAGGACGTTCTGTTGCGCAACCTGGATCAATGGGAGAAGTGATTGGGAGGACTTAATGAAACGCGTTTCTTCATGCATTCAGGAATGGCACGAGGAAGTGGATCGATCTTTGCCATGATTTCACTGGGAATCCCGCGGCGTTTTTCCGAACCGCGAACGACTCGCTTGTCTTTTGCTTTGTGCGCAACGTTTTAGAAAGCGCTACAGAATACACTCAACAACGATGACGTGTCAGTAGACGCTCAGTGCGGAGGCGCCCTGGATGTCGCCAGCAGTCCGCCATTGGTGATTGTTGTGATGCGCACGGAAAAGAACGAGGTCCATCACTGTGGCATTGATAGGTGAATGGAAGATGCATATAAGCCCGAGAAAGGTCGTGGATCAGCAGTCATCAGCAAACTACATGTTCCCACGTCACGCTTCTCCGCTCGCCGCAGCAAATCTCCCCATTCGCTGCCGTGCGGACGTCGAGAACGCTGGAAGATCCGGATACCCGAGATCGATGATTGCTTAGCGGAGTTTCATGGTGAGATACAGAGTGGCACGAGTGGGTACATCGCGCGTGTGTCCCGAACGGTGGACCCAAACGCCAGTCACGTCACATGCGCGGCGGGCGCGCTGGTGGAGCAGGGCAGAAGGAGGAGGAGGACGAGGAGGGGCTGCTTGCTGGCTGTGCGCGCGCGCGAATAGAAACGTCTGGTGCGGGCTGGCTATGACGCCAGCGCAGTGCAACGGACCCGCCGCCAGCATAACTAATTGAAACAACCTTACTTTAACGAGGTGGGCTCGCGCTTTGACTGTGTGTTCCAAGCAGCCGGTAATGATAGTACTGTAAGGTCAGGGTTAAAAGACCGGCTGGTGGATCGATCACAAGCACATGATGATCGCTGCCACCACCATCATCTCTGGCCCCAGTACATCTTTCGCCGTGCCCACTTTTCGAACCATTTGATTGTTTTCTTCGTGGTATCCGGTTCTTCTTACGTCGACCTCTGCATATTCTTTGCAGGGCGCACCCTTATTACAGTCGACACCCTTTCCTCCGCCTGGGCAAGCTTGAATACCTGCAGGCGCAAGTCTTAGAGTACCTGCATTCGGAAGGTCGTCACAAGACAAGCTTCGAGACAGAAAAAATCCACCAACGGACGCAGCACAGTTCAGAGCACTTCCCGCAGTTCTGCGTTCAGCAGCCGCATACCGGCCATCATGGCTCAAACTGCCCCTCCACAGCACTCGCCCTCTGCAGCGGCTCGCCGTCCGAAAGGTGAGCGCCACTCCGGAGCAATTTATGTGGAAGAACCCCCGACTGACGCCCAAACGTGTAGGAATCCTCAAAAACTCGAGCTCATTCTACGGATCGCCCGATGCCCGCATCAGCCCCACATCCGAGGCACCGCCGGGAGGCTTCAGCAGCCTCGATGACCCAGCCGACGGCAACGAGGCCCGCCGACCGAGCCTGCCGCACCGCGAGATGTCCGAGAAGGAGATCACGCAGATGAACACGGAGCTGAACGCGGGCGATGCCGCGCAACGCCGGAGTAGCAGCAACCCGCGCGGCAGCCTCGGACGCCGGCAGTCATCACAAACGGGCCGCGCCGGCGGCGAGACCGACGAGGGCAACACGCGGCTGAAGTGGGACGAGGCGAACCTGTACCTCAACGAGGGCCAGATGGGCGGCAAGATGAAGATCGACGAGCCCAAGACGCCGTTCGCGAAGAACTACGACCCGGCCGAGGACGAGGAGGAGATCGAGAGCATCAACGCGCAGGAGATCGCCGTCGACGAGCTCGAGCTGAACCGGGCGAAGAAGGGCCGGTCGAACTCGGGCGCCGGCGCCAAGATGGCGGACATCCCCGGCCTGGACCTGGGCGAGCCGGAGCTGGAGCCGGCGCCGCGGAGGGACAGCGACGGCGAGCGCCGCGTGCATGTCGATAGCAACGAGATGGACGTCGATGGCGGGCGACACGGCGAAGAGCAAGGGCCGGAGATGAGCAGCGAGGAGAGGGAGAAGCACGAGAAGTTTGAGCAGATGCGCAAGAAGCACTACGAGATGAAGAACATCAAGGATCTCCTCGGGTAAGTCTGGACTTCCTCAACTGTGTCTGGGCTACGAGGCTAATTTGGTCACAGGCATCCCGACAAGGTCGATGCGATGGTTGACGAGGACGAGGAGTGATGGCCAGGTGTAAGGACGAAGTGGCTTCACAGCACGGGAAACGAGTTGCGTGATGATGACGATGATGGATACGGCGTGTGTGGCATGACTACTGATCCTCTAATGTTTGCCCACGAAGAGCGCGAATGTGCTACCAGACAGTTTCATTGTTGGTCAGCGGGAAATCTGGTTTTGAAAGAATGATATCCGAGGGGTGTCCTTGGCTTTCCCTCCTCTCTCGTGCGTCTGACGCTGGCATAGGCATGTGCCTCTGACCGGTATCCAACCTGGTCGGCAATGTCTGGTAGATTGCAATGGGAAAAGGACGTGGCACAGTCCCGGGTCATGATCATCATCCCACAGGTCCTCTTCCTCCATGTTGTGCGCGCATCGCGGCACAACATCGGTGCTCCCCATCGCCCCGGCCTGCCCGGACCTCATCACATTCCCCTTCATGGTCATCTGCCCGGCTGCGCACGCCGGGACATCCAATCGTCGGCGTGAAGATGGTCCCTTCGAGATCGTTTTGCGGGATACGCGGATGATAAGTACATATTTAGATGATCTGCGGGGGCCATCACGGCGCGGCACCACATCACATCCTCGCACACGCCGAGACGCCCACCCACGCCGACACGGCGACCTGCAACCCGACCGGGAAGAACATCACGAATGTTGGCAGTGGTGGTGGTGGTGGTCAGACGTTTCCTGGCTCTATCTATCAAAGCCGGTCATCTTGCACCACGCGAGCAGTCATCCAGCCGAGCAGGCTGTCCGTTGCATCATTTCCCTCGTCACCCGACACGCACACGGGCGGCGGCGGTAGCAGCGGCGGCGGCTGCCCATGCAAAGTCGTCGTTGGCCGTGCCACGCGACTTGCGTCGAGTCTGGAATGTGGTGCACTGTCCGTCATGCATGACGTCGGCGGGGGGAGAGACAGGAGACTGGATGGATGGATGGACGCGATGGAAACGCGCAACACGCGAGAGGTACCGAACCCGCATCTCAATGCAGACAGGCGATAAACGACCGCGGCGGGAGCTGGAGCTACATGGCTCAGCGCAGGCACCGATACCAGGACATCATAGAGTAAGTTACAGCACTGCTAGCTCTTCAGCCCGCCAACTCCAGCCGGGACGGGCGTACGAGGGAAGAAAGATGAATGGATGAGGGGGTTCATCGGCAGCGACCAGTTGTGATCATCAGCTGGATCGCCGCCCGTCAGCTGGCCCGCCCATCCGAACGGACCCCTCCAAGCTGGCTGGCTGACTGCGGACTGTCTCACATCACACACGTGTGTGAAGAATTGCGCCAGCATTGCGCCAGTCGGCGGCGCGTGGGCGATCATCCCCTTCTCTGCTCCCCTGGTCCTGCCCACCTTTGCTTCCCGACAGAACCGGTTCTCGTCCAGTCCTGAGGTGGGGCAGGGTCGATCACCCGCGGTTCTGTTGCCGTGTACACACTGTGCTTGGGAGGACATCCGCGCACATCGCAAATCTCGATCGCGAAATGATGATTGTTCTGGCAACCGACGAGAGCTGCCTAGCGTGGGATCGGGTCGTGCGGCAGCGACTGTAGCTATGAGAAACTGTAGATAGATACCTACTACTAGACCGAGAGAACAGATGGACGGTACCGACAGCAACGCAAGCTGTTCTGTCTGTCTGGGGTGAGGGAGTGAGTCCAACCCACGCGGGCTCCCAGGTACCTGACAGCGCCTCCCCCAATGATGCATCTGGGTGACAAGGCCCCGCGCCGTGTCAGACCGGAGAATTCCTGGTCTCCATTCGCAGAAAACAGACGGGCGGTGACACGCGACCGATTGGCACCCGTCATTTCCCAATGGCGGTCCGAACCATTTCGTGCCGAACCAGAATCCACCTGGGTTCCCTTCCCCCAACCCCGCCGCCCGTGATTCGGCGGTTCTCGGCCGATGGGGGATCGGCTGGTGGAGAAACCATCGTGGTTTTGTTGATAGATAACGACGAGCAGCGATGGAAGAAAGCAAACAAAATCATGGAAACCGATAATGACCATCAGCCGCCCGCTGTCTCCGGCAGGGTCTGGCCCTCTTAAGCCGATCGGTTTAACCCACCCGCACGCGGCCCAAAAATCCTTTGAACACCCACCTGCAGCTCCGGCGTGGGTTTTGGGGCTGGGTGTCTTCACTCCTGCAGCATTCCTGCGGAGGCAGGCGAAGTAAGAACAAAGGGTGACCATGATGTGATGAACAAGATCGGGAAAGCTCATTTACGAGACTTCGCTGCGTGCTGCAGGGTCGCCGTGGGTGGACAATGTCCAGCAGCGCGAGCGTGGAATTGGACCGATTCTCCTGGTCGAGATCTTCCTCTCTGCGCCGGCAGCCCGCATGGGTTCCTCCATCGCGAAAGTCGCTCGCTCGACGCCCTGGTGACGAGCGACTGCATTGGAGACTGCTGCTGCACAGCGCGACCTCCCCATCTCGGGACGCGGCCGACCTGCATCGATGCCTTAGATCCTCGCCCCTCGCTGTTCTGCTCCTGCTGTTTCTCCCCCCCACGCTTCCCTCTTTCTTGCTGCAGGTCACATCGGCTTTTGCTCTTTCGCGCGCATGGTTGATCTGTCCATCTTTCTGCATGTGCGCAGGGCGCGCGTGAATGAGTCCACGTTGGTAGACGTCCGCGGACGGCGGACCGAGGACATGGATGGGAGGGGGGCTGAACGAGTCAATTATCCAAGCGGCTTTTCAGGCAATCGCTTCTGTAGTCCTCTCGTCGTCCTTCACCATGAACGCATGGCTGCAGACAAGACAGACAATTCAGGACAAGGGTTCATCGGCAGCGAGTCACCAATTCTTCCCGGTACTTCATTTAGGCACCAATAGTGGTGATGTGAACGCGCATCGCAGGACTGTGACTGGCTCCCGAATAGGGCCCCTCATCCCACGCTTTCGTCTTCTTTGGTCTCGAGGGGTGGTGTGTGATGAGTGGGAGGCTCCTCTCTTCTCTCGCGCTCCTAGGAATTAACAGGACCGACCGATCGATGGCCCTTTTCGTGCCATGGTGACTTGCATCCAGTCCACACCTGCCGGGCGCGGGACCGGGCGCACCCTGTCGGTCGCTGCAGGCCATTTGCAGCTTGCCCCAGATTTCCGCCCATCCTCACAGGTCCAGCGACGCGCGGGCAGGCGGGCAGCGAGTCCCCAAGCGCTCGCGCTGCACTCCCATCGTGCGGTACCTCGCTCATCAGCTGCTCACGATGTCACATTGGGCCGGAGCTCTCTCTTCCTCTCAGGTCAGGCGTGGGAAGGATGGGCCCACGCAAGAAGTGACGTCGCTGAGGTTCCTGTTGCGTTGTTGGAGTCCGCTTGGCGCCCTGTTGGTCTGTAGTTGGTCTGTAGTTGGTCCTGCAGTTCCCACCAAACCCGCCGTGGCCGCCGCCGAAGCTTGCATTGTCGTCGGAACGGAGGTGGCCGCCCAGGGTTCACTGGTAGGGTGCTCTACTCTGCTAGCTCGCGCCCTCCGGGACGGGCAATTGATGGGATCGCTCGCGTGGTGTGGTGGTGGTGGTGGTGGTGGTGGTGGTGGTGGCTTTCTGGTCACAAAAGTGACGATCGCGCTTCGAGAGGACGCGCCTTTCATGCTCTGAGCAGGATGTATATACATAGAGGAGACACCCGGGCGAGATTCCCGCGCACCTCCTTCACGTCCGGCCCGCGGGAGCGCTGATTGTATTATTATCCCTTTCCCTTCCTGCTCACACACACGAGTTGAACGCGGACGGCGATTGTCCTCCATCTCCAAACACAGCGACACCCCAGCAGGCCGGTGTGTGCGAACGTCCCCCTGGCGGCCGAGATATGAGCACATGGGACGCTGGAGCGGTTACCTCGTTCCACCGCATCACGAAACGCGTGTCACGGTAGCATAGAGCAGCACTCACGGACGGGCACCCAGACACACGCACACACGCCATTCACGACGGGGATTCCGCCTTTCTCGACCGTGACTCGTCGGACCCCCATCCCCACCAGCAACGCTGCGATTCGTGCGAAAACGTCGGGACCAAAAACGAACATCTGCAATAGCGATTCACCGTACTCGTCAAGGGTGACAGGGATCTCGCTTTTATTTACACAAGTGCACGGTCTTCCCGACCATCATGGGTCAACCGATTTCCGAATCGAATACTCTCTTAAATGCTCAGATTGGCTTTTTGGTAAATCCTCTCTCATCATTGCATCTTCTCCTTTCCTTCGTGCAAACACCAGGCGGACGAGTCTCGCAACAGTATCCTACTTCCGTAATTTCTGACGCCGATGAACCAATTGCAGAAAACCCGGCTCGCCCTCGTCCACATCCCGACGCAGGTCTATCCGCTCTTCCTCCAACCGATCCTCTTCCTCTTATTGCACGAGCCGCCGCCGCAGCGCGATGACGACGGCGAGGTCGGCGAGCCCGCGCGGCGGCCGTGGAACTACTGGCTGCCCTTCGTCAACATCTCCATCACGCCCCACGAGTGCTCGATCGTGTGTCCGCGCGACCTGGCGGAGGAGCTCTTCGCGCCGCTCATCGCCGCCCTGCACAGCGCCAGCCGGGCGACGGGCGAGGCGGCATCGATCAGCGAGGAGGACTACTCCGCCATCCAGATCGGCGGCGAGGGCCTCGAGGCCGGGCAGCGCGTGCTGGACCTGACGAGCCCGCTCGCCATGGCGGGCATCCCCATCTTCTTCCTGACCAGCTACTACTCCGACTTCATCATCGTGCCGTACAGCACCCGCACGAAGGTGATCCGCGCGCTCGAGGAGCAGGGCTTCGTCTTCGAGGCCTCCTCCGACGACGGCGAGGCGGGCCAGATGACGAATCCGGCCTCGCCGCTGCTGCACGCGCACCACCGGCACGAGTCGTCCGCGTCGTCGTTCGACTTCCCGCCGCATCCGGCCACGCCGCCGCCGACCAGCGTGTCGGAGCTGCAGACCAAGACCTTCAAGCTCCTCGCGCGGAATCAGATCGCGCCGACCGTCGACCCGGCCCTGCACCTCGTCACCTGCGCGGGCATCAAGGACGCCGGCGGCAACGGCTACGCGGCGCACGCCTCCCCCGCCGCCAACGCCACCGAGATGGCCCTGCACCACAGCCTCACGCGGTGCCTCACGGCGCAGCCGGCGCCGCAGTTCCTCTCCATCACCCTCACCGACAACGAATCCGTCTCCCTGACCCTCGAGCAGCGCCTGCTGGCCTTCTTCCCGGCCCGCGGCGAGGACGTGCTGCTGGGGAACGCGGGCCCCACGCAGGTCCCCATCACGCTGGACCTGCGCACGCTGCCGCTCGAGAGCACGGGCATCGTGTGCGGCGTCGCGAGCCGGCTGACGGACGGCATGCGCGGCCGCGTCGGCTGCGAGCTCTTCAACATGAGCTACCTCAGCACCGCCCGCGCGGGGCACGTCATCGTGTATGAGGATGAGCTGGAGGATGCGATGGAGGCGCTGCGGGGGGTGGGCATCGCGCAGCAGCAGGCATGAAAGCGATAGGGGGATTTGCTCCGCTCGTGGGCTGTGGAGTTTGCATCTTTTCTTTCCCTTTGGTGTTGTTTGTTCTTGATGACCACTGTGATGATAATAATACCAAAAATCTGGCCAACGGAGGGAAACAGGTCGCAGAATTTCGACTTGATTTCTTGGCCACGTTCGCCCGGTGTCGGCGCGGACGGAAAAGGAAAAACGAAACCGACATGCATGATTGCATTTACGGAAAATCTTGGACTGGCCGGTGAGCCATCCCTTGCTGGCTTGGTGATACCTGTGTAATTAGACCAGAAGACCTTGTGTGTATGACAATGATGAGAGATCGAGATCCTGATGTTCTTTCCGAACTGTTTGAAGTGATCGCAGCGGGGTGATCACGTCCATGAGTTTTGCAGGTACTATCCAGGAGGTGGAAGGGAATTCGCTTGGTTGCGGCCGCGGTGCTTCCTTGGAGAGCGAACCTTTCTCCAACCCGCGTCCCGCTTGCCCGCCATGATTCATCGAGCCGCTCAACGAATACTACTCCGCTGCCGCCGCAACCCGCGACTCGGAAGCGCATACTCCCGCGTGAACGACCAGGCGCCGAGCTCGAGGTGGACTTTCCCGCCGTACCGCGGGCGCTGCAGCAGTTCCTGTTGCTGGAGCTGCTGCTGGTGCTGTTCGTCGTCGTTCGCGCCGAGGACTTCCTCGTGCCGGACCAGGTACCAGTCGCCGTCGTGATCGTTGGCGGGGTCGGTATCATCGGGTCTGTGGTCGGGTTTCGCAGTGTTGTGATGCGAGGGAGCGTTATCGGCGGCGACGGCGGTGGCTTCGGGAGGAGCGAGTGGTTCGTGAGGGGCAGTCGCTTCGTGGACGGGAGTGGCGACCGCTCCAGGCCCCGCGGCCGGTCGGTAGAGGGCCATCGTCGAGCGACCGGTCGTCGGCCCACTGCCCTCGTTCAGGAATCGACCCGCGGCGGATTCGCGGGAGATGGAGGGGGCAAGCGGATCGCTGGCTGGAGTTCGTGATCAGTTTTGATACTTCGCCTTGGGAGATCCTCATTTGGGAACCGATATTGCGCGACGCGGCGTGGACGAGGAGAAGACTAGGGACTCACCACCTCGAATATTGATCATCTGCGACTTGACCTTCCGCAAACTCGGGGGCGGCCGTGGGCGCGTCGCGAGGCCCTCGAAGATGGCGATCCGGTCGGACATTCTTTGGTGACCACCCGAGGGTGCTGGACGCGGGGCGTTTGGTTTCGTTGATGCCATCCTTGGGGAATCTCGGGGATTCGATGTGGCGAATCGCTTGGAGTGAGGCCAGATGTCGCGTCGCGTCGTTGCTCGGCCGTCAAGGGTCGACTACGATTATTTCATGAGGATTCAAAATATGAATGTCGAATTCGGGAACATAGATCAAGATATTGCGTTCATTGTTGGGAGGTTTTGGTGAAGTACAGTATACATTCGACAAGTGAGTTGTCATGTAGGCAACGAAATTGCGGTCACGTCTAGTCAGGGTCGCGAAGCCGCGGCTAATGAGGCAAGACCGTAAACACAGCCACCGACCACGGATGGATGAATATCTCGACAAGAAATAAATGCAGGCAATATGGTCGTGTTATTATCATCTGTTCAGGAGGGTTCCAAAACAGAAGTTGACAAGTGCATCGTACGTTGATCTTTATGAAATTTCGATATCAAATCATCAATACAATCGTTGGACGACGCTAATGTAGGACTTTATTCTTCAACCCCAACAACTTCCCCTTCAACCCTCCCGACGCCACAGGTTCCGATGCTCCATTGTTATCTGCCGCCGTCGCCGCATCTCCTGGCGCCAAATCACTCGGCTGTCTCAATGAGCGCGTCTCCGGCGTATCCGGCAGCGCCGGCCGGCCGCCATTCGCCGCCGCCGTCTTGCCGCCCACCGTGACCGTGAACAGCACGGGATCGCCAGCGTTGACCTTCCCGGACTGATCGTCGGGCCCCGCGACGCAGTCGTCGTACGCGTACGCATAGCCCTTCCCGTCGAGGTTGTGCGCGTGCACGAGCCGGGCGTAGTGGTTCGTCGGGTCCTGGGTGTAGAAGGTGTCCGGGGCGCTGGGGTGGCTGTCCGTCACCAGGAAGGTCGACCGCACGAAGCCCGACGCGAGGCGGGGGATGATGGCGTTGCGCTCGGGCGAGGCGCCGGTCGCGAAGGGCCCGCTGTTGCAGCCGAAGATGTCGGCGGTGCTGGGCTTGGGGAAGGCTTCCTTGCCGATGACGAGTTCGCCCTGGTCGTTCACGTGGCCTTGGAGTTTGCCGTGGCCCGCTTGCGTGTCGAGCTGGAAGGCGGCGTCCGGGTCGCTGAGTTTCTTCCACACTTCCTCAACGTACGGCTCATAATAGCCGGAGAAGTTGGCGCCGACGGCGCCGCCGTGCGTGGCGTTGAGGATTCGGAGGACGCGGCCGTCGCGCTCGACGACCAATTTATCCCACGGTTTGCCGTCCTTTTGGGCTTGCGCCTTGAGAGCCTCGGCGAGTTTGTCGATGCCATCGGGCGCCATGCCGGCGACGCTCTGGAGCTCGCCGGAGTTCTCTTGCAGCATGATTGCGATGGGCATTCTCGGGACGCTGCATGTTGTTAGCGACGAGTCGTTCAACGCGTAAATTCAATCACTTACAAGTCGACATAGCTGATGTTTGCGTACAGCTGCGCGGGATCCAACGTGAACTCGCAGAAACCAAAGTTGACGTTTGCATTGGGATCCGAAGGGTTCAAGACCGAAGGCTCCACCAACCCAGGACCGGGGTTCAGCAGGAATGTGAGCGGTCCTTCCGAGATCCATATCCGACCGCCAGCAATCTGTGGAATGGTGATGATCACCGTGTTGCCCGAGGCGCCTAACGCGATGGCACAGTCTTCTCCCAATGGCGAGCCTATCTTGGGTGGGTTCTGAGGGAAGTACAGACCCTTGCCGTCTGACTTGAGGAAGCATCGCTTGCCATCGTGTTGAATGGCGATGCCCGTGACATAGACGAAGATCTTCTCCGAATCGCTATCGTTCTTCAACGCGATCTGCAATGAGTCCGGCATCTTTCGGGCGGTTAGGTCGGGGTGTGGTGATGGTCTGATGGTGAAGGAGAGGCCACGACACGCGCCATCGCGATTGTCATATAGGCCAAGGCCCGTCACTGGTATCCGGGTCTAATATCCGAGTCGCAACCCTCATTGCTCTGCCCTGCCGCCCGAGTGCTTGCGGCTGACGAAATCCGGCTTCGGCGGAGCCCCAACCAGGCTTTTCCACCTGGCAGGCGGGCTGGGCATCGCGGGACAGCGCCAATGACTTCATAGCGGCTGCTCCGCCCCGCTCATAACACACTGTCAAGTCCCACCACGAGATCTCGCGTCGCAGCGCGCGCGTGTTCCATGTGGCCGGCCGCAGGTGTTGATTCTCCCCTGGCGGCACAGGTCTGTGATCTATGTATAGGCATGCAAGCGATGTCCCAGACGGCCGAAGCCTTCTAGAGGGCAACTGTGCAGCAAGTGGCCCTGCAGCCGTTGCGCCACCAAACAGTCTCCTTCAACACCGATGGATGCTCGCCAAATTTCCCCCATCGGACGCGTGAACGTGCTTATTCGGTCGGAATGATCGCCGAGCGCCGCTCGTCATAGAGTCCTCGCCGATACGCGTGGAAGGTGGAGTGGCGGACGCGCTCCGCAGAGTTCATGTATCAGCTCTCACACTTCTCAAACCTTCCTGTGCGTGTTTCATACACGTCCGTCTTCTTGTTGTTGAGAAATATGGCGCATATCGTTCGACGCTATGCCCTCGACGCTGCGATTTCCCGTATAATAAGTTGAAGCAGGTTTATGTTGCGTTGCCAGAACCCCGCACAGAATGGGAACCCAGACGGGCGAGCCTGATGGCCGACCCAAATCCACCATCACCGTCGTGACTCGGACCGAGCGGTCGGCCGTGATGTCTGTCATCCAGCGCCTGATGCGACCCCTGAAACCGCTCCTCGTGAAGCTCCCGGAAGCCTCGCCAGCCGGATCCATCGGGCTCGACATCTACAAAGCCGCTATGAAGCGCTGCCACGTGAACCACCGTCGCGTCGCCGACATTAACGTCTACGACCTCGACCCCAAGCAACCCTCCGCCACGCCCAAGAAGACCGCCGCCGCCGACGCCGCGCGACCGACCAAGCGCATCTACTACTACGCCGGCGGCGGCTGGAGCTCGCCGCCATCCGAACAGCACTGGAAGATCCTCGCCGAGCTCGCCTGCCGCCTGACCAACACGCACCTCACGCTCGTCAGCTACCCGCTGGCGCCGCACTCGCCCGCTCCGGTCGCCTTCCCCCAACTGCTCGCCTTCTACCGCCAGATCCTCGAGGACGCCGCGAGCGCGCACGAGGACGTGCTCCTGGCGGGCGACTCCGCCGGCGGCAACATCATCCTGGCGCTGGCGCTGCACGCCCTGCACGAGGACCCGGACGGCCGGACCGCGACCGCCCTGCTCGCGCTCGCCCCCTCGACGGACCTCAGCCGGCAGAACCCGGCCATCGCGGCGCTGGAGAAGGACGACCCGCTCCTGCGGAAGAACTTCATCGAGGACACGGCGACGGCGTGGCGCGGCGAGTGGGACGCGCGCGATCCCCGCGTGTCGCCGCTGTTCGCGGATGTCGCGGTGCTGGCGCGGCGCGGCGTGCGGGTGCACGGCTTGACGGGCGGGTATGATATTTTGTCGCCCGATGGCATTTTGTTTCGGGAGAAGTGTGGGAAGGAAGGGGTCGTGGGAGAGTGGATGCACTGGGAGAAGCAGATGCATTGCTTCTTCCTGACGGCGGCGTATAAAGTCAAAGAGGGACAGGAGGCGTTGGACTGGATTGTGGATGTGCTGGAGAGGTGCTGAATCCGCTTTTCCAAGTCCGTGGAGGATTGCAATTAGCTCAGGCGTATTGGTGTACATGACTGTTTCGTGGGGGCGATTGGCATTCAAGACGATTACAGATGGGTAGACATGGGAGGAAGCGAATGTGTAGATGCAGCCAAGATACCAATTAAGGTCGATCATCGAACCATCGTCATTCATCTCTCGTCTTCGCGTCGCATCGCTTGACGGATTGCATAACATCCAACGACACCATCGCTACAGGCCCCTTGCCATTCAGATGTTATTCCTGTACAGCGGCGAGGCCTGCACTTCCCGCTCCCACAGCGCCCACGACTTATCCTGCGTGGCCTCGTTCATCTTCTGGCAATCGCGCGCATGCCGCTCCGACAGCCCCGCGACCTCCGCGCTCTCGACGGTGCCCGCGTGCTTCGCGGCCGCCTGCACGGCCATCGCGCGCGTCTGCACGCCCGCGTTGATCAGCGTGTACAGCGTGCGGTAGACGGCGGTGGGGATGTCGCGGCCGTGCGTCGTGTAGCCGTGGCGCTTCATCAGCACGACGGTGCGCTCGGGCGTCGAGTTGCTGCCGCTCTTCGGCGAGAACTTGGCCGCGAGCGAGGCGCCCAGGCGCTGGTTGTTCACCAGCATGTCCTGCTGGTACTCGTCGTCGTCGTACACGGGCACGATGTCCCAGACGGGCACGTCGCCGCCGAGGAAGCCGCCCATGTGGAACATCGGCTTCAGCGGCACGCCGCTGCTGACGTAGGGCAGCACGGCCTCGGCGTGCGAGTGCACGACGCTGTGCACGTCCGGGTACCGCCGGAAGAGCTCGCCGTGGATGAAGCGCTCGGAGTAGCCCTTGCGCGCGCTCGGGTCGACGGGCGTGCTGTCCTTCACGTGATAAAAGATCAGGTCGTCCTCCGACTCGACCAGCGCGGGCGCCATGTAGCCGGACATGATGTAGACGTCCGGGTCCTCCGGGTGCCGGACCGAGATGTGGCCGAAGCCGTCGACGGCGCCGTGGTAGTGCAGGATGTGGTTGGCCGTGACCAACATCCGTAATGTCTGATCGAGTGGAGAGGCACGTTAACCTTGATGGTAGCTTTTATATTGCTTTCCTCGCCGTTGGGCTCACCTCGCGAAGTACATTCGATGCCATTTTTGATTCTTGCGATGCTTGCGTACTTGAAGACTGACGATTGTCTTGTTTATTGACTCTGCAATCGCATTGACGCAAATCGAATTCGCTGAACCCTTACATCTACCACCCAGGGTTCTAATACAAATGTCGACATCATGAGTGGGGCTTTGTCCGGCTTTCCATACCCGACCATCCTCTTAAACTGTTATCAAGCGCATGAACAATAAAGGCATCATCGAATTATTTATGATCAATTGTATCACAAGGTTCACGATCCTGACTACAATATATCGCCTTTTAAGCTGTTGTCTCGGTGGCTGCAATCGCGACAACTTCAATGGCAGGATTCCGCTGCCGCCCCGCCGAATTGCCCCTCAGTCTTGGAGTGCATTGGCAGGCAGAATACAGTCTTGCCGATAGGAAGTACTCACAAGAGGACTTCTCATGCATCGTTTCCACGGCTAATATCTATTACTTCAACACTCTCATGGTGATCGATCGAGAATCCCAGCGATCGTGTGCGACCCTTCCTCCGAAATGAGCCTCAAACGTGTTCGTCAGAGCTGCTTCAGCATGAGGCTGAACTGCATTTCCGATTCTTCCCGCTCACTCTGCTGGCCTGCACAATTGCCGCCCGAAGACCAACGTCACGTCTTCTGGATAGCTGTGTTGACTTGGAAGTCGTTGGCGTTCTCTGACACCAACCCGCGAAGCTGTTCATGCCGCGTGCGGCACGATCTCATGTATTCCACACCCAAGTATCAGCATTGTTTCCGATACAGGGGCCAGACGAGAGGTACCCCTCCGGTCCATCGAGGGGCTGAGTCAGCAACATCCGCCCCACCTGCACCTGCCCTGCGACGTCGAGGGCGGCCACGCGGGCGTACATCGAAGATGCTCCAAGCATTCGTATCGTTTGGTAAATCGCTTGACGGGAGGGGAAGAATCCTCATCAGATGTCTCAGGCCTGTTGTGTCCGTCTCTGAAGAGGCCAAAGCTGATCAATCCGGAAATTGCCCTCGTATCAATCATCCAGTGTGTTGAACCTCTATCAGGGAGTGGCCTTCAGACCCTGAACGTTGCGAATGCCAGCAGGTCGGCACTTCGACATCCCACCTTCGTGGAGCACTCCTTCACGACTCCCAGATGGCCAGAGTCTCGATCTGTGTGGAAGGTACCTCATAATCTCCAACACAATGCTCTTCTACGATTGGTGATCAGCGGACAACACCAATTGCTCACCTGCAAAGAGCTCCGGATAGCTTCCCCCGAGGAGGTGACGAAGCTCCTCGCCTCCCTGGACGTAGGCCGCAACAGGAGCTCGAATGTGGTTCGCTCACGCCTCTAGCTCCAAGGAAGCTGATGCGGCTGTTTCTGCAATGTATCGATGTCGACTCGCACGCAAGCCCAGCCACCGCCAATAACGAAAGACTTGTGGGAAGCACAATAAATCACTTGATCAGGAAGCGACGAATGGATTTCAGTCTGCTAAATAGATCAACGCCTCCCATGACGCGCGTGCCTGCATTGAGTTCAAGTCGAGCGCGGCCGCTCGCAGCTTCCCCAGAAATGCGGGGAAGCGTGAACCAAAGTGACGGTTGATAGTAGCTACCAGGACCCTTTGTCGCGTGATCGCTCTGCTGAGGGCTCCTTGACTCGTTTGGGGGACGGACAAGAGCACGTCCAAGCTCCCTCTCAGGTACCATGACTGCGACGCGGGTCTTCATAAAGAGCTGTCCGGGTCGAGTGAATCCCCGTTCCCCTTCTCTTCTTCATCTCTCTCCATCAATCCAATCAATCACAACTTTACTTCAAACAATACCGGCAAAATGAGTGCAATCGTGGAAGAGCCCGAGTTCATGGAGCCGCTCAAGGTCTTGATTACCCTTCATGACCAGATGGACTCCATGGATGTCATCGGGCCATTGGAGGTCTTCTCTACTGCTCAACACGATCCAAAGCATCCAGGTATGCCTATGCGATCGTCGACGATGATCTCGTAACCTATCGACGCATGCTCATCAATCTCTCCACAGAGACCAAGGCGTTCCGCACCATCTTCGCGGGCCCATCTGAGCACGTCACCACCGCTCAAGGCGCGACTTTCCGTGCCCACATCGATTACACCGAGGCCATGAAGCGCCTTCCCGAGATTGACGTCCTCGTCGTGCCTGGCGGCAATCACGAAGGCGTGATCAAGGCCAAGGGTCAGCCGCTCACCCTCATCAAAGCCTTTGCTGAGCTCCAAAAGAAGAATCCCTCCCGCGAGCGTTCTCTCATGTCCGTTTGCACCGGGTCTCTGCTCCTCGCCGAGACCGGCGTTCTCAGCGGTCTCGCTGCCACCACCCACCCCGACTATATCACCAAGATGGAGATTATCTGCTCCAACGTCGCTCAACGCGACATGACTGATCGATGCGACGTCATGGAGGAGCGTTACGTCGTGAACAACCTCCGCTTCGATCTCGGCGAAGACGAGGACAGCAACCCCTACATCATGAACAGGAAGGAGCTTAAGGAGCACCGCCGCCGCAAGTCGTCTGCCGGCAACGTCTCGCCTATCGAAGAGCGAGCCAACGGCGCCAATGGCCGCCGCCCCTCGAACGCTCGCAAGGGCAGCATGTCGCTCAAGATGAGCAACAACCGCCGCGAGAGTATTATCAAGCGTGCCAACCTCCGTCTCGGGGGCTTGCGCGTCCTCACCACTAGTGGTGTTACCTCCGGCATGGATGGTGCTTTGTACATGGTCGGAGCTCTGGTCTCCGATGACGCCGCCGAAGAGGTGGCCCGCAAGATGTGTTACACTTGGAAGAAGGGCACGGTCGTCGATGGCATCGACGTCTGAGGCTCTCCTCAGCCCTGACAGGACATTTGGGAATACCCTCGGGTATGTATAATTATGATGGGAATGGTATGACGAGAAGCTACCTCGAACAAAGCGCAGAGCTGAAATAGCTTATCTATGACAGAAATGAATTGATCAATGAGTGCACCTTTTGGTTCGAGGCGAGGCTGTGATATCGTGACCGTTGTCCTGAGAGCTCACGTGGCCATGGTGTCGTAGAGTTAACCGACATCCGGCTGCTGGAGGGGTCGTGCTATGCGTGACAATGCTAGTCTGGCTGCCCTAGCTCCGAAGGATCCATTTGCTTTACCGATTGAGAATAGCACTACCATTCATCCCGTGTAGCATTTTCATAGTGTCTGAGATATTCCTTGACATAGCTTTCGACTTCATCGACCTCCTGGCGAGGAATGCCGTTGTGTCTTGTTTCTATCAAAAGCAGGTATCCTTCTCAAGCCTCAACACGACGACACCGTCCGCGCCCGATGACCGCATCGCGGGCTTCAGCAATAATGACGTAGCGGCTGAACGTCCTCGGGCTGTTCGAGCTATGGCCGACGCGGGCTAGTTCTGTTTCTTCTGCCGTCCACGGTTGGAAGTTCCATGGACGAACGCAGGATCCCTGCTCCGCAGGGCCTTCGGATGTTCACTTCTGGTCACATCCAACCTCGTGCGGCACAGCAAGCGCACACGGCCAGCCGCCGCCGCCGCCGGCGGAAGCAAGTGGTTGTGGTGCAGCACCAACGCGCTTTTCCTGTGACGCAGATGGGCACGGACGGAGCGGCCGTCCCGCGGTTTAACCTTTGCAGTACTTTTATTTTGGTGAACGCTGTTCCTCCGCGCTGGCCGGCTGACTGACTGACACTCTTGCGACCTCGACCTCCGCAATATCCGATCGCTTTACCATCTTTCTACTATCCTCGCACTCACCACGCGCGCGCCCCGAGCCCGTGCAAAGCTCCAATTTCTTCCGGTCTGCGAGCTCCCTTGCTCGCCGAGCCGAGACTTTTCTCCACATTCGCGTGGAACGTCAGCTCGCGCGGCCGCGTCCACGGCCATCGCAGCCGCCAATCGCCCGCCGCTGATGGCGGACCACCAGAACGCGCTCAAGCGCTCCGCCAGCCCCGACGGCGAGGATCACCACGATTCCAACCACGACTCTCCGCAGCATGGAGGTGGCCGGCAACGCTCGCGCGCGGCGTGTACACCTTGTCGGCAGCGGAAGCGAAAATGGTATGTCAGGTTTTGTGGTGTTTTTCCCCTCGAAATTTGGTGTTGTCAATGGATGCGCAAGGGATGGGCGCAGCATGGAGAGCGCAGTCATGTCCGAGGTGTCCGAGTATCCGGCAATCGCATGCGTAGTCAGCTTATGGCCTCCGATCTGATGTCGCGAGGGTTTGGGCGATTTCAAACAATGCATCTTCACCAATCGCCTGTACAAGGAAAATATGCGCGGTGCAACTCTTGGCCATCACTGACTTATCCTCCAGTGACGGCCGAATGCCCTGCGCGACGTGCGTGCGCTACGAGTACAAATGCGAGTATGCCGTCTCCACCAAGAAACCCTCCCTGGTCCATCAGGGCGATGTCGCGCAGGAGCTGCAACCGGCTGCCGTGCTCGGCCGGACGGCGCCGAATATCATCCAATTGCAAGCGCATCCGTTGACGGCGCCCGGAGCACGCTTCCACCACCGTAGCATCCTCGATCCGGTCAAGACGAGGTTCGTGCGGGCGAACTCCGCGATCGCATTTCCTCGGATCCTGGGAATGGACCTGGAGTCCGACGCCGTGCCGCGGCTGCACTCGTTCGCATGGAACCTCGGAATCCGGGCGGAACCCCAGGAGGCAGTCATCAACATCACGGAGTTCCTGTCTTGGCCGGAGATGCAGAATCTGGCCGGCATCTACTTCCGGATCGTCAAGCCGGAGCTGGGCCTGCTCGATGAACCCGATTTTATGGAGCAGATTGCGGCTCGATTCACAAACCCTACAGGATATCATGACATCGATGCTGTTGCGCTGGGAGTTGCCGCGCTCGGCTCGTTCTTCTCGCCAACCCCGCACATCAAAGAAGACAAGTTCATATTGTATGCCAAGAGACAGCTGGTGCAGAAGAGTGTCATACAGTCACCGAACCCCAGCCACGTTGCGGGCTGGATCCTGCGAACGTTCTACCTGCGACTCACGGCTCGCCCCCACGCCTCCTGGACATCTAGCTGCATTACCATGCATCTGGTCGAGGCGAGTGGCCTGCATAAGGAAATGCAGACTATCGCCGTTGTCTATGTGAGTTCACTTTAGTTCCGATTTGCAGATGGGGGAGGCTAACGATTTCCAGCCTGCTGTTCCGACGGGGGACCATAAGCTAGCCAAAAACCGACGAAGGATCTTTTGGATCGCACGTGCGCTGAACAACATCTTGTCCTTCGAGTACGGCCGATCGCGTGTCAACTTCGATGTCGTGACCACCAAAAAGTTCGCTGCCGAGAGTGGTGGACACGCTCATCAGTTTGTCGAACTGGCAGACTGTCTGCCCACCGACTTTGTCGACCGTGATCGCGAGCCGGACCCGCCTGCGGCACTAGGGAACGCTCTGTCAAAGATTGAATCAATGCAGACCGAATCAGACTTCATCGCCATGATGAAGGCGGACTTGGCATTTGCCATCTACCGTCGACTTTGGCTGATGAGTCTGACTGATGCCAAGGATCGTGCCGACACGGTCATGGCCATTGGAAAGTCGGCACTCTCGGCAGCACGAAATCTTTTGGTGGCAAGGTTGCCCTGGTACAATCTCATCTGCACGCCGTTTCAATTTCTGTGTGTCACCATCGCCATCGGCACGCCGAAGAGCCTGGCGAACATCCAAGAGCTCATGGCGTTGATGCACAGCGTGGCGCAGGCGTACGACACGCACATGGTCAGAGAGGCCTATACGCAAGCGTCCGCGCTCGTGAACATGGCCCGGCGCCGCAAGCAGAAGGAAATCGAGGCGCTCATGGCAGTGCCGCAGACGCCACCGTTCGTGGACCATCCCTCGGCGGGGGCTAGCAGCACGATGTCCGAGGCGCCAAACCTCGATTGGTCCAACATGGACCTGCCCTTCGAATGGGACATCTTCCTGAACCCGGACCTCGTGGTCTCTACGCAGCAGGAACAGCCTCTGGTTGGCGGCCCTGCCTATGGTCAGATACCAGGCATCATTCCACCGCTCCAGCAGCAAGGCACAATCTAATACTAACCCGTGGGAGCCTTCTTGGCAGCAACAAGGCGCTCCGTTTTACTATTTATTTACCTATGCACCCACGAGCCAATCATGTCGCCGCTATAGCGAACCTGCGAACGGAGGAACACCTTGTTCCAGCTTCGCAGCCGCGCCTATTGTGTCTCCAAACCCCCGCGCTTGCGCATGGGCGACGGGACTCCAGGAATCCTTCTACACGGGCTTCCATTCGATGCTAGGGCGACGGGTTCGCGTTCGGCGCTTGCCCGCATCGGGGAGCTGGGTGAAGTTGATCTGCAGTGCCGAGTCTTGGCACGTCCAGGTAGGGCCTTGGCGGGTCAGCTGGTGTTCGAACACGACGAACAATCGCCGCGCGATACGCATCCACGTGTTGGTCGCGATAACACCTTCGCAGTGCGATAGACATGGATCTAAACGAAAACGCGACAACTTCCGACAGGGAGATGAAATCTTGAGGTTACATCCACGTGCGTGGGAACGTGAGAGCCATGATCGACTGTAGCAGGTATAAAGGCTCCGTCAGGGACCACGATTGAAGAATAGCACTCCCAACGATACCACGACCACCCCCAGAAAACCAACAGACCGATCAATCAAACGATTCGAAAATGGTCTTCAAGTCTGCTCTTCTCTTCCTCGCCGCCGCCGGTGCGGCCTTCGCCGCTCCGGTCGAGGAGGGCGCCCTCGAGCGTCGCGGCAACCTGCCGACCCCGGTCTCCAAGTCCACCGCGCAGTCGTACCTCAACAGCATCAAGGTCGAGGCCGAGTCGAACGACCCGGCGTACAGCCGCGACTACTTCAAGCACTGGATCACCATTAGCGGCACCTGCAACACTCGCGAGCAGGTCCTCAAGCGCGACGGCAGCAACGTCGTCACCAACAGCGACTGCGCTGCCACCTCGGGCTCGTGGTACTCGGACTATGATGGTATGCGCGCGTGGAGCCCGCGTGTGGTGATCGCAATGCTGACAGGTTCGGTGCAGGCGCGACCTGGAGCGCGGCCTCGGATGTCGACATTGACCACATCGTGCCCCTGGTACGAGAGACCTCACATGTTCGAACTCCACCCTTGCAGAGTACTGACACCCACCACAGAAGGAGGCCTGGGTCTCCGGTGCCCGTTACTGGTCCGCCCAGCAGCGTCAGGACTTCGCCAACGAGTCAGTTTTCTTTCCTCGCCCATCAGATCGTCGCATGGCTAACCGCCCATCACAGCCTCACCCGTCCTCAGCTCCTCGCCGTCACTGACAGCGTGAACCAGGCCAAGGGCGACCAGGACCCGGCCGAGTGGCTCCCGTCCCGCACGGCCTACCAGTGCACGTACGTGCGCGCCTGGATCCAGGTCAAGTACTACTACGGCCTCAGCATGGACAGCGCCGAGAAGAGCGCCTGCCAGAACATCCTCAACACCCGCTGCTAGAGTGGTTACTCTCGGTGGAAGGCGGGAAGATTTGGGCAGTGGCCCTAAAAGGATCGCTCGAATTGACTCCTTCGATATCAATAACAAAATAGATGAGATGCAGATGTTCCAATTCTCGACTGTCCCCAAGATCTGTCACTTTGACTCCATGCTCCTTTTCTTCATTTCCTTCTTTCCTCGCATGCAATTTCATCACAGACCCAGCGGATTCTGCCCATTCGGCTCATTCCCCCCGATCCGCGCTCCGCCTGGCCTCTCCGCGTTCGGCTTCTTGCTGTCATCCTTCGTGTATGCCAGATCTTTCTTCACCTGCTCCTGCACGTCGAGCAAGGCCTGGCCGTTGGGGTTGCCGATGGCGCCGGTGACGAAGCCGATCGGCTGTGGGTGCTCTCGTGGTCAGCAGACCGTGTGGGCTTTCACTTGTCGGGAAGTCAACGTACCATCAGCACGTATTTGAGCACTTGGCCGAGCGGGTCGCCGATGAAGGAGAGGGGGCCTGCGTTGGGAATTTCGTGTCACTATCGCAGCCACGCCGAACGAGAATACCTTTATATCAATAGGCATTTCGCCCTTCGCATTGCGTACCTTTCTGTTCCCTATCGAGTGGACCGTCGGGTGCGAGGTTCGGCATGCTTGTGGCCTCCTTGTCGTTGTGTTTCTGGTCGTCCCCTTCGTCCTCGTGAAGTCAAGGAATTGTCGATGCGTATCGTGACTGAGATCGTCGCCAATCATTCGTTTCGCACGTTTGTTCTTCACACGCAACGTGCAAAGATGTTATCAAGTCGAAGGGGTCGAAACTGCTCCCAGATGACGATGAGGTCAGGGCAGGGGAGTTGAACTGGTGACATGGAAATCCGGTCGCGCCTTCCCTGCAAGCGTGCAGATGCCAACGTGCCACCCAAACTTGCCAGCTGCGGCTCCTCCGTCGTCATCGGTCATGCTGCATCACGATCGTTTTCCAAGGAAAAGTGGTCCTACCACGCCAGTTGATCTCCTTTGTTCGAGATCAAGCACTTTGCGTATACAGGGACATGGCGCTGTGATGCAAATGAAATTCCAGTCAAGTGGATGGCAGAATGCAAATGTACATCACACACGCAAGGATATCGCTAAACTGCACAGCCGCTCCTCGCCATGCTCATTTTCTGCCACAACAATAGTGCTCCACAGTCGGGGGAATCTTTCCAATAATCGAAGCAGACAAACACGTCTCACCTCACCACAATGTACGACTGCCACCCACGCATCAATTCTTCCCCACCTTCCGCAGCCCCTCCATGATATTTATCAGATTATCCACGAGCGGCGGATTCCTTGTCTCGCAGTGATTTCTCCGCATGGCCGCCACGACGGCCGCGACGACCTCGTCCGGATTCGACACGAGCACCGGCACCTCGGTGTTATTCTTGCTGTTCGCTGCACCGCTACCGGGCAGCGGCGCATTGCCCCCTGTCCACGTCCGGATCGCGGCATTGCCCTTGCCGTTCAGGATCCACCGCTGCACGCCGATCTCGTCGGAGCCGTCGAGCCAGGCATTTGGTCCGTCGGCGCCGTTGCCCGCGCGCGACCCGTGCTCGGCGCTCGCCGACGTCCGCGTGATGGTGCCGTACGACCAGAAGGCGAGACTGGCCTGATAGACGGCGATCGCGGCGAAATCGCACATGAGCCCCGGGCGGAGGTTGCGCGCGGTGCGCAGGACCTGCCCCGCGTGCCATAGGGCCTGGCGCGCAGTCGTCGTGCGCGTCCACTGCACGAGCGACGGGTACACGCGGCGGGCCTCTTCCTCGCCCTCAACGCCGGCAAATAGATGCACGTCATCGAGCGACATGTGTAGGTGCGTCAGTAACAGCTCGACGATGAGGGTGACTTTCGTGTCCTCGACCGAGGAGATGCGGAAGCTTTGGAGGAGTTTGGTGAGCTCGGCGTGGCGCGTGTTCATGAGCAGGTTGCCGTTGCTCCATTGGTTGTTGTAGTCCTTCATCGAGGAGTCCAGTTGTCGGTACTCCCAGATCATGCGCCACGCGGCGCCGAGCACCGCCATGCTGGCTTGCCGCTGGTCGACGAAGATGTCGCGTACCGCCAAGATGTCGAGATCCTGGATGCAATCGATGAGTGATGGTTGTCGGTCGTGTCGCGTCGCGGAGTTGCGCATGTACGTCGCCTTCCACGACTCGGCGGACTGTGCATGCCAGAGCTTCTCGGATTCGGGCAAAGGTAGGTAGAGCTCAGCATAGGAGATCAGTGGACTGCTGAGCAGCGACACCGAGGCCTCGAGATCTTGTCGGAAGAGGTGCAGAGCGAACCGCTTTCGCGACTCCTGCTTGACCCACTGTCGCCACTTCGACTCGAGCACATCGCCCTGATCCTCCGGGTACGGCACAATGCGCACGTACGTTCCGCGCCGGAACAACCCTCCTCGCCTTGCCATGGTAACCAGCACCTGCTGGAATCCTTCTGCCAGTTCCATCTTTCGACTATCGCCACTCCACAGACCAATCTTGAGCTGCAGTAACGAAGCCTGCATTATTTGCAAGTTTCGCATCAACGTGTTGTCTTCCTCAACCTGAACCTGCACAGTCGTTCGTACAGCCTCCTGTATTGCGTAGCCGACCTTCCGAATCGACGCATCGGGGGTTAATACCGCACCAGCAGCCACAATGGCCGCAAGCAGTTCCGGGCGCGCCTCGCCGGCCAGCAGCGTCGGTGCATGGATCCAATGCTTCGCGTGAGAGCCTGGGGAAGTCAGAGAGAACTGGAAGAGGCTGTCCATCAAGCCGATGGAAGGGAAGCAGGCGACGACTCGCGGGATATTAGTCGGCTTGCAGGTGCTCAAGATCATGGCCAGGATCTTGTCACGGGAAGTGGTTGAAAGAGGTTCGCAAGTCACGCGTCGATCAATGTCAAGGCTCGTGGGTGTCGGTAGGGAGAGGTTAGCTTGCTCCGCGGAGCCGGAATCCTTGGAGAGCGGCCGGAAGCGCCAGACCGAGGCTTTCGTCGAGTCGAGTGGTGGCACAGGTGCAGAAGTGAAGCTGGGGAGGATGTCCGAGCCAGTCGTCGGGAAGCCGATGCTGGGAGTTCGGAGATCGAAGGGATTGGTGTTGTTGTAGGTGTCGAGAAAGCTGAGGTCCATGTCGTTAAGCTCCATATTCGTGTCGACGCCGAAGTCGAAGAGTTCCCGCGGCGTCCATGGCCCATTCTGCGGATCCACAGCTTGGTAGGCGTTATGACTCTGTGCGCTTGGCGGCATCATCTTGTCGCGCAGGTAGTCAAACATGGCCGTGCTGGTGTGTTGCGGTGTCATGAGAGCTGCGTCAACACTCATGTGGTTTTGGATGGGCGTGTGAGTGGTTGGCGCAGACATTTGCATTGATGGCAGTCGCTGAGGGTGTCCATAGGAGTCGGTTGCAGAGATCGGCGGCGACTGCAAAGAGGTAGAGGTTAAGCGCCGAATGGGCTGCATATTTTGCAGCTGTTGCGTGGCATCGCTGTAACTGTGTTGATGGTGCTGCTGGTGTTGGTGCTGTTGATGCTGTTGCTGTTGCTGATGCTGTTGCTGGTGATCCATATATGAGTTCTGTTGAGGTTGTTGAGGTTGATGCTGCTGCTGTTGCGGGCGTGACTGCTGTGGCTGCTGGAGTTGCTGGTGCTGATACTGCGGCGTCGGCGTCGGCGTCGGCGAAGCTTGAGACTGATGCTGCATTGGCGACGATTGGTGCTGCGGCAGCGACTGCGGTTGCGGTTGCTGCTGCAGCTCAGTCGGGCCGAAAGTCGCAGTGTAGTTACACTGGATGCCCTTCTTTGCACAGCGGCGGCACGGCTTCTCCTCCTCACACTTCAGGTGCAGGCCCGCGCAAGCTTCGCAGGCCTGCGACACGCGGCTGTGCTGCGCCCCGAGGGCCGGCCGGTTGCTGTGCGTCTGCGGGTCGTCCTTTGCATGGCCGAGGGTATGTCGTTTGAGCAGGTCGGCGCGCGCGAAGGCCTTGGTGCAGATGGTGCAGATGTAGGGCTTTTCATTGGTGTGCATGCGCACGTGTCGGCTCAGGTGGTCGAGCCGGACGTACGACTTGGAGCACTTGCCGCAGCTGTAGAGGCGCGGGGCGGTGGTCGTCGTCGCGCCGCCGCCGCCGCCGCTGCTGGGGGCGGAGGTGCTAGCATTGTTGCCGCTGTCTGCGCCTGCGTCGGCGGCGACAGGATCCTGGTTGTGGGAGTCACTGCCAGTGGCGAGCGGCGGCGTCGTGATGTGTTGCAGGTGCGCGCCGGCGTCGATGGAGCGGGCGCGTTTGTGTGGGCGCTCGTCGTCCAACGCTGGATGCGACGGCTCCATAATGGAGGCCGAATCGATCATGATCGGCCAGGCAGTCTACTACTGATGAACGGCGATCGGCCGGCAGCAACAGCAGGGCATCCGCAGCGATGTGGAGGGGCCGATGGGTTGGAGAAGTTCAGGTTCGGCAGCAAAGGGCATGGCAAAAGGGTGGAGCCGAGTTGAGGGTCCCCTTATGTGTAGAATAAGTTAAAACAAAATTTCCCGCCTAAGAGGAAAGACTCAGAGACAAGACAGCAGCAGACCTCTTCCACGGCTATTGCGACTCGGCCTGGGTAATGTAAGGTACGCTCGGTACTTTTCTCTCTCTCCTCTCGCACTCTTCGTCTGCGGGATTCCGTGGGGACGGTGCGTGCCTAGAAGGGCGCATGAGCCGATGCACAAAGTGTCACGTGGCGTGCAGAGGTCTTTATTATAGGGTCACCAGGACGGCCGGGGAGTAGCTGGACGCGACGACTCGGTTATGCAAGAAAGCAGCACATTCATCCCGCATATGCATCGGGCAGCCAGTTTGAGCTCGGTAACACTCCAGGGAATCTTATCGCGCCGGTCCGATAATCTCCCTCAATATACCCGTCAGGATAACCGTTCGGCGTTGCTTGAGTTCTCGACCCGCAACGCCGGGAGTCGGCTGAGTGTGAACGAGAAGAACGCGCTCAAGCGGGCAAGTTGCGCAACAGCGTCGCGCAAGTCGCGACCGCCGATGACAAGTCACGAACTGTCGCCCAGGCGAACCACATAATAAATGTTCGCCGCTCTATTTTGTTCATTCAAAAGGCCAAGTTCCAGTAAGAGGCACCACTCTACTCCCAGGCATCGTCGTGGCAGCGAATCGATCCCGACATCGATGCCACCGCTGTTCCGTGTTCAAGGTCCCATCTATGAAGTCGTTGATCATTCCTGTGCGCCGTGTGCCTTCAAGAGCTCGACGATATCATTATGGCCCTTTTCAACTGCATAGTCCAGTGCGGTCTTGCCATAAATACTTCTCTTCGCATCTACGTCGATGTCACTTCGAGCTAACAAGACTCGTACGGAATCTACCTGGCCGTATTCTGCCGCCCAGCTAAGCGCGGTCTGGCCAAAGAATCTGTCTTGCAAATTGACGTCGCTGCCAGCATCGAGGAGCGCCTTCATCGTGGGCCCATGCCCATTCTCCGCTGCGCGTATCAAGGCCGATTTCCCACTATGGCACAGAAGGTCGAGGTCAGTATTCCCTGCTGCAATTAATACTCGGACTGCATCTTCATGGCCTGATTCTGCCGCCCACATAAGCGCAGTCTCGCCATACTGCTCATCTCTCACACTAGTGTCGCTGCCGGCGTCAAGGAGTATCTTCACGATGGCGCTGTGCCCTTTCTTTGCCGCGTAAGTCAGCATTGAGGTTCCGTCATGACCCAGATGGAGTATGTCAGCTTTATCCGTCGTGAGCAGTACTTTCACGGCCTCTTCATAGCCTCCTTCGACAGCCAGCGAGAGCGGTGTTCGTCCAAGCTTATTTGAAGAATCGATCTCTACATCTCCGCGTGCGAGGATCGATTCTATAACGGCTGTATTTCCTCTCTCGGCCGCCCAAGATAAGGCTGACTGCCCGTTATTGCATCTTGCGTTTACATCCAGATGCTCCAAGACGATGAGTTTCTTAGCGACTGCAGTGTGGTCGTTTTCGATTGCCCAAATTAATGGAGTTTGGCCATATTTTTGGTCTGCAAGTCCAATGTCGGTCCCCTCATTATGAATAAGCCGATCAACCACATCCTCTCTGCCCTTTGCCGCCGCGTGAGAAAGCGGCGTGCGGCCAGTGTGGGACGTCGTATTTGCTTCAGCTCCTGCACGCAGGAGCTCTTCGACGGCGTTGATATGCCCGTATTCAGCTGCCCAGGACAACGCCGTCTGGCCATATTTGGTGTCCTTCGTCTCGATCTCCTGACTGCACGCCTCAAGCAAATGCTTGATCACTTCTACATGCCCTTCACTCGCCGCCCATATGAGCGGCGTCTTGCCATCTGCGCTAGTTGTTTTTGGATCGGCACCAGCATTTAGAAGTACCTCGACGACAGCATCGTGCCCGTTCTCAGCCGCCCAGGTCAATGCGGTTTCCCCGTACTTAGTATCCTTGTGCTCAAGATCGTTGCTGCATTCTTTCACCAGCAGCTTGACGACATCTCGATGTCCGTATCTCGCGGCCCGTATCAATGCCGTATAACCATCGACACATCTGGCGCTTACATCGACGGGGCGATGGTCAACTGCATGCTTGGGATCCTGCGGTGGTGCTTTGTCTTCTGTAGATCTTAATGAAAGCTCTTTGCGCGAGGGGTCATCGTCCGGGCTCTCATGCGTTCTACCAAATTCGAGCAGAGTCTCCACCACAGCAACATGCCCATACCTGGCGGCCGACATCAAAGGCGTTCGCAGAACTTCTTCAAGTCTGGCATTGAGGTCCACCAAGCCCGTGTCCAACAGCAGCTTGACCAGCTTGTGATGTCCGTTTCGCGCTGCCCAGGAGAATGCAGTCCCCCCTGTACTGTTCTTGGCATCGACATTGATCTCAGGTCTGGTGAGTAACAACGCCACGGCAGTCTCATGCCCGGCTCGAGAAGCCTCAGACAACGCCGTCTCACCCTCGATATCTTTCTCGTTGATATCCAGTTTGTCAAAGTCAAGTAGCTTCCGCATCACGGACACGTGCCCGTTCTTGGCGGCCCACAGAAGTGGAGTCGAGCCGGTAGATCCATCTTTGACGTTGATCCCATCGGCATTATGAGCGAGAATCTTCTCCACGAGAGAGGCGTCACCGCGAGATGCCGCCCAGCATAGTGGTGTGAGGCTCTGCTGATCTTCCGCAGAGTCCTCATATTGCTCGCCCGTGACCGTCTGATACGCTCGGATTGCCAGTTGACGTTTCTCTTTCGCAAGCTCATGCCGACCACAGTTCTCAAGTATCAGCCCTGTTTGCCAAGTCCTCGCCGCTACGCCTATAGTTCGCTGTTCACTCTCCTTCGCACCGTCCACTACCAGCGTTTCGATATCCCCTGATGGAGAGGCCGCCTCCTCAAGAAGCTCCTGTGGACTGTTGATTGGCTCCCAGGCCCAGAGCAGTAGGAACTCGCAGCTTTGGAACGTGCAATCCGGGTGAGATTCCCACGGGTCGCTTTCGTCGATCTCATCCGAGTGAGATTCCCACAGGTCGCTTTCGTCGGTCTCATCCGGGTGAGATTCCCACAGGTCGCTTTCGTCGGTCTCATCCTGCTCAGACAGGAAGAACGCAGGCGGATTGGCAGCGCAAATTATCAGAGCGAAGTAGTCTCCGCAGAATCGGACGATTGATATCGCTGGTGCGTATTGCAGCTGACAGATGATGTCGCCAACCTGGACTCGTTTTGCGGCTGATGAAAGTGTCCAACGGGCGGTTCGCTTCCAGTAATTGGATCGCTCCACGTCGAAGGTGTTCTGGAAGGTCGCTTTGACCGTCTGTCCGAAGTTGGGTCCGACACGCTCCTCGACCTTCGAGATCTGTCCGAGTACATGTCCTTTACTGACGATCACAGCCGCTTGTCGATCGTCCCACGTCTGGACGGAGACATCGCCGAGGAGCTTCTGCGTGAGTCGTTGCAGCAGCGTCTTCCACGGCAGGGCGTAATTCAGCTCCAGACCGCCGGTGCCATAGAGATGATCGTTGCACATGCCTATCAATGCGTACACCTTGTCGTGGAGCCGGCTCGCTTGATGATCGTGATAGTTGTCCACGAGCCCGGCCAACGATGTGGAGCGCAGTAAGATCGGAGGTGTCTCCCGTTCCTGTGGGAGCACACCATACCGAGGCCGGAATATCGCTTGCTTTATTAGGCTCACGACTGGCGGTACAGAAGCCGTCATGATTGTTGACGACAATGCGTCGAGCCCCGAGGCGAAGACGAAACCGTCGATTTGCATCGCACCACAAAGCATGACGACGCTTCTGGCTGATGCCATCTCTTGCAGTACCTGGAAAGATTTTCAGTTCCCAAGAGTCACCTTTTCATCGGATTGACTCATTCTCATACCCATATACGTCGAAACCACGGCCGTCGAAGAAATCGCTGGATCTCTTCAACCCCTTCGGCCCCCGCAGGGTCCGGCACCGGTTCGGTCCCACCTTCTCGCAAAGACGACAACATCGCCCACTCACCTGCCGAGCGGATCGTCTCAAGACTCATGCCGATATCGTCGCCGCCGTCCGTCTCTGACTCGGTATGCCCGAGCCAGACTAGAACTCTCGTTGCCTTGGCATAGACTTCCATCATCAGGCCAATCTGCTGCGCCTTCTCGACATCGTCAGACTGATTGATGCAGATCCCATCGATCCATAACGTCCGCGCACATGTCGGATTGCGCAGCCGTACAAGGGCAGTGTAGAGATTTTGCGTCACGGCGAGGCTGCGTCCATCATCGCCAACGAAGATCTCGAGCGGCTTCTCTTCGCTGCCCCATACATACGAGAGCGCTTCATACGGGTGGCTCGTTGCGGATGGGTGCCTGAGATCATATTCAACGAGCTGGCAGCGGATTGGACTTATGTGGGATGGCTTGTCTACTGTGGAACTCGAATCCACATCGGTGGGTGTATCTCGCTGGAAATCGTCTTCGGGCAGGAGTTGGATGACGCGTATGCTCGTCGTCAGCGTCAGAGGGGAATAGCAGTAGGCTGACATGATGTTGTGGAAGTATCATTTCTCAAGTGAGGCTGAATTTCTCGTGCTACAGGCGGGGATTTGTGCTGCAGGATCCTTGGATGCATATTCCGCAGTTGGCGGCATGATGTGAAACCCGTATAAATCAGGCAAATTGAGGGTTGAAGGCTCAAATATACAGATATGCCGTTCCCAATGGATCTTGTAACAACAACCATGTCAAAAGATCGACCATCGGAGCTATATGTATATCCGATATTGTACAAGCGTCAGTTGTTACCCGATCTTGGACATCTTAAAGCAAATTGCGATTGGACCCTGGGCGGGCCGCCACCATCAAAACACAGGCAACGCACTGGCTGACTGGCAGCGCAACCGCCCGTGACGTGCGCAATTCGCATTGTTTGTGGAGGCCCTGGTTGTACCTTGCGGCTAACCACATTTCACACCCATGGTCCTCTCCCTTCACCTGCCAACCCGCCGCCTTTCGACTCCCTCACACTTTCACGATCGCCAACACCTCCCGCACACGATACAATCTTCCCCCTCAACCGCTTGACGCAATTTGAGGTTATCTGCTGGCCAGAGACCGAAACGCCCGTACATACTGCCCCTCGGACCAATCACCGCCACGGCCTTCACCCACCCGCACGCAACGCACACGCAGAGAGCGCCTGAGGCTGCTATTCCCACATCCACCACTCCGCCCTTGCCCCCATGTCTCTGTTGGATCTCGAGCCCGATGCTCCTCCTCTGGCAGACATCTCCGCGTCGCCCGTCGACCTGCTGAGCAACAACAACACAAACACAGATGCGCCCCCCTCGCGCCGGAGTTTCCAGTCACATAGCAGGACTATGTCAGCGGCGATCGACTATGGCTCACGCGCGCGACAGAATCGCTTCTCCGTGCATTTTCCAATGCAGACGCCGGTGATCCCTGAGGTTGAGCATGGAGAGACTACGACGGCGGCGCTTGAGCGACCTATGTCTGCGGCCGGTGTCGCGGGTACCTCGTTCTTGACATCGCTCGCCGCGCAGGAACGGAGAGTATTGGAGCTCAAGGAGGAGTTGCAACGTGCGGAGTCGGATCTGGACAAATTAAAACGCCAATGGGCGAAGCATGAGGCGGAGAAGAAGGTGCAAGTCGAGAGACAACTCACGAAAGAATTACAGCCCCTGCAGACCGCCGCGACGCTGCTTGGCGACGAAGTGGAGCTCGACCCGATTGCGCTACAGAAACAAAAGGAGATTGACCGCCGGAAAGCGCTGATGCAGCTGAATCGGCCTTCAAATCGGACTGTTTTCTCCGGCTCGCGGCATACGAGGACGCTGTCGCTGCTTTCACCGACTGGCGACGGACCGAGTTTCGGCGCGCAACAACAACTGGCCACGCGACCGCCGCGACGGGAAAGCCTCTTCGAACCGAAAAAATCAGTCGCATACAAAGCCTCCCGAGAATCATACCCCCATCGACACCAAGCATCCACTGCAGATCTTGGTCTCAATATACTCGACGCGCCGATCGACCACGAACTTTTGATCCGCACGGGCAAGAAGTTCGCGACGGATTTTAAGGACGGTCTGATGACCTTTTGGGAGGACATTCGGCAGGCGACTGTCGGCGAAGAGGCGACGCAGCCCCTGCAGCCAACCTCGCCTAAGCGGAAGGGTTCTGTACAAACGCTCCGCGCGCCCCGGAAGCAGAGTAGTCGGAACAGCTTGCGATCGAGCTCCTCGCGGGGATCCTCTGTCGCTCGTAAACCCTCGTATGACAGTGGCCGAGCCGCGGCTGCGTCGTTCAAGTCCTCGAACGCCTCGCTCCCAGACCTCGCGGACTCGACGTTCTGGAACGATGGAATCCTGGTTGGGGCACAAACCACACCCGCTACTACCCAGCAGCCACAGCAGCAGCAACAACAGTCAATAAGCCCGCCAGTCACCGCCGCTGTGCCTTCTTCGCCGGAACATCTCCGCTCACCAAATCGCCCCAACTCCGTACCGGAAGAGGACCCCTGGGACACGTGGGACGACAACAACAGCAGCAGTGCCAGCCCGCAGCAATCCCGACACTCGTCGTACGCGACCTCGGAGACTAACACCGCGCCGTCGACCGTCTTCTCCATGAGTCCGCGCACCAGCACGAGCACGAATGCGGACGCGAGCGAGCAGCAGCAACAAGTGAGCGGCACCAGCAACGGCAAAACCGAGGGCGTTCCGTGGTCTGCGGCCGCGTTAGGCAAATTGGGGCCGAGTGCATTGAAGCGCACGGCGAGCACGTTGATGCGCGAGTGGGAGCGCTCGCTGACGCCGAGCCCGGGCAAGGAGACCGGTGTCATGGATTTCATGGGCGGAACAGAGGCGCCGGTGAAGCGGGATTGAGTGGCTCGTGTGAGATGTGAATTTGACTTGAGCACGTGTGTGATGTGGTTTTGGAGATCTTAACGAATTTTATGGACACTTGGAGAGACAGCGTTGACTGCGATTTTGTGTTTACATTTGAACAGGCGTTTGAACATGGTTGGGAAGGACTCAGGGGATTCATGGGATTCTTTCTCTCGTAATTCTCGTCTTGATAGACGAAGAATTATACATGTCACATCTGATCATCATTCGCTATCTGGACATGATCCGTTTCTCTAGTCATACGATGGTCGTTGCTTCGTCGTGATGACTTTCGGGATGCCATTTCCTTTATTCTATCACTGCGAACATGCGCTGCTGTTACGATGTATATAGAAATGCCACTCAAATGGCCACATCGCTGAACAGGCTTCCATCTGACGGAATTGATGATGCTAAGGTCCTGCCCACAGTTCCGCAGGTGTCCACGTCCGCATTGTGACAGGTGGTGGCCAAGTTGGCACGCACCAAGGGACATCGGTGGTCCGCGGTGGTCTCTTCTCCTTTCGGACTAAATTCCATCGCCGAGGAGGGTCTCACCCAAGACAACTAAATTAAAGTATTATCCTGTCACGTCTGAGGACCACAAATCAGCGACATCGATTTGAAAATTTTCCATCCTCAGTTCAGATCGATAATACTATCTATAGCATCGCCCAGCAATGTCGTTCCCTGGTATGCCCATGTCGGGCGCTGCCCAAACCGCAGGCATGGACCCAGCGAAACTCCAGGAGCAAATGATGATCAAATACGTACGCATTCTTTCCAGCAATATTGGCTGCCGCAATCAAAATTTCTAATACTGTGGTGACAACAGATGTCCCATGCAATGGAACTCTGCCCGGCGAAGATGGCCATCTCCGGTGTCATGGGTTTCGGCCTCGGCGGTATCTTCGGTCTCTTCATGGCCTCCATGCGCTACGACACGCCCCTCGGGGCCGGCATGCCCGGCGGCGTCGGCACTCAGATCCAGTCAATTCCCATGCGCGAGCAGATCAAAGCTGGTTTCAAAGATATGGGCAAGTCAGCCTGGGGCTCGGCGAAGAACTTTGGTTACATCGGCGCGGTCTACTCGGGCAGCGAGTGTGCGATTGAAGGCTTCCGTGCGAAGAGCGATCTGTACAATGGAATTGCGGCCGGTTGCTTCACTGGTGGCTTTCTTGCGCGATCGGCTGGTCCGCAGGCGACTGCGGTCGGTTGCGCGGGTTTCGCCGCGTTCTCTGCGGCGATCGATGCGTACATGCGCATGGAGAGCAATGACAAGGCTGCCGATCCAATCATCTGATCATGCCTTAGGAAGAGCTCGGGCATGAGCACAGAGACTCCAAAGCAGAGAGGTAGATGGATAGCCCTGCACGAGTCCCTCCAGGCCCTCGATCCGTGCGAGACACGGGCCCACTCCAGACGCTCCTACCGACGAGCCCTGTTCATTAGGAGGAGACATCGAAATGCCTAAAGTGGAGAATAAGCCGTGAAGGATGCATCTTGCAATTCGAGCAAACCAAATTGTCGAAATGGTAAGAGCAGAAATCGCCCTGCAAGGCAGGCCGGTGGCTGGCACCCCTGATGCGAGGAGCAGCATCAATCTTAGCCACTCCCGGTTGCAGCTCCGAAGGCTCTATGGTTGAGGAAAGGCGCCCTACAACGGCCATGAGTTGGTTGGCATGCAGTCGGGGGCTGCAACTGGCATTCGCAGCTAATACGGTATCATCGCGGCTGATCACAAGCCACGAATCTCCGCTCGATATAATGAGAAAAGAAAAGTCGTATGAGACTAGGACGCGCAAGTTGTAATAACAGCAATCGTGGTTGCAAAGGGATGGATTGCAAGGACTAGAGATGAAAATTCCGAGTTCATGACAAAAGCATTCGTAGACAACTCCCCGTCTCATCATTCTAGCTTCCTCCGCCGCCACAACCACCGCCGCCGCCGCCGCCTCCACCACATCCTCCTCCTCCTCCTCCACCACCACCTCCACAACCTCCCCCTCCGCCGCCGCCGCTGCTGCATCCACCTGCGCAACCGCCGGAGCAATTGCCCCCGCCAGTTCCGCAACCACCCCCTCCTCCTCCCCCGCCACCACTATTACCGCCTGACGCGACATTAGCACTACAGGTCCCTGCGCAGCAGTTGCCTGGTGCGCCCGGGGTCATCGCCATACAGCCAGGCGTGACGGGGTAGTAGAACGGCGTGTAGGGGAAGTATCCGACATAGGGGCTGTACGCCGGGATGAAGACGGGGTACCCATAGGCATCGGAGTAGTAATAGTCGTCGCGCTTGGGCGGCGGCCGGCCCTTCTTCTCCGCGCGCCTGCACGCGGCCTGGTACAGGGCTTCCAGCTCCTGGGCCCGCACGAGATCCTGGTCGCGGGCATAGGCCGACTCGTCGACGGCGGGCCGTACGGCGTTGTGCGCCGAGATGTGCACGCTCCGGCGCGGGTCCTGCTTGACCGCGTGCAGGCGCTTGGCGTGGTTCTCGCTCGTGCTGCCGAAGAGCAGGTTGCCGACGAGCGAGTTGGAGCCCATGAGGAGGTGGTTGATGCCGTGCGTGTGGCTCTCGCGGATCGCCTCGCAGTACCAGCAGGTGCACTCGGAGTAGGGCTCCTTGTAGATGCGCGCGTACGTCTCGCTGGTCCAGGCGAAGGAGGAGTTGAGGTTGGTCTCGGTCACTTTGTCGTCGTGGTCGATGAAGTTCTGCGCGAGCCGGATCGTGTGGGCGGCGTAGCGCTGCGAGGAGAGCTGATGCGTGTGCCAGGCCAGGTCGATATCGAGCGTGGGCACGGCCATCTTGCGCGGGTGCTCGATGATGATGCGGAGGAAGCGTTCGTAGCGGACGATCAGTCGCTTCATGGTGCCGCGCAACGCCGGTGAATGCAGCCAGTCGATGTTGTGCATCTTCTCCACGAAGCTTCCTTGACGAACGACAGCACCCACAAGGTCCAAGGCAAAGGGTGAGCTGTTGTCCCAGTAGCGCGACATCATGCGTCGGATGGCAATGCGCTCGTCGCGTTGGAGACGTGGGCCTGTGCGGCGGCGTGACTTATTGATGGGCAATCTGCCTTCGAGACGGCTGTCGATGATATCGCGGATCACCATTAATGAGAGGCTTTCCGGGCTCTTGAGAAGAATTGCACCGCCAGCATCTCCCACGATGAAACCATTCGGAGTCTCGGCATAATGTTGGTACAATAGTTCTTTCGTACCGAAAGCCTTCTTAGGGATACCCTTGGCACCGAGGATAGTACCAGCCATCGGCTGATCATGCTTGCGCAGCATCTTGATATCGTTGGTGAACTTCTTGGCCTGTAAATTCTTATGATCGATGTTCTTGTGGCAATTCGAGCACCACGCCTTGAAGTCGCGATCGCAGTAACCCCTTCCGCCCTGGAGCAAACGTTGCACCGAGGTCTCAAGGGAGTCGGCCAATCTGTACGGATCATATTCGTGGCAGGTTGACCATGGCACATGGTTGGCGACATCACAGCTTGGGCAGTACACGGCTTTCTTTGCCATGCCGTCGAGGTTTTCCCATTCCAGCCAAGTAGCCGCCTTGAAGCTCTGTTCCGCATTCTCAGAAGGTTGAAAAGCAAATGTTTCAGGATTGATGGCCTTGGAGATCGCGTCCCATGGGAAGCGAGTGTGCCACAGCGCCAACTTTCCATGCCGCAGGCAATCCTCGAGATAGGCGCGCGGGTTGAGCTGATACGCGTGCCAAACCATCAAAACGTCGAGCGGAGGGAGATTGTCCTGGTCGAACTGAAGTGGTACCACTTTCGAGGCCCTTTCCTCGAGTAAGGAGCCCACCCCGCCAACGAACCTGGCTCGCGTACGCTCCGCGATAGGAGAAGTGGGAATGACGTTCGCCCACCAAGTGAGGAATCGATCCACTGCTCGAGCCACATAGATGGCCCATCGCTTCTCTGCGAGCTGAGCCAGATATCCAGGTGTATCACTGGATTCTGGGGTTCCGTATTCCGTGACGAAACTGTCCTTGATCTCGAACAAACCATCACGAGAGCCAATGCTCTGTCTGAGGCGATAAAGGCTTTCTAGGAATTTGAGATGAGCAATGCACTCGTTCGGTTGCGGTACACCACTGGGAGTCTGGAAGTTGAGCGCCAGGTTGGCGAATCCTGCTGTGATGTCCGGCGGTTGCAGCACATTTTCGGGGTCGAACTCGGGCGGCTGTTCGCTGTAGCCAGGAGGGTGATCTGGGGCCGGGGCCGCACTCGGTTGTGCTTCAGCCAACACCTCCTTCTCCTTGCGACTGAAACGCTTAGATAGTCGGTTGGGCATGATGTCGACTGAGGGACAGGGTGAATCAGGTAGGGTATCCCATGTGACAAAATGTAGTAGATGATGAATGTTAGGATATGGATGCAAGTCCTTGATCTTGATTTTTATACTTATTGGCTGGTATATTGTACATCATCGACGTATAGAGAATGTCGGAAGGAAGGGGTAAGGTGATACGCAGTTGCCATTGCGCCCCAAATCGATGCCTCAGGTCGATGAGGTCGGCCAATAGGGAGGCACAGCAGGTAGCCAACCCTCATAGCTGCGACCAAGCAGGCCGCCCAGAGCGCAGATCACATCGTGGAAATTATCATGCTGTGCATGCATAGCCAGCTCCGTGCGGGTAGTTCGCATCTCACCATCACTAACTAGTGTCGGACAGTTTAGGCGAGGTAGGCGTGGCAGTGACATGAGGAGACACGCATGGGACGTTAGCGCACCCGGTGTTCCTTCTAGCGTGCTTCTACAATCGAAGGCAAGCCGTGGGAAGCCTTCTAGCGCCATGCTCCAGCGAGGCTGGGGTTCGATAAGGCTGGTCCTGCATGCACCGCTTGTGACCTGTGACGCTGGAAATGCGGAGGTCACTGCACAGCCCTTTCGATCGACCCTCAAGCCGCCCATATGGTTCCCATGTCGCGCACACGTGCTGTGAATTTCCTATTGCCACTAGTGCTTTTATCATAACTCAACAGAGTCGTTGGGTTACCCACAATTTCACATCTACTACGGGAGACCCGGCAATCGAACGCCAAATGAAGCCACGTCGCAACCTGTCAGCAGGCGATTGAGGCGATGGAGGTCAGACCTTGGAGCAACTAGTCAGTTGGACTTCGTATGGACCACAAATTGACATTGAAGGCCGCAAACTAGCTACCTCCCTCGTACTTCCTATAATGAGGCCAAAAGTATTGGAAGAGTCACAAAAGTGGAGTTTTAATGTCCATGCCTTGTTTCGAACAAGGGATCAGTCTACTGGTTTGGTGAAATAGACGGCGGTGACCACTACGCCACACGGACAAAACGGAGCTCATGACTTTCATTTTGATCGTTTATGCGGTGAGTGTAAGGATCATTCATGCCAATCTCAATTTCACGGCCAGCAGCAGGTCCCGATGAAAATGAAGGTGTCAAAAACGGCGCACACGAAGATCACTGTAGGACTCGCGCTCTTCAGAGACCTGACATCTCCCTCGCCACGACGCTGGAGATGGTAGTTTGCTGCAAGGCCCGATTAGTATTATAGGTCATCGTGGGAGTCACCTGAGGTTACAATGTCAAATGGGGTCTCGGCACAAGCTTCACTGTCCTTCAAGCTTTCTTTCGTCGTTATGCATGCCGTCATTACACGATCCCATAGCTTTGCGCTGTTGTACAGACACTTTATTGGCGAGTTTGACTCTTATGCGGGCATTGAGTGGCCCATGGTCGTTGTCGTGAGGCAAACCCCTCGTTTCTGCCATCATAAGCCCTCCCCTCATAACGCCTTGCCCATGAATTTGCGCTTTGAGAAGCTGAGCCACCACTGTATATACGGTCAGCATGTCTTATGAATATAACCCCCACCAAGCGCCTCTCCTGATCGTACCTTGCTGGGAAGCCCCGTGTCATCCGCATACACGCGGTTCAGTAACCGCATCGCCAACTCCTGTCGCATCTGCATAATGTACTGCCGCAGGACCTCTGCCTCGTTGCGGTTCGCCGGCGGCTCGAACATCTGATTGAGCGGAAAGCCCGCATCGCCCGGGATCGCAAAGTTGGTGTCCAGCGCCGAGTTCATGACCGCCTTCTCCGCATCTCTCCGGTTCGCGCCGGGCTTGATCTTGCTCAGCGCCTCGCTGACGTACAGGATTCCATAGATCAGCACTCGGTCGGCGGGACCCTTGATCTCGAAGTTGCGAAAGAAGGTGTTGGCGCGGAAGAGCGAGAGCACCTCGTCCAGCGGGTCGTAGCTCTCGTGGCTGGGCTCGACGTCGAGTTCGGAGACGCCCGAGAGCGCGGGCAGTTGTTGTGCCGGTCCTCGTGTCCGTGTGCGAAGGGGAAGGAGTGCGAAGTTGCCGATGAGCTGCTGGTTGGCTTCACCCAGGAAGACAGAGTGGTAGGCTGGCATGACTGCCGCTGCGGGGTGGAGGTACGGAGCGAGGTGCTTGAACTTCGCCTCAATGCTAGATCTGGGTTTATGTAGCGCCGATTCGGAGGTTTTGTGACGATTGGCCGTCTCTCGCTCGCAGCCAAGGTGTTCAATGTGTACGCGATTGGAGTGTAACCAGCGGTGATAATGCGTGGACCTTGAGTTACGTATGTTCAAGTGGGCTGGGGAGCCTGCGGGCGCAATTCGCCGAAGTTCAGCCGCGGGCGAGAACCCAGCCAAGCACCGCGGAGGCTGCATCATCGCGACATCTCGAGGTCGTCAGAGTCGCGAGTCACGGCAACAACCTCTATCACCCTGAATCACTTTCGAGCTTGGTCTCTCCGAAGAGCCTCAGCTCGCCTCACGACTGTCATCGAAGCAGCGCCCTAACATCCGCCCGGTCGTCGCCCCGATAAGGCGACAGCACAGCACATCATGAAGCCCGTGGTTTCAGCCTTCAATGCGTGGACATGGTACGGAAGGACGGATGGGGAGCACTTGGAGGGATCGAGGGCTGACAATTGATGTAGCATCGTCATCTCCATCTTTGGCATTGTGATTCTCAGCATCATCGGCGCCATGTTCGCCAGCAACCACCACGAAATGATGGGCAGCGAGGAGGATCCCAAGGACGGCGGCAAGGTCGCCGCGACGGTATTCGGCGCAGTGGCGGTCTACGGCGTGAGTCAACATGCGCCGGCTCGGATAGAAGGTACATTCAGCTGACACTCGGTGACTACAGGCCTTCCTCTTATTTTGTGGATGTCAAGCCTTCCTTCATAGCCGGTCGAATGCACGGGGCGAGATAGCGCTGCGATAGGCGTACACGGAGGATGCCATGCACGATGTTTGGAGGAGCGCGAATGCGCGACGTGGGAATGCAAGAGTTGATCCTTATTAGAACACTCGTTTCACAGCATGCTGTATCAGCTGTGGTCACGAAGCATGGGTGGATAAGGGCGTGGGATATCGGCGTTTTTCGGCGCATTTAGAAGTCATAGCGTATTGTCTATCTGTACAAAGTCATTTTTCCCATTGATTCTGCCTGTGTAGTCTATGCTACCCTGTATTACCTTGCGTCTTGACTGGCAGAATTCCACGTTACCTAAGGAACCCAGAACTTGATGGGAGGCGAAAGAGGCAAAACGTTTTGCAATCTTATCAACACTGCCGTCTTATGCTCGGCGCCTTCGAGAGACTATGGCAATCATGGCACTTGAAATTGAGCCTCTTGGAAAGACTCTAGACCTACGGCCATGGTCAATCCCAGACCTTTCATCTGGACGACACAACATTAATGCGTTTCGCGGTAAGAACTAAAGGGAATTTAGCTTACAGTACTGATTATCAAAGTCACACATTGTATCATGAACCATAGTTAGATGGGAGCGATTCGGTATTCCGGTTTCAAATATCCGATCGTATGTAAATTCCTCGTGATTATCATAACCTCATCATTAGAACTTTATCTTTCCTTTCCGTGACCGCGGTTTGCCCGGGTTACCCACAATATCCTTCACATCCTTCGAACTCAACTTCAACATTCCCCGCTGGAACTTGCCCACCGACGGTCCTCCAATTCCCCTTTGCCGCTTCACGGGAGCCTTTGAACTACCACTGCCACTGCCTCCAGTGCCACTAAATCGCTCCAGGATGATCCCGTTCTCCGCTGCCTCTTTCCGCCTCACTGTTTCCTTTTGCGTACGCTTCGAAGAAATGCCCTTCCGTTGCGCCATCGGCATCTTCTCCTGTCGCATGATCGACGCCTTTGCGCCGAGGTCCTGCAGGCGCATATCGAGCGCTTTGAGGCGACCCTTGGCTTCGGCGGAGAAGGACGCCCGCTGCGCGGCGGCTGGGTCGAGAAGGTGAGACTCCTTCAGTAGTCGCTGGAGCGCGAGATCGTTTTTCAGGTTGGCGATCTCCGTGCCGTCTTCCTCTTCGCCCGCTCCAGCAGCTTTTCCGGACTTGGCGGTTGCGCTGGCTTTCGCGGTTGCGCTATCACTTCGCGGTGGCCGTGAGGACTGTGTTGACACATCAGCGTTGTACTCGTATAGACATCCTCTTACGCATAGCGACTGACCATGAAGGCTTTCCTGTCCGGCATTACAATGCCACCACCATCTTCATTCGATTTGGCATCGAGCTGCGCATAGTCCACAACCTGAACCTGCTCCCCATCTGACTCGTCGATGCCGTCCCACCCTGACTCTTCCGACTCGTCATATTCCTCCTCGCTCTCTTCTAGATCCTCCGCGCGGCCATTACCGATCGGCTTCGTCTCGAGTGCCTTGAATTTTGCCTCAAAGGCGCGCTGGAAGAGCGCACGCGCGGCAGCCTCGTCCTGCGAGTCACTGTCGCTCTCGTTCTGCGATCGTGCCGGAGGTGCCTGTGCGACTGACGCAGCCCGTTTTCGTTTACCTAGAGCTACCGCCATCATGTTGCAGAGTTGCGTGGAGTGCGCATAACGGTATGTGGTGGTAGACTCTTAGGGTCTGTAGTTTTTTCGATTATCCGTTATCGTTAGGGTTATCCTACCTCGAAATCTTGGCGTCACGCCAACAACCATGTGCCATTGAAGTGCATGGTTTTCTACGGGGTACAATCCAAGGTCATCTCGGTGGAAGTCAACTAGAGTTGGTCATGTATGATCACGAATACAATTTGAGATTCTCGCCCTGAAGCAAACTACTTCAATGTCTCAAAGTCGTTCAAGGTCACCTTCAATATGACGTCGAAGCTATCCAGAGCTTCTGAACGTCGAAACTATTGAGCCGCCGATTGCCAATCGCCAACTCCCTCGACCAAACACCTCTTCCTCGGACTCTGTTCCAGAAACGCAATGGAAGGCGACGAAAAATTCTCCTCGGTTCAAACATGTACAGTACATTACCTAATGAGGTCATAATTCCAAAATAAAAAACTGCTATGTGGAAATGATCACGTTCTGGAACCACGACGGTACATTCTATGCTGCTATAGGGCGTTGTTAGTGCTGGGAGCCTCACAGCGTACCGGACTGTCGCGATCGTTTCAAATCTGATTATCAAATGGATCTGTGGCTGGAAGTGCTGTAAGTCATCCATCGCACGAACAGGACGAGCAATAACGGCTAGGTGACTTCGGCCCGATTATCACTCTAGAACGCAATTGGCGCCAGATGCCCTACTGACGGCACTTTCCAGCGGCGGCGAACCAGCACTGACGCCGTCCCTCGTCTAGAACAGACTGGAAGCAATACACTTTTTACTGCACATGGCGAAAACTCCACATGCCGATTCCAGTAGCCGCGATGTGACAATCCGGTAAGGCTGAGCCCTGGCTTCGGCCGGGCGATCCGAGCGAATTGGACTATGATCCGAGCGGCGGGAGGAAGGTTTCTTCCGACCTCGTGTTGGATGTGTGAAGTGTCATGGAGAGAAACGCCACAACTGGAGCCACGATCGCGTGGTCGTATTGATGCCGCCCTACGACGAATTCTATTCTCGACCCGGCGACAGTTCGCCTACGGCTAGGAAGAAAAATCACTGTGCTAACATAGGGCAACGTCCTGTTCTGTCATCAATGTCTACCCGCATGCAGGTATGTGCATGCTCGCCGCTCGGCACCGGCTTCCATCGGACTTCCGATCGAATCCTCCCCAGTGCCCGCGAACGGCGGCGGCGGTACTTCGGCCCACCCTGTGCGTCTCCACTTCTGGCTGGCGAACGCCATGTCCGCGCATTCCGCTCGCGACGCAGCATCCCATCACATCTTACCAATGACCAGGTAGTCAGCATGTGGAAGCCACCCGACTGCATTTGGCTTTCGTTGCCATGTGGAGGCCGCGTGCGCGCGCGCGCGCGGAGTGCGGGCGTGTCTGTGTTTCGTTCGTGCGTGCGTTCGCCAGTTCTTGCCACCCCCGGCCGGGTTGGTTGTTGTTGGGGGGGTTTCTTCTCCACACGGGGAACCCGCATTTTCTGCACATGATCGCGATAGGGGGAAAGCGAGACGACACTCGCACCACGGGGCTTTGGGATTCCCGGGATCGTGAAGGCCGGAGATGATTGCCTCTTTGTGCCGGTTTACCGCATCAAGCGAGGTGTGTGATCGCGACGACGACGACGACGACGACGACGGTGTCGATGTGCACGGCATCTCGACTCCCGTGGACAGTACAGTACCCTCTCCGCAGAGATTGGCGGGACTGACGTTGCCCTGATGCAGTCCTTACACAGTGATGGTATCACGAAGCGGAGAAGTCACGATGATCCGTAGAGGGATCTACGCAGGCGAGACCGCGATCTTGGTTCTCGACTTTGTGGGCGGGAGATTTCTCGCCATGTCGATCCCTTTGGAGCGCCTCGCTGGTGGTGCAATTCACGCACCACGCCGGTCGACGCAGGCTGCATTCCCGCCCTCCCGCAGGTTGGAGAGCACCGCGATCGCTCGCACGCACGGCAAGTGGACGCTGCGGTCGCTGGAGCACGAGGGAAGTACATTCTGGCTGAATTTCGGCAATATCGCTTGCTCTAGTCAGTGATTGATGGGATGCCCCATCGGCGCGGACGCAACTTGGCCCTCCGTCGAAGAATACGCCATGCGCCTTCGGGGCGGGTTCTTGCTTGCTTCTTTTCCACGTGGTCTGCGCGCGGAAATCATCAAAGTGACGATCGTCAGTCTCGTAGCGAGCCCGACCGACCGGCCGGCCGACCGGGGCGCGCGCCAGACGCGGAACTGTACCTAATGAAGGTCATCTCATTTCTTCTTCGCGATCATCACGGCGCGGTGGGTCTGGTTGTTGTCATGTACACTATCCTCTACTACACAGCACCTTACCCGCGCCGGTGCTTTTGGTTGCTTACCGACCTGGTCGCGATCATGACAGACTGTGATGCGCGACCGCTAGCACACGCAAGGGGCCGCTGATGGCGTTCCGTGAAACGATGATGACAATTTCAGAGGGGATGCCCCCGTAGGTCCCATGTTCCGGCCGATACAGTATACATCCAGTCCAGCACTCTCCGGTGATGTCGCAGGGTCGCAGGATGGGGAGGACGGGGTGCGCTTCCCGAAACGGGCATGCCTGCGCATGGCGAGGCCGTTGCCATTGGCTCCAAGCTTCTATTGGAAGGGGGCACTTGAGAGACAGAGACAATCATAACGGGTTGTGGAGTTGCGGGTGTGTGTACGCGCAACATCTGGCGGGCTTCTCGACCGTCCGGATGGTTCACTCTGTTCATTGGCGGATGCGATTCGATGACAGCGACAATATGCCCTTGGTGTCAGGTGCACAGATGGACTTTTTTTGGTTTTGGGACTTCATCGTCAGTTTCGGCTGGCGGTTTCAAGCTAATGCCGGCCCGTTATGGCTACATGCGTGCTGCTCTTTTGAATTCCTTATGACTTCACACGCACATCGAGACCTGGCGCTGTAGACTCCTTCTTTCTAAGGGAATCGTTGTCATGATTGCCCAAACGGGCTGGCCAGACGGAGATGTCTCGGGTGGATTGCGACACCCCGGTGGCATCTGCGCACAGCCGCTGCCTGCTTTACCCCAGAATCTCAGATGCGCCGCCTCCGAGTTGTACTGTACCTCCCCCGCCAGATTTTCCGCGATGGATGCGTCCGCACCGCGCACTCTGGCCACTTGGGGCGGCCGTCGGCAGCCCCTGTGACGCCTCCCCAATAGTACGGGATGACTGCCAACCGGCAAGGCCGGCACGCCCGGCACAATCGTGTGGCGTTTTTTTCTCTTTCGCGCGAGACATGGGGCCTTGTGCACGGAGGAATGTTCGCGCATCGTTACCTGTGTGCCCTCACGTCTCGGGGCGGCCACTTTTGGTGGCGGTGGTGGTGGAGGCAGGTGATCTACTACTGATTAGGTAGGATTGGATGGATAGTGCGCGCCACCGCTCGAAATGCCCAAAGCAGTATGGTCGCTCCACGACATCGTTCACGACGTCGCATTGGAGGGATCTGGGAGAGAGAAAGATGCGACTCGATAAACGAGATTCGCGGGTGCGCCGCAAAGAGCTCGTCCTGCTGGTCCTGCTGCTGCTGCTGCTGCTGCTGCTCTCTCGCTCGCCGGCCGCAGGTTCTCGCGCGCCATTGACTGCCAACGCACGCAGCACATCGGCTCTGGCTCTTCGCACGCGAACTGGAACCGCAGCAGAGTTTGGTGGTCGCACGGACGGGCGGACGGCCTCGCGAGAGACATCGTGGCACGCGTGGGCCGCGCGCGCACACACTCACACACACACACACACAGAGCGCGACCGTTTGTCGCGCATCTGGGACTGGATCTTTGTTTCCTCACGTTTTACCGTACCCACACGGGGGGCCTGCAGGGACGGTTCGCGGACCCGCCAGTCACATGGAGGGGCCGAAGTCCAGGACGGTCGCAGACACGAATGTGTTCCCGCCCCCAGACCGGACCAGACCGCGGGGAAACGGAGGGCGCACCTACGAGTTACGACAAGAAGCGGCGTTCACGCGTTGCGAACTATTCATTGCGTATGCCGAGTCCGGACGCGTGACGGGTGAGCGGACGACTGGATTGGAGAGTGCTGTTGCACCGTCCTTGTGGTAGGGACGGTAGATTCGTTTACAAGGGTGTGTGTGTGTAGGAGTAGGGGCCTGCTTGAGCCGCAAATACCTGAGACGGCTGACGGACGGGCGACCAACAAGCGAGGTCCGCGTCTGTGAGTGGATGCCCTCAAATGATACGGTAGCAGTCCCGTGCCGTCCAGTCAGGATCATGTGCGTGAGTGCGACCTCTGCTTCGCTGCGACCCGAGATGTAATCCCGACAGGGGAACCCGGGGGGTGGCCCGACGAAGGAAAAAACCTGCAGTGTGCGCGCAGATGGCAGCGCTGCAGAGCGGCAATGCACGGCATGAGCAGGGAATGCGGCTGGGTGCTGAAGTGCGCTGGCATCGTGACTGATCGGCTGCAGCTGTCGATCGGGAGAGGACAGGGAAAAGGGAAAGGAGCGCTCCGCTCTCGTCAGCTGCTCCAGAGTCCATACTACCCCAGTTGGAGCTCTGCCGTGTCCAGCGGAGTGCGAAGCTGAAGGTTAATTTCGCCACGAGCGGCGCCATCGTCACTAGCATCGATTTCCCCAAGAAGCCAATGGAACGGCACCAAACGGTGGTGGGCATGGATGGGTGTGCTGACTCGAGTTAGTGTCAGCCCTGGTCCGTTGCGGTCGGTCGGTCGTTCAAAGGTAGGTATGTGGAATCGATGGGACACACAATGTACCACCACCACCACCACCACCACCACGTGACGATCCGAGGGCGGCGAGAACTGGACCACATTGCGCGCGCATCGTGACGACGTGACGAGGTGGAGCAAGGCCTCCGCCCCCAGCACCAACAGGCAAGCATGGCAGATGCGCAATCTTGACTCGCGCCGATGCTCTGTGCCGCACGCGCCCAGTGCTGGACCGCCGTTGGGTTTCGGCTTGCCCTGCGTGCCCTGCAGCGGCGCAACGGACGGGGACAGACAGCGTTTAGCGTCCAATCCCAGCCTGCCGTCCAAGCTTACCCCAGCCTAGGCGATCCACCGCAAACGCTCCCGAGGCTTTTGCTTGCACACGCTTAATTTTCCACCTGCTGCAGGAATTCCGCGAGGCACAGGGAGCAGCACCCGCGGGAAAGACTCGGGGGGCCAGGGCAGAAACAGTCCCTCTGCGGGCTGGTGGCGGTCGCGGTGGAGGACGACGAGGGGGCGGGCGGATGAGGCGTCGAGGCTGCACGTGCCAGCGTGTGGTTTCGCGCGCGTGCTCTCTCTGATTTTTTGGCGGCGAGCAGCAACGAGAGGTGCAGCAGCTAGCTTGAAGGTACCCTCTTCCCGTACCAATACCGACACGGTCGAGTCGCAGTCTCGCCCGATCAATGCCTGGAGCATGACCCTTTTCAGTCACTAGCTCCACCTTGCCCATTTCTTGTACACCACCGTCACGGACGCGCCCGACTGTGCGCGCGAGAGAGAGAGACACCACAGCTCGCATGCGGCAACTGACATTCTTCCTGCCATTGCTCCGTCCGTCCTGCTGCATATAACCCGATCCTCCCCTCCCCGGTTCATGCATCGCTCCTCCTCTCCCATCCGTCTTCCTGCCATCCAGTGGTGAGTGCTCTCTCGTGGAAACCCCGATTGCGCACCTCGACAACCTCCACCACCCCACCCCGTCCGAACAGCCCTTCGAGACAACCGACACCATGACGACGAAGGCCGAGGAGACGCGCGCGGTCGGCCTCGCCGCCACCGCCGACGTCGAGCGCATCGAGGCGCCCGTCACCTGGAAGGCCTACCTGCTCTGCGCCTTCGCGTCGTTCGGTGGTATCTTCTTCGGATATGACTCCGGTTACATCAACGGCGTCCTGAGTGTCGCCCCGTTCATCTCGGGCATCACGAGCGACGCCTCCCTCAACAGCTCCGACACCTCGCTGATCGTCTCCATTCTGTCCGCCGGTACCTTCTTCGGTGCCCTGATTGCGGGTGATCTGGCCGATATCATCGGCCGCAAGTGGACCATCATCATGGGCTGCGCCATCTACATTGTCGGTGAGTGCGAGGCGCCTTCTTCCGCGATGCTCGAGTGGGAGCGCTAGCTAACCGGAATGCCCTCAGGTGTGATTCTTCAAATGGCGCAATCCACTGGTCTCGGCCTCATCGTCTCCGGTCGTCTGATCGCCGGTATCGGTGTCGGTTTCGAATCCGCCATTGTCATCCTGTACATGTCTGAGATCTGCCCGCGCAAGGTCCGTGGTGCGCTCGTGGCCGGGTACCAATTCTGCATCACCATTGGTCTGCTCCTGGCCTCCTGCGTCGCCTACGCCGTCAAGGATCGCCCGGACTCGGGCGCCTACCGCATCCCGATCGCCATCCAGTTCGCCTGGGGCCTCATCCTCGGCGGTGGTCTCCTCTTCCTCCCCGACTCGCCCCGTTACTTCGTCAAGCGTGGCCGTGTGGAGCAGGCCCGCGCCTCGCTCGCCCGCCTGCGTGGCCAGCCCGGCGAGAGCGAGTACATCGAGGCCGAGCTGGCTGAGATTGTCGCCAACGAGGAGTACGAGCGCTCGGTCATCCCCGCCACGGGCTGGTTCGGCAGCTGGGCCAACTGCTTCACCGGCTCCGTCTTCAAGTCCAACTCCAACCTGCGCAAGACCATCCTCGGCACTTCGCTCCAGATGATGCAGCAGTGGACCGGTGTCAACTTCATCTTCTACTACTCGACCCCCTTCCTGAAGTCCACCGGTGCCATCAGCAACGAGTTCTTGATCTCCCTGATCTTCACCCTCGTCAACGTCTGCTCCACCCCGATCTCCTTCTACACCGTCGAGAAGTTCGGTCGCCGCCCGCTCCTGATCTACGGTGCGCTCGGTATGCTGATCTGCCAATTCCTGGTCGCCATCATCGGTGACACCGTCGGCTTCAACCACACCTACCTCCTCGACCCGACCGACCCGTCGACCGCCCGCGCCATGAACCCGGCGGCCGTCAACGCGCAGATCGCCTTCATCGCCATCTTCATCTTCTTCTTCGCCTCCACCTGGGGTCCGGGTGCCTGGATCCTCATCGGCGAGATCTTCCCGCTCCCGATCCGATCCCGTGGTGTCGCCCTCTCCACCTCCTCCAACTGGCTGTGGAACACCATCATTGCCGTCATCACCCCGTAAGTTCCTTTCCCCCAACCATCCCTCTCGCGGAGTCTCCTCCTTCTAACCATCCCTCCAGGTACATGGTCGGCCCCGACAAGGGCAACCTCCGCTCCAACGTCTTCTTCGTCTGGGGCGGCCTGTGCACGTGCGCCTTCGTCTACTCCTACTTCCTCGTGCCCGAGACCAAGGGCCTCTCGCTCGAGCAGGTCGACAAGATGATGGAGGAGACCACCCCGCGCACCTCCGCCAAGTGGCGCCCCACCACCACCTTCGCCGCCCAGATGGGCCTCAAGGAGGGCGCGAAGCTCGACTCCTCCATCACCGCCGACGTCGAGCGCCGCGGCTCCGCCTTCTAAGCGCGCGCGCATCGCGCCGCACGATATCAGAGGAGGTGGGAATGAAAGTGGCATCGGCGCGTAAAGGCGGGCGGGGGCTTGCACGGTTGCGATGGTGTCGATGATCCCGCTGCGAGGATCCCCTTTCCTTGCTGGCGTCGTCGAGGCCGCTCAGCCCGTGCTGCTCCACCGCATCGCTGCCGCCCTTGCGCTTTTCCGGGTTTCTTTTCATAACGGCATACATGAGTGAACGATGGGCGGGCGGGGAACACGGCGCATGTTGGTCTTGCACACATACCCACCCCAAAAAGGGAAACCGCATCGTCCTCCCCCACCTCCATCCAAGGATGGTTGGTCTGGGGAGCGCATGTGTGTGTTTCCCGCCTTGTATGAAAGTGTTTTGCGGATCATCTTTCTTTTTTCGGGAAGCATGCATGTATGTGTGACGACGTGGTGGATGGGATGTTGATAATGACTGGAGTGAAGAAAAGAAAAGAAATACCCTTTTGAATTCGAATTTGGATCCATCTATATCAATTTCCTTCTTCTCCATCTTAACTTCGACCGGTTCCTTCCATCACATTGGATTTCCTCTATATGTCACATTGTCGTGAGGGTTGTGTGTGGGTGCTGGCCTCTCTCCGCGACGTTTGCGGCACAGCGGATTGCCTTTTCGGCCGCACGCGTGCGGGCAGTCCTCAGTCGGGGACGGGTTGGACCCTGCGCATGTGATGGTGATGGGCCCGACGGCTCGACCGCCCGCGTGGGCGCGGACGTGGAGCGCGTGTGTTCGTGAGTCTCGCGCCCGTTGTGATGAGAACGAATATGGATGGTACTGTATGTATCGTTGATGAAGGGTTCACTCCAGTTCCTGTATTTGCGCTTGCGCGAGACTTCCATCCGGAGGAACATTCCGCACGCACTGGCCCTTAGTCCCTGCGGCGGACTAGGATACTACATCCTGCAGGCGTGGAGATGCGCTTTCTTTGGAGTTGCTGCCGGCCGTTCGGCTGCGAAATGCGAGAGAATGCGGAGCCCGAGAGCGCGCGCCTCCTCTTCTCGGATTGAGTCCGAGGCCGAGTGATGGCATCTCGGGCCGGCCGGGCCCGGGCACCTGTGAGGTGATGAGTAAGCCGAGTGGCTCGGGCTGGTAGAACTGTAGACCTGACTTCAGCTTTCAGCACAGCCACAGCCACCAACCCTAGCCTCCCACTTTGAGGGAAAGATCTCTTGAATCTGATCATTCCTCCATGATTAGCGCGCGAGGTCTCAAATGAGGATCCGACCATCCTTCAATAAGGACCCAGGCGGGAGCTATGGTAACATGCTCCTCCTTGGCATGGGCCAGCTGAAGGGGAGCTGAAGTGGACATGACGTCGAACCGACTACTGCATCTGGGTCGAAGGATTCGATGAGCCCTGGTGGAACCATGCAGGGCACATGGGTCAGATCGGCGGAACTTGGCAGTGCTGTTGTCTCATGAGAGATCGGGGGATGGATACAAAAGAGCGGACGACAGCCCAACTGTATGTGTTGTTCGTCTCGTCACGTTTTGAATATCGTCAGATTCGGAGCCAAGGTCCGACGGCGTCCACGAGTCCGACACGATGGCGTCGAACGATTACTACCAAGGTCATCCCACATCGGGTGGATATAACAATTCATGGCCACAAAACAGTGACCCGAATCAAGGATATTATGGTGGTGGTGGTCCTTCACCTGTGAACAACTACGGGCAGCAACCGCCATTTGAAGCTCAGGGATACCATCAACAGGGTCCGCCTTCGGCAGCTCCTTACGGCGGCCCTCCAAACGGTTATGGGCCGCCGCCCACCGGGCCGTATAGCCAATCAGGCTATCCACCACCATCGCCGCAGCCGTATCAGCAGCAGGCATACGGTGATCCACAACATCAACAGCCACCGTATCGTGACCCATCTCCAGCACCTCCAGCTTATGACCAATCCGGGCCACCACAGAGTCAAGATGGCCAACAACCTTTACAACAGCATCTCGGTCCTCCTGGATCCCAGGATGAAGCCGACCGCGGTTTCAAAACGAATGTCGCCCTTGCTGGTGGCGCAGCCCTCGTTGGCGGCGCCATGCTCTACCACCACCACAAGCAATCATCCTCTCCCCAGCCGTATGGTGGAAACGGTCCAGCTCCACAGAGCGGTGGCGGTGGCTTCTTCCATCACCACAGTTCTTCGTCGCACCCGCTCGCCGCGCTCGCCGATCCCCAGAAAGCGAGCATCTGCCTCCACCTGACCGACGGCGGCGAGGACGACAAAGGCGTAAGCTGGGACCTGCTTTCCTTACGCCACAACCCCTCCGCCGGGCCCGCGTACCGGATCCGCTACAAGCAGCACGGCTACGCCGGCGAGATCCTCCGGGGTCCCGCGTTCGGCGGGCACGGCCGCGAGCCCTTCTGGGTCGGCGCCTGGAAGGCCAAGAACCCGCGGGTGAAGTTCGAGTTCCCGAAGACGGCGCGGCGCGCCACCAAGGACCAGCGCAAGTGGGACTTACACCCGGGCGACGAGCAGTGGGGCAGCGACATCGGCCTGCTCGCCGACCACTGGCTGCGGTGGGACTGCGTCAACGAGAGCCGCGACGGCCGCGAGGTCCGCTTCACGCTGCGCTGCACGGACGTCGACGACGACGAGAAGCCCGTCGTGTGCACGGTCGTCATGCAGACGTTCTATGAGGGGAGCATCAGCGTGCCGCTGGGCGTGGTCCGCGATGAGGAGCAGCTGGATGAGTTGGTCGTGGTCGCGGCGGCCACAATGGACTGGTGGCGCGGCACGTTCAAGGATCAGGGGAGTTGAGTGGAGGCCTCCGAGGATGGATATCGGATGATGGAGTGGAGGTTGGCCGGAAAGCGCTCGGAGCGACAAGACCGGACCTGCCAACTGCGTCTATCGAGCACCTAGGTGCAGTAGTCAGACCGAAGCTTTGGGAAAACCACGTGCGGGTGAATTCCGAGGGGCGACGATAAAATGTTCTCGTGTTATTCATTAGCTGGTGAGAAAGGTCTTGATGCACAGCAAAGAGAACTTGAAACACGATAAATCCAGAATGCTCACACGAATGGGGACAACCCTGCTAGAAGTCTTCACCTGTGCTCGACAGTCATCGTGTTCCATGCTACCCTTGTGCACAGTGAGTACGAAGATAGATAATCATTGAATCAGTAAAAACTTTTGTCAACTACCGCAAAGTATTACATGAGGTTCCTCGACCCTCAAGGGTTCCTCGTCAGTCTCACATATCCTCTCCAGTGTGCGAGTCGGAAGAAGAATACAGCTCGGACAGCGGCACCTGATCACGAGGGTACCCATCCTCAGGTCCAACCTCCATCACACCGAGGTATTCGTCACTTTGTGAAGTAGAGAGTCAGCTCCAGTGCCAACCCAAATAGTTGATGTGTAAGGGGATGACAAATCGAAGCCGGGCAACGTGAAAAAGACAAGAAACCCACGTTTGAATGGCAGAGCAATAATCGACGGAAAGGGATAGGGGGGGGAGGAAAGCTAGGGAGAGTTTTCAGAAGGCAAAGCACCAAAAAGGGACCTACGCGGTGAGCAAGCCATTCACTTTAGCGCTTTTGCATGAGGTATCAAAGGACATGCAATAGGCATAGAGGTTACCCGCCAACTTCCAGCAGCCGACCGTGATGGAGCCTTGCTTCCATGCATTCCCACACTTGTCCATCTTGTGGTTGCACATATCCCCGCACGGCTTGGGATTCTTGGTGTCGCATTTGATGTACCCGTTGTTGTCGTTCTTAACGTAATGCGTGCAATGCCCGTAGAGCTGGTGGCACGGGGTCGGGGAACAAGTCAGCCAGTAAGTTTCTTGGATTCTCTGGGTGGAAGAGTGGTCACTACGGCTAGAGATAACGAACCATACTGTTGCATTGAGCGGTGGCTAGACCAGCGGCGGCCGCCAGGGTGATGGCGACAACGGTGCTCTTCATGGTGACAAGAGAATGTGTTTGGGACAAGTGTGATTGATAGAGGGTTGGGTGCTTCGTCAATTGTTGGAGGTTGATGAATGGATATTCATGACAGGCGAGCAGAAGCAGGCTTTTATACCCTCGCCTTCGGCGCAATTCCCACCTGGAAAGGTCTCCAGCCTGTACAGCAGGAGTGGTGACCCGCGACTTGTTCGTAGCTATATCGGCGTTCCCGTGGGAACAAAGAGGAGCCACCCTACCTGACGATGGCAATTCGCTGGCATTCGTGTGTTTTTCGAATTGAGAGCTTTCATCTATTCAACATCCGAGGGCTGCAACAACCGTGTAGCTCGTTCTACGCGCGTATGATGCGTGTTTGACGCGCGTGCGTGCTCATGTATGCCACAGCTCTGAAGACCTAGGTAGCTTGCACGTTGCCGAGTCATGATAGGGCATCTGGGCTTCATGGACTGCTCGAATCGCAGTGGTCTCCCGTGGAAGGCATCGGGTGTTGCAGTAGCTTGCAGCTGTTGTGGGCCATAATTGGTACGCGGCTTCGCGATGCAGCACGCGTCCAACAAATCAGCCGGCACCTGGACAGGCAGGAAGTCATCGCGATCTTGAGGTCACTCCGGTGACGAGCGGCGTTGAAACTCCATGAAAGCCTTCGAACCGACTTCATGCAGTAGCTATGGTGGAGCAGGGACGCTGTGTCACGCATGCTGTGATCTCATTGCTCCCGCGAATCTCAGGGTTCGGCGGCTGCAATAGACGCCTCGAACTTGGTTCGCCGGCCATCTCCGGCCAAAACATACCCTCAAATTGAGGACCTCCAAGGACTCTTTCTGGCAGACGGGGGAGTGGTCCCATAGGGACACCGGCGAGGGTGCGGCGAAAGGGGGAGCAGGTAGCTGGATTGCGTAGCTGGATTGTACAGCCCACTAACGGATGGGACTCAGCTCGAGGGTTCAAAGACGATGCCGAACATACTTCTAAATTCATAGAGAAGAAGCGAAGTCATATGCTATCGGTCATCGTGGTGGAAGTCGGAAGTTCAGGCCCGAGAATGGTGACCGCGAAGCTCGGGTCGGGCCTTGCGATGATTTGTTATATATCCTTGTCCCGCTTCGGTAGTTATGCTTATTATTACTTGAGCAGGTTGATAGCCAATGATTCAGTGATCCAATTGACACTGCGACAAAGTCATTCTTGAGTCAGTTATGCATTGCGTCTCGGGGATTCATCCTGTGCATAAAGAGCCAATTCCTACCATAAACCGAAACCGAGGAGCTCCCCTCACGATCAGCACTTCAGCGCTTACCAAGCCAAGAGGCAGGCACTTCACGTCCTTCTAGTCAGCACCTCCACCGCCAATCATAGCACCGCCAATGCCAACTACAGCACGACCATCGGCTGATTACTAGTATCCGTAGGATTCGCGACGCGAAATACGAGGCGTTTTCGTTGACTTCATGTGTGCCTGAGGTCATATACGATATACTTCATATTATAGCATGTTCTTGGACAAACATCCTTTTCCGATCTCATTGTTTTCCTTCCTCCATAGTCTGATACGGTGAGGACTTTCGCCAGGCATCATGGCGCTACCTCAACTGCTCGGCACGGCCATCGTCGCCATCATCGCCGTGTACATCGTGCGATTCTTCGCGAAAGGGTATGCTGTTCGGTCAAGATTCCACAATTTGGTATGTGTGCTAGCACAACAGCTCTAATGCGTGCTCCCTTGTGTAGAATCCGTGCTGACCATCCGCTTAGCGAGGCCCGCCGCATTCAATGCTATGGGGCCATTTGCAGGCCATGGGCGAGCAGGTAGCAGTCTTGCCAAAGCGATTACATCCGCACTGTATGGCAAAGATGATCGAAGCACGGAGTTCGGAAACGACTAACATCGGCGTCCCAGCGATCCCACTCCGCATCATGAAAAAGTACAAGCTACCGGGATGTTTCTATCTTGATATCTGGCCGTTTGGAGATTCCATGCTTGTCGTTATGGATCCAGATGTGAGTCGAGCTGCTTCGGCCTTTGCCAAGCCATCGTAATGGGCGGAACATCTGATTCTGAACATGCTTTAGATCTCCCAACAGCTCTCAGTGCAACATGTCGCCCCAAAAGATCACAGCCTGGCACGATTCCTGGGGAAGCTAGCAGGTCCGGATGACATGGTGCGTTCGTATATGCCCAAAGTATTTATTCTGTGGCCTAATAGCGTGTAAAAGGTCTCCACCGATGGTCCAGTCTGGAAGAAGTGGCGATCCATCTTCAACCCCGGCTTCGCCGGCTCGCACCTCATGTCGCTCGTGCCCGGCATGGTGGACCAAGGGGTCATCTACACGGACGTGCTGGCCGAGCACGCCGCCGCGGGCGACGTCTTCCGCCTCGAGGAGGCCACGACGCGGTTGACGATCGATGTCATCGGCAAGGTCGCCCTCGACCTCGACTTCAACATGCAGCGCGGCGACAACGCGTGCGTGCGCGCGCTGCGCGACCAGGTCTATCACCTGCCCAACGAGGGGCCCGCGAACCCTCTCGTCGGCTGGAACCCTTACAGCTGGTACTGCCTGTGGAACAACGACCGCATCATGAAGGATTACATCGGCAAGGTGCTGGACGAGCGCTTTGCGACCAAGGAGGCCGCCGTGCCGTCGCGCAAGGATCGCAAGCGCACCATCATGGACCTCGCCCTCGACAGCTACCTCAGCGGCGAGGCCGACGCGGACGCGGACGGCAAGCGGCCGAAGGGCGCCGCGAAGCCACAGCTCGACCAGGAATTCCGCGCGGGCGCCATCACGCAGATCCGCGTCTTCCTCTTCGCCGGCCACGACACGACCTCCTCGACCATCTGCTACGCCCTCTATCTGCTCAGCAAGCACCCCGAGTGCCTCGAGGCCATCCGCCAGGAACACGAGCGCATCCTCGGCCCTGTGGACAGCACCGCGGAGACGATCAAGCGCGATCCCTACATCATCAACAAACTCGAGTACACCAACGCCGTCGTCAAGGAGGCGCTGCGCCTGTTCCCCGCCGCTTCGGGCCCGCGACGCGGCGAGCCGGGCCTTTTCGTGCGCGACCCGCAGACCGGCGAGCAGCTCCCGACCGAAGGCATCATGCTCTGGCTCGTGCACTACGGCACGCACCGGAACCCGACCGTCTGGACGGATCCGGACAGCTTCAAGCCGACGCGCTTCGTGCTCGGCCACCCCGACGCCGCCGACGTGCCTGAAGGCGCCTGGCGGCCGTTTGAGATGGGCCCGCGCAACTGCATCGGGCAGAACCTGGCGATGCTCGAGGCTCGCATCATGCTGGCGCTGGTGTGTCGCCGGTTCGATGTGACCGCGGCGCTCGATCGCCTCGACCAGCTGAAGAATGATGGTAGCGCGTGGGCGAGAGATGCGTCGTTCCGCGGCGGCATCCAGGATCATGATGGCGAGGAGTTGTATCAGGTGTTGGTCGGCGCCGCGAAGCCGCGAGAGGGTATGCCGGCGCGGGTGTCGCTCTCCAACTGGAAAGCAGCATAGACTCGCATGAGAAGTATGCTTGATGTGACATGCCCCGAAAAGCGGTTCAATGTGATTACTTCCATTCTGACAATCCTTATCCCGTTTTGTATCCATGATCATCATTTGCACGCATTTCAGGCGCCCAGTTCAGTGCCGACTGGCGCGCAGGAGTAAGAGAGAAAGCAGCAGTCGCTCTCGGTCACCGGAATCAAGAGAAATGTTTCAATGTATAGAAATATCCAAGCCATAGAAAGGACAGGGGGAAACCCTGTCCGCCAAAGAGGAACCGCCTGCCAAAGGACGCAACCGCGCCGTTCCCTAGATACCAATGAACAAACATGAAAAAGAATACCATCAGCAAAGAAGCGTAATCGTCGCGACAACCAATCGTTCCCGCCGGCAACATCGCTTCCAGGAAGTCCGCCTGGTGCTTTCGTGCTCTGCTCTTCCTTCACTTCACAGTCGTGTTAAATCCACGGTAGCTGCATCACACCCCTGCTCCGCGCTGTTCTCCTGCATTCGTCAAAACGGCCGTTGACGGATTCCGCCTCCCTTGTATGTTGTCGCCTCCCCGATCTCTGCCTCAATTGTGTGCACACAGTCTCCCTCCTTCTTTCGTCCTTATCTCGGCCCCCTTGGTCTGGCTGCAGCACTGCATTACACCCCCTCAACAATGTCTGGTTGGCCTCCACTTCTTCCGAGCATCCACCTCCAATCTGCAGAAATCTTCACCTCTTTCACATGCTCTTTCTCCCCCTTTGTCGTTGCCCGCTCACATAACCTTGCACTTCGCATTCCCATCCTTCGGCTGGCCAGCCTCCTGACCCTTCTCGATTTCGCCGAGCATGCCCTCGAAGGCCTTGGCAACGTTCTCGTTGTAGCGGGCGGAAGCCTCGACGAAGCCGCAGCCGAGCTCGTCCGCGAGCTTCTTGCCGTCTGCGGCTTGCACCTGGCGCTGTTCGGGCCGCAGGTCGGATTTGTTGCCGACGATCATGATGGGGACGGTTTCGGCGCCCTGTGGTGAAGAACCGCACGTCAGCTCCTGTTGCGCTTGCTCTTATATCCTCGTCCTTCGCCAGTCTGCCCACTTTCCGTCTCTTTCTTTTCCCTCCGCAATCCCTCTCTCCTCCCCCTCGGGAAAACTCACCAGATGATTCAAAATCTTATCCCGGATGATGCGGCACATCTCGAAGCTCTGCCGGCTGGCGACGGAGTACACGATCATGTAGCCGTGGATGCCGATGAAGTGCTTGCTGTTGAGCAGCGAGTACTCGTCCTGGCCCGCCGTGTCGATGATCTCGACCGCGTAGTCCTGGTTGCGGAACCGCAGCACCTTGCTGAACGTGTTCTCGATCGTCGGGTAGTAGCTGTCCACGAAGTGCCCGTCCACGTACTGCACCGTGAGCGAGGATTTGCCTGTTGGGTGGGAAGGAAGAGGAAACGAGCGTCAGTCGGGCATGTTCGTCCTGTTCCTTCGGTCGGGTCTCTGGGTGCGATGGGGCGAGTGTGGTGACCGGCACGGCGGCGGCGCAGGTCCGCGCAGTGCGAGCGCGACGGCCATGTCGTTTGGGAAAGTGGGGAATTTGTGCAGCGAAAGGTGTAGTCGGAGGTTACTCCCGGGACTCATATATTCACAGGCGTCCCGGGGGAGACGTGGTGGTGTGCGTTCGCCCTCGCCTGCCCCCGTCCACCCACGTTTGGGCTGCGCGGGGAGTGGTGAAGCTGGAAAGTGTGGGAGCGGTGAAGTCATTCGACCGCGCCCGCGGCGGGCGCAACAGACACAATGGGAAGGGCAGAGTGGGAGGATAATAAGAAAGGTGGACGTACCGACGGATCGACTGCCGACAATCGCCATCTTGCGCTGCTTCTGAGGCGCCATGGCTGCGTATGTGTGGTTTTAGTCGTGTTTGTTCGCACCTCTCGGGCGGGCGAGTGTTTTCTCAAACTGCAATGACGAGGGATCGTTTGCGGGCAGCTGCTTTTGGGGGGAACGGGCTGGCTTTGCTTGCGTAGGGTCGAGCAATTGCTTCTGCCCCGCCTCCCCGGGGGTTTCGTTTCCTCCTTCAAGAATCCAATTCTCTCCTGACCGGCTTATACCACGGTATTGCGGCGTGACCGAGAACGAGTGCTTCGAGGGTGTCGAGAGCGTGCTTAACGATCGTCGGTTGCGGTGCAGCGATATAAAAGCCGGGTATGTTGAGTTTCGAGACAAGATGACGGCGTTCCGAGACGCGCGCTGCCGCTGATATGATTCTCGTTGGGGCAGGGCAGAGCTCCCGGTTGTGAGACAACGAGTGGCGGGCTGAAGCCGGTGTCGTATGTAAATGCGTCTTCGTATAGATCGCCCTATCATACACGCGTACAAGCGGTGTATGGGAACACGGGACAACGATTGACAGATGGAAGCACGGGAGGCGAACGAGGCGCGCGAAACGGATCGCAGAGCATCGGTACGTGGACGGCTATGTACATATGTAGATGATTCCTCGACTACATTGGCGACCACATGTCACGGTCTGGATAGGTCATCAATCGCCAGTCCAGAGACGACCGCGCGGTCTGGTCGCGAGCTAGATTTTTCTTTTCTCAACCGCCATCACTTGGGTGGACAAATCGAAAGGTAATGAGAACTGGGCCCCTTCTAAACGCCGACGCCGAAAGAAGCGTCGATCCGACGCGCCGACGGCTAGGTCATTTAGTGCCAGGTCGTTCATTCGGAGGTCAGAACCAGGTAGGTAGGTAGTTCGAGAGCTGCGAGCTTCACTAGAGCGGACCCTTGGGCCAAAGACCCATGCTGCCCGGAAACCGCGGCTGGACAAGGAAATTATTTGGCCCTATCCTGCCGAATTATTCTGATCCGGACTGACCGGTCACCTCGGAGCATCACTAGAGCTTTCATGCAGGAGTGTATCAATAATGCTCGCGGATTCGAGAATGAATCGGAGCGATGTCGCTTCTCCTCAGGTGGTCGAATGCGCTTGGTCTGCACTGCAAACGGCACGTCGAGGCCTGGGGCGCAGCTCCATCGACAGGGAGCGAGCGCAGAGAGCACGAGGGAAGCGCATGCGGTCGGCAATAAAGCGCGCCGCAGGATCTAAACGGGCTATCCTGCTTGCTAGCTGACGCTTTGCCGACGACCTGGACTGCCTGCCAGCTTGAGTTGATTACCCATGTCACACCACTATGGCTGCTGCAGAGCGTCGGGCCGTGGCAGCCAATGGCATGTTGGGTACTTATACCGCCTCTTCGCATGCGCGTGCTCCAGCTCGAAGGTTGACCCGCCTCGTGAAGTGGCATTGCGGCAGAGCAAGCTACACCTGGGGAACCTCGCGCAGCTCGTGGCGGATCACCGGGAGCCAAGGCGAGGCAGATCAAGCCGACCGAGTCCCTCGAAACAACCGTAAGCCCGACAGCGTGGAGCCACTAGAACCGGGCACCCGAGCTAAGAAAGAAGCACGCGGACAATCACAGCCCATCTGGTTTTCTAGGTCGACGTTGGAGAGCGCTCCGGTGGATTCGAAGTAACTTGCACAGCGCCATACCAAGAGAAGATGCGACCGCGCCCCGCACCGACTGTCGCGACGATTCGTTGCCGCCTGATCGCGGCAAGCAAACAAAGCGGGCCAGCCATGTCTGCCATGCAATGCAATGCATGATTATTCCCGTCTCACGCGCGCACGACCTAGGTAAGGTTACTGTAGGTAGCTTCTTCCCGTGGCTCTGCGCGGCGGGAATACTTCGGATGACGCTCGCTGAACGTCGTATGATGGTACTGTGGCAGCGATCCAAGTCGCGGATCTCGGCATTTCATCGATCAAAAGATGAAGAATACACACCGGTGGCCGCAGGGAATAGATGATACCACTCCACGGATCTTGATTGGTGATGGAGGCGGAAATCGATGTCGGGTAGGAGCCGCTGGCACGTTCGTTAGTGCATCTCAGGGTCCGAGTCCGGCGATGCGCTCGTGAGCGTTTCATGCCTTCTGACCCTAGGTTCAAATGAATTTTGCAGCGCTATAACAGTGTCCAATAAGTAGCTCAAAAAGAGGTGTGGTCAGTTGTTGGAATCAGGACGCCGAGAGCCATCGATCGAATAGCGATGTACGGCCTGTCGCGCAGGATCGATCTTAGTCCCAACTCCACCTGCCACGTCGAGGGCACATGAATGTTGTACTTTATACAAGCCAAAGATCTCACTGCTGCGGTTTGTGCCGAAAAGTGACCACACCGCCAACATAGGAAGCCAGCTCACACCGGATCTCAGCTCGACGTGGCAGAGGCGTTGTTCAAGAAGCTCCTCTTCCTTGCATCCTTGTCGAACTCTTGCTCGAACGTATGCGAGGGTGGAGCTGTCACATGCACGCAGCCTGCCATCAATGCATAGCTGACGAAGTGCAATTGGCGCTGGTGCATAGCACATAGGTACTGTGGTCTTCCGATCGCAACCGTAAAAGCTATCTTGTGCGACGTTGCACAAAGCTCTACGTGTTGGAGGAGTCGCACTCGACAGCACGAGTTCCGGATTGATATCGTCGAAGCACAGTTGCGGGGGCCGGATGTCTTGGTAATGCTGGTCCGATCAATAATAAACTTGAAACCACTTGTTGCTGCATGCAGGAGCCCTACTTCTTACTGCAAGGTTGCGGAAGTTTACAGCTTTCGCTGCAGTCCACGGTCAATCGGTGCCCAATCTGCGGCCGAATTCGGCGAGTGAGGTTGTTTCATGCACTTCTGGAGAATTGGGGGCAAGGGGGTGAGGGAAAAAAAATCGAAAACGAACAATGTAATTGTCTGTGAGGTGTTTCCATTCAATCGGGGTATCATCATTAAATTTTCAATTCGCCAAGAATACCTTACTTGGGCAAGGGCAGTGGGACTGTGGCCTCCATCACTCCTTCCTCTCTCGGCACTACACTCTGCACCCCTTCTTCATTCATCCATCCAAATCCATAACCCCGTCAATGTTGGACGCGACAACTGCTTCCTTCAACCTGCTCGAGACACCTTTGAGAATATTTGTGAAAGCGTCCCAAACCTCCGCTCCCTGTTCCCCATCAAAGTTGTCCATGTCAACCCTCTGGTTGTACATGACAAACTCGTCCACGGCCTCGACGAGCGCGTCGAGGCGGCCGCGTGGTAGCTGCGCCGCGATGATCCCACGCGCAGCGGGATCGCGGCAGAGACTTGCGAGTGCGATGGACAGGTAGCCGTGTGCGACATTGGCAACGCCGGCCGCGACCGTCTCGGCGTCGTCGGTGCGCGTGCGGCCGCGCTGGAATGTCTGCGCGAGAGCTGCAAGCGTGGCGCGATTGCTTGGTCTGGAGGTAGTAGTGTCGTGGCTGGTGTTGCTGTTGTCCTGGGCTGCGAACGCACATGCAGCAGCGCTGTGTTCCGTCAGGACTATCAGCATGCCCAGCTCGAGTACCAAGATATCGAGGTGGATGGCAACGGCCTCGGGCGTTTCTGTCAATTCTGACTGGTCGGAGATCGCCCCATTCGTGGCGCTCATGAGGTCCTTGTCTGTAAAGCCGCGTTGGATCGCGGCGAGAAGATGCGAGACCACCGCCAAGGTGCAGAACGTCTCACGATTCTCTTCGTTATCGTTGGTGAGACTATGACAGAGTCGAAGGACCAGGAAGTAACTTGGTCGCGCTGCAAGTGTGGCTAAGGTCGGCGAAACCAGCAGCAAACGTATGCGTTCGATGAGTTCGGTGTGCCATTTTGGAGTTGCTGTGGGCATCGCAATGGCCTCCAGGACAGATAATGCCAGGGCCACATCAACCGGCAATTGCTCGCGTGCTTGGTCGTTCATGTTCAATGCCGCTATTTCATCCCGGAGAGGAGCTATGTCGTTGGCTATACTATCATCAACAAGCTCAGACGTATCTCGGGATCTCCGCAGCCTGCCAATGAGCTGATCGTAGGCCTTCAAGGAGACGATGCGTGGCGTTAGCAATGGTGGCTTCGTGTCTCCCCAGACAATGTCCAGCTCGGTCAGTTTTTCAGTAAACTCGACGAAAGACGTCTGGGCCGACCTCGCCATATTCAGCCTTCGCTCCTTCACAGTCGTCTGAAGGGGTTGACGCTCTGTCAGGAGTCGGCTCATCCACTTCAAGACTCCGCCGTCTTTGAGTGTTCCGATTGTAGAGTCCGATGTCTCACCGGCCATCAAAACACTAAATGCAGCCGTGAGCGCGACGTCCGCGATGTCATCAGGAGTGCTCTGGCATTCATTGACGAGCTGGCGTTCAAAGCTTTGCCGGCAGAACTTCTGCGCAAAGGACTTATCTGCCAGTCGAAGTGCCAGTTCCATCAACGCACTCCGCCGCCGACTGCGTGCTGAGATCTTATGGTCGGCAATATCGTCAAGTAAGCTTCCAATGTCGTTCATGAAGCGTAGGTTGTCGCCATTGGCGCGAAGCTCGTGAATAGAGCGGAACTGCTTCGTCTTCGGCTCGCCATCGTCCTCACTCTCCTCAAAGTCCCACGAGGACTTCTGAGAAGCTACATTTGATCGAGCGTGACCACCGTGAGAAGGCGTAGTTGGCTTCATTGGTGAAACACCAAAATCCATGAGTAAGTCTTGGCCGATTGAGTCCTCCAGGTGTGATCGACTTCGGGCGTATGTAATTTTCGGGGGTCCTCGTTGTGTTGGTGCAGAGCGCTGTGACTGCGATTGTGGCTGCGACTGTGATTGCGGTTGCGATTGCGTCTGTGAAGACGTAGGCTGATGATTCAACGGCTCTGCCACGGATTTGCGGGTATCAGAATCCTCAGACTCACTACCCGAGAACGCAGTAGATTCATCCTCAGAGCTCTGCGCCATGGCTTTGAGACGATCAGTAAGCTTTGGTCGTCGACCAACATCGGATTTCGACTTATTTAGCTGGGCAGGCATAGGTCTCGTAGGGCCTCGTCTGGCACTTTGTAGATTCAGATTTCCCAGAGGAAGCGTACTCGGCGAGGGTGCCGGCTCGTCATTTGGAAGCAATCGATTCCATACTTTCGCTTGCTTTGGTGTCAAGGCTCCAGGACTTGCCAGCAGTGGACCAGAATTGACGAGAGCCTCTGAGGCTGCAGGCGATTCTGGCTGCGCTGGCTCTTCGACTAACGGGCTTGCAACTGTTTTCCGGCGTTCGGGCGTAGGAGATTTGGAGCTTGTTGAAGTCATAGGAGTATCCATTTCGGAGCTGATCATAGTATGGAGGCGGGCAGGTGCAGAGACCTGCTTCTGAGCAGCAAGTCTTCCGGTCTTGGACGGTTTGCGCTCTCGTGGCCCTTGTTCTGTTTCGGCGGCCTTATGGCTGGCCTTCTGTTCCTCGCGCTTTGGACTTGCTGGCAAGAAATCGTACACATCCCCATCACGACCTCCTGGGGAAGATGCCGCGATTACATGATCCTTACCATTCGGCGCTGTCTCACTCATCAGGACCTCGTTGAGAGAATGTGAAGCTTGCGTTGCGGGCCGTAATCGCTTTCTTGGACTGGGCGGCGTTTCGTCATTCGTTGTGTCCTCTGCGCGCTTCGACAACGCGCGCTTGGCGGATTCGACCTCATTAGAGCTGCGCCCGTCGCCTTTCGCCAAGATCTTCTTCGCCTGCAGTCTCGCGGCTGCGCTCAGAGGTTGTCCTTTCGCTCCTGCATTCTGAAGCTTCGCTGATTGAGTGTTTGTCTTTGATTTCGCACTAGCTTTCTGCCCATCGAGAGTCTCCTTGGTGGTTTCCGATTGCAACGTCGGCTTGCCATTTCGCCTGCCCGGAGAATTCGTAGGACTTCTCAGGCCTGTTGCCTTGGTGGTCGTGGGTTCCATCGCAGGTTTGCTTCTCCTCTGCTCCCACGAAGCCAGTTCAGGTTCCGCCTCCTTCAATCCTCGTGACCAAGCAGGCTTTGCAGTTGTAGACGCTGTCGGAGCCGCTCGAGTGGTGGTCGGAGCTTCGTCATCTGAAGATGGCACATCCCACATGTCTTGTTTCTTCGGTTGAGATCGTGCAGCCTTGAGTGAAGGTAGCTTTGACTCCGATCGCTGGGTTGTAAAAGACTGCTTGGCGCTGGTGTCGTGATCTACCGACACATTTCGCACCGTCGCGGGTTGCTCGTCATGATCGTCCGATGTCATGCTGCCCCAAGTCTTAGCAGTGCTAGCCGACTTGCCATAAGTCATCTGCTTCCTCCGACGAGGCAGCTGAAAGGCCGGTAGTGCCATGGTTGAAACGTGTGTTGTTGTCGCGCGCCGTGATGGCGTGGCTTCCAGGTTGCGCAATGCTACCGAGACATCGAGACATGTGAGAATTGCGCTCGCTTAGTCGACGTGCGGAAGGAAGAGGCCGGCACGCGCAAAGGGTGGGTGTTGAAGTTTCGTGGTGAATCGCCGACGCTGCCTGAGGAAATCGTCCTAACGCGGCCAGAAATGTTCCGTCACCAAGGTGTTTCTGCTCTGAGCGGACTGACGGCGCAAGCACACGTCTGTTTGTGAGACCAAAACACACAGTTCAAGTTGTGTAAGTTATGACAAGCGAGGGAACCCTGACACTCAGCCCACCCACCCAGCGTCATGGTCCACGCATCGGTCCGCGCCTCTAGTGACAGCCAATCGCTCTGGCGCACCTCACGCGACCGAGCCCTCTGTCTTTGATTCGCAGCATTCGGTCCTCTATCAGTAGCCAGACTCGACCCAACGTAGTACGAATACTCCAACAGCTTGTCTCTTAAGCAGACTTGCGGAGCCATTCTTTGTCACCTGTCCCGCACTTTCATCGTTTTTGCATAACTTCGTAGCTATCATGTCCTCCTCTGGCAGACCCTCGCCGCTCATCAGAGCTCCAAGCAAACAGTTGGGGCCTGAGTATCGGCCTGCGGAGCAGAAACCTACCGCAACAGTCTCAACACAGCCCAAAATCGAGAACCTGCATACCTTGAAGCAGACATCGCAATTGATCGCGCTCTTGACGTAGGTTGCGGAGCTTGCCGTCCTGCTGCCGATACTGAAAACTCTGTTCAATGTAGCATCATCCGCGACGGGCGAACCAACCGCGCAGACTTCATCTTCTACAGCAATCGAATCAGCCGGCTTCTGGTAGAGGAAGCCCTGAACCATTTGCCAGTCCTGCCGCACTCTGTCACAACACCTGTAGGCCGCCCTTATGCCGGCGTCAAGTTCGAGGGGCAGATATGCGGTGTGTCGATCATGCGTGCCGGTGAAGCCATGGAGCAAGCACTCCGAGAATGCTGCCGAAGTGTTCGTATCGGCAAGATTCTGATTCAGCGAGATGAGGAGACCAGCCAGCCGCGTCTCTTCTACGATAAGCTACCCGCAGACATCAAGGATCGTTGGGTGCTTCTGCTCGACCCAATGCTCGCGACAGGTAAGTCTGTCTTGATCGATTGTCTCGATCACGATTTGACAGGAGGACAGGTGGCTCTGCTATGATGGCTGTCGAAGTCTTGCTCTCGAAGGGTGTACCGGAGGACCGCATACTGTTCCTCAACCTTCTCGCTTCGCCCGAAGGCGTCCAAAACTTTGCACAGAAATTTCCGCGTTTGCGGATTGTCACAGCCTTCGTCGACGAGGGGTTGGATGAGAAGAAGTATGTATCACTCAATACATCGACTTGTTCAGATCACTGACATTGATTTTAGCTACATCGTCCCTGGTCTGGGCGACTTTGGTGACAGGTTCTATACTTTGTGATCTGAAATTTGATGAAACCGCCAGCCTGCCTGGAAACAGTCTAGATATGTTTGCATCTATTGGTCCATCAGAATTGCATTGTAGCCAAATCAATCGCATGTTGATCTCTGCACCCAAGCAAATAATGATCTATGTTGATACTACTCACGAGACCGTCATGTTGGTTGTAATGCAGCGGCCGTGCGGCTATCGACAGTTTGCGGAGAGGACTAGACCATTATGCTGGACCGGAGAAGCGCGGCTTTGATTGGTTGGCGCGCAAGCTTTGCCGAAGCTCAACTTTTCTGGATCCTTCCTTACCATACGGGGGTGTACCCGCAAATTTGTATATTCTAAGCATTGCACCCAGTGTTTCCTTCATCATTCATTTCCTCTCCATCAAGACATTGTGTCTTTATTCATCAGGCGCGGCGCATCAGGGGTGTATTCCGTATCATATTCCCATCTTGTTGAGCGACATCATCCAAGATGCAGCGTGCTTTCACATCTGCGCCGCGAGCTGTGGCTCGTTCCAGCCGACTACGACCTGGATCGCTGGTGCAGCAACGTTTCGCCCACAAGGAGTTGAAGTTCGGTGTCGAAGGCCGAGCAGCTCTTCTCCACGGTGTTGAGACTCTGGCGAAGGCCGTCGCTACGACCCTCGGTCCCAAGGGCCGAAACGTCCTGATCGAGTCAGCCTACGGCTCGCCTAAGATCACGAAAGGTACGGTCCATCATCCAGTCTTGTTATCCATCGTGAAGGATGCTAATGTTCCACAGACGGTGTCACTGTCGCCAAGGCCATCACTCTCAAGGATAAGTTCGAGAACCTCGGTGCCCGGTTACTACAGGATGTCGCCAACAAGACCAACGAGGTTGCTGGTGACGGTACTACCTCCGCAACTGTCCTCGCCAACGCCATCTTCTCTGAGACTGTGAAGAACGTCGCTGCTGGCTGCAACCCCATGGATCTCCGCCGTGGTACCCAGGCTGCCGTCGAGGCCGTCGTCAAGTACCTCCAGGCCAACAAGCGCGACATCACCACCTCCGCTGAGATCAGCCAGGTCGCCACCATCTCCGCCAACGGCGACACTCACATCGGTGACCTCCTTTCGAGCGCGATGGAGAAGGTCGGCAAGGAGGGTGTCATCACCGTGAAGGAGGGAAAGACCATCTCGGATGAGCTGGAGGTTACCGAGGGTATGAAGTTCGACCGTGGTTTCATCTCGCCATACTTCATCACGGATACCAAGGCACAAAAGGTGGAGTTCGAGAAGCCTCTTCTCCTGTTGTCGGAGAAAAAGATCTCGGCTGTCCAGGACATCGTTCCGGCTCTCGAGGCCTCGCAACAGCTCCGACGACCCCTGGTCATCATTGCTGAGGACATTGACGGCGAGGCTCTGGCTGTCTGCATCCTGAACAAGCTTCGTGGCCAGCTTCAGGTTGCTGCCGTCAAGGCTCCCGGCTTCGGTGACAACCGCAAGAGCATCCTTGGTGACATTGCTGTCCTCACTAACGGCACTGTCTTCACTGACGAGCTCGACATCAAGCTCGAGAAGGCCACCCCTGACATGCTCGGCTCCACTGGCTCCATCACCATCACCAAGGAGGACACCGTCATCCTCAACGGTGAGGGCACCAAGGACATGGTCAACCAGCGCTGCGAGCAGATCCGCGGCGTCATTGCCGACCCCACCACCAGCGAGTACGAGAAGGAGAAGCTCCAGGAGCGTCTCGCTAAGCTCTCTGGCGGTGTTGCCGTCATCAAGGTCGGTGGTGCCTCCGAGGTCGAGGTCGGTGAGAAGAAGGACCGCATCGTCGATGCTCTCAACGCCACCCGCGCTGCTGTCGAGGAGGGTATTCTCCCTGGTGGTGGCACTGCCCTGCTCAAGGCCGCAGCTAACGCCCTCAACGACCTGAAGCCCGCCAACTTCGACCAGCAGCTCGGCATCAGCATCATCAAGAACGCCATCACGCGCCCGGCCCGGACGATCGTCGAGAACGCCGGCTCCGAGGGCTCCGTCATCGTTGGCAAGCTCATGGATGAGTTCGGCAAGGACTTCAACAAGGGCTACGACAGCGCCAAGGGCGAGTACACCGACATGATCGCCGCCGGTATTCTCGATCCCTTCAAGGTCGTCCGGACCGGTCTCACCGACGCCTCCGGTGTCGCCTCCCTACTCGGCACGACCGAGGTCGCCATCGTCGAGGCTCCTGAGGAGAAGGGCCCGCCGGCTGGTGGCATGGGCGGCATGGGTGGTATGGGCGGTATGGGCGGTGGCATGGGCTTCTAAGCAAGTGATCGAATGCTCATGAAATCTCTTCCCTTCCCTCCACCCACGATACCCGGCCCGCCGCACTTTGCAAAGCCCCCCAAATGTAACCACTAGCATCCCATTCATATTTGTCGTTTTTTGTACCAACGAAACTCGCAAAGAGTTGCAATTCCTCTCCGCTCTGGTTTGAAGGGCATGGGAGGGAAATCACGGCGAAAAGATCTGGCAGGGTGGTCCTGATGGGACTTGGGTGTGTGAATTACAAAGATCTGTACCATAGTTGATAGCGTTTTATGCAAAAGGTCATAGATGTGCAAATCGACGCTTGTAATTTGTTCAACCTGGTATCTCAATTTGAAGATCGTTATCGGTCGTGAATCATAAATCATATCAAAGCACAACATTTCTCCCCTTCTCTTCGTCCTCCCCTATCCTTCTACGCTGGACACAACGACTCAAACTGATCCGTCGCAATCTTGCGACAGATCCGCGGGAACGACACCAGGCTGGTCTCCTCGGTGCGCGCCTCGATCGCGCCCGCCAGCGCCGTGCACCACGCCACCTCATTGTCGCGGCCGGCTTTCCGGAAGAAATTATTCGCAAAGCGTAGATGGAACGCCCCCACCGAGGAACACCGCGCGATCTTCGCGGAACAGCACCAGTCGATGGATCGGCACAGGTAGGTCGCGCAGACGTAGGCGTCGTGGTGGATTTGGGGGAGGGTGGGGGTCGGACGCGGAGATGAGGTCGAGCTGGTGGTGGTGGTGGTGGTGGTGGTGGTCGCGGTGCGATCGTTGGCGGCGCTGTCATCGTCCTCCCAGGGGGCAGAGCTGGAAGTGGGCGCGGCCGTGATGGTGGAAGAGAGGCCGGAAGGAACAGGGGGAAGAGAAGGTCTGCAGGCGCCAGGAGCGCCCAACAGCGTCGCGAGCGCGCCATCGACCGTCAAGCAAAGCATCCAGCAGGTCGTGCACTGCGCCGCCTTCTCGACGGACGAATACCGCAGCGACGCACGCAAGAGGTCATACTCGCGGGCATCCGGGTCGAAGTCCAGTTCGCCAGGCACGCAGCTGCGCATATCCATGGGCGCCCCAGCGTCGAGGATCTCACCCCGCTCGGACATCCAGGTTTTCAGCGCAGCGCGCAGCCAGTGTAAATCGGTCTCGAGGGCTGCGATCGTCGCGTGGAGGGCCTCGTCTGCAGGATGCAACGACAACTGGACGACGGCGGCCTTGACGCGAGCCAGCAGGCCGGGAACCTGGGCGCGCAGGTTATAGAGCGCGACGGCGGAATCCGTCTGCGCGCGGGTCGCGGTCATGAGCAGCCAGCGCGGCTGGGCGAACATGCTGGCCTGCTGGTGCAGCAGGTCGTAGTAGAATGTGTAGTGGCGCACGTTCTGGAAGAGCTGCCAGTCGTACTCGGTCTGCAGCAGGTCGTCAGGCCCGCAGGCCTCGCAGTACCGCTGCACGGCTTCCAGGTGCCAGTTCCAGCCTTTGTTCGTTAGGCCGGTCGTGCCATAAGAGAGTGCGTCGAAGAGCTCGCACATGCGCAGGAGCATGATGCTGGTGATGGTAAGCCGGAAGCGCCGTCGGCTGGGCCGCTGGGTACGCATCTCGGCGACGAGGAGGCGGAGGGCGCAGCCATATCGCACTCGCGCTTCGGCGATCAGTCGCTGATCTTCGTATGCTGCCCCCAAACCGATGAAGCAAATTGTGTCGGTGGCCGCCTGCAGGAGGGAGGAATCATAGTTGATGCCGGGCAGGTTGGCGAGGTCGGAGTTTTGATATTTCGCGATGAGATCGTAGGTGAGGTAGAGATCGACAAATGAGGTGGCTAACTGGACTCGGTAGACCACAACAGTGGACATTCGATTGAATGTTAGCTCGTGACGCTTGCGTCCTTCTGCCTCATGGTCGGATCGAGTGAGAGTCTGTTGGGTGGAAGACTCCTGGGCAGTTCTCGACGGTCTTTTACGCCCATGGCTGCGATTGTGCTTGGGTCTATGGTCTTCCTCCTGTGTCGTGCCTCTCCGTCGAGAACCACTGGCTCCATTTCTTCGAGCTTCAGATGCTTTGTCATGGGACACACGAAGACCACTCAGACGCCGAGGTCGACACCGCCAACTGCTGTCGCCTGGTGAACTATGCTCTGGCGGCCGTCGGCTGCTTCGTGCCTCGTTATGCCTTGTTGGTTGGATGCTGTTGACATGGCTCGTTGATGACATTCCGGGGAAAACTCCATGTTGTTGGTACGAAGGGTAGCCTTCGTAAGCTGAGGCCGAGCCAGACGCCAGCTGTATTGAGAGGTGGCATTGACCCTGCACGAGCGACATCTTGCCGATGTTGTTTTGTGATAGTTGATACAGTTCACTCTTCTGATTCTAGTAAGTTGTCCGGGCTGCTGATAGCTTGACATTAGCTGTACATGGACGGAGATCACATCTGTCCCACCGATGAGAGGAGGCAGAGCTAAATAGACGAAAATCTGGCAAGTCAGACATGGAGATATGTGAGAATATGTCTCGATATAGGGATCATGCGAAGTCAAGGCCTACCATTGAAACAACCTACATCCGTATCTGCTATCAGCATGCCTACTAAAGCGATAGCCTTCGCACCAGTGGGCCCGCCGAGGGACGTTGTGCTGCACGGCATCCTTGGTGACGTTTCACCTGCCACGGCAGCAGGCAGGATCCATGCTTCACGAATAGAGTAAGATGGGCGTACAGTAGGAGGTGGCACGATGGGCGGCAGGTTTAGGAGAGACGAGAGCTCTCTGCCAGAACGTCGTACTGTATCGGCGGGAGGGGTCCCCGCGCACTGCCACGACAGACAGCGCGCTCAGCCCGAAAATAAGCTTACATCCACGCGGCGACTCCGAGCGCCTCCATCAGACTTCCCACCGCATTTCTGGAGACCCAATCTGCATATCGTGACTCTGCAGAGATCAGAGCTATGATGTGGTACCTATGAGCTATCACCAAGACGGCCACGGTGACATCCTCGCGCCTCATGAATCGCACGACCGAGGACCACCACTTCCGCCAAATCATGGAGGTAAGTCCCCTAGCACTGTAGGTCATAGCCAGGCCGAACACCCCTTCGATTGGCCGCCTCGCCCAATCGTGACCTTCATAGCCTATAGCTCCGCGGGAGTCATGAAATCGACCCAAGACCCCGTTGGTCCCGTCCCGAACGCGAGCGGCGCGAACTCCACCGCAATGCCCACTGCCGACCCGGCCGACCATCTTTGTGGCGGATGAATGCCCGACCAGCTCCACGCCCCGGAGTGACCTGCCTGAGGCAAAACTCGACCAGTAATTGTGGACTGGTTTTGGAGTTCCAAAACCACATTTTTGGGGCTACCCAGAATAAATAGATCATGGAAGCCATACTGCACGGTCGCGCTTACAGCGCAAGTGATCAACTACGGTGATACTTCGATCCAGCAGGTCGAGTGGTCATGTATCTACAGCCGTTCACAACCTATTTTTCTCTTGTTTCGTTGATATATGTACAGGATACTTTCATTCTACTGCAGTGACATCATCATTCTTAAAGTCCCATCATCGCCTGTTATGCGAGTATCTAGCCAGCATTCGAGAGGGTGCTGCTGGTTGTTCTTCGCATCGTCATCAGGCTCGCGGAGATGGCTCTCGCCACCAACCAACACCTACACATCCCCGGTGTGGAGAAGTGGCGAGCCGGGTTTACTCGCGTCGATCCTAAGACGACGGGATGCCGAGTTTGTAGTTGCCGGGGACCTTGCTGGTGGTGGGCACACTGCGAGAAGAAAAAGAAGGGGTTAATAATGAAACCAGGAATGGAGACGACTAATTAGAACACTTACCCGATCAGCTCGAGCGGAGCGGGCACCTTGCAGTTCGCGCCGAGCGTGAACAACGTCTTGCCAGATGCATCGCGCACGTCGATGGACGCGACCGACTTGCCGACGGAGACGCCGACGATGGTGCCGTCCGCGCCGGCGGTGATCGGCCCGATGGTGAAGGATCCGTCGGACGGAATAGGAATGGTCAGTTGTCCCGAGGCCGGGATGGCGGCGTCGGAGACGATGGAGGTGGAGCCGGCGACATTGTAGGTGGCGGGCGTGGCGTTGGTGAACTCGATGTCGAACTCCGAGACCGTGGTGTGGAAGGTGGTGGCCTGCGGGAAGCCGGCCTTGGCCAGGTCCGTGAGGTTCTGCGGCACGCGCAGGAAGCCCTGGGCGTTGGTCAGGCTGAACTGTTGGCCGGGCTTGAAGTTGGTCGGGATCGTGCCGGCGATCTCGAGATCGAGCGGGTAGACGCCCAGGGAGCCGAAGTCGCAGGAGTAAGGGAAGCGGAAGGCGCCGGATTCGAAGAGGTTCGGGGTCGGGGGGAAGTTAGGGATGAAGCCATTGGCGGGGGCGTAAGGTGGGCCGGAAGACTTGTCGACGTTGACGGAGCCGATGATGAAGTCCACGCTCTGTTGGCCGCAGCGGACCGGAACCGGGCCGAGCACGGTCTTGCCGGTCTTGTCCTGCAGGTTCACATCGACCGCGACATCGCCGAGCAGGATGCGATGGGCCTGGTTGGCAGTGCCGAGGGTGACAGGACCGAGCGGAGGCAGCGTGCCGTTGCCTTGCGGAATGCGGATCATGGCGTCGCCGCTGGACCCGAATTGGATGCCGGAGAGGCTGGCCTTGTAGACAAGAAGGTTGGCCGGCGAGGCATTGGTCAGGCGCAAGTTGACCGTCACATTCGCACTAGCCTGCGTGGCCTGCACGAAGGGCGCCAGGCCAGTGATGTAAGAAGGGATGTTGATCAGACCGGCGACATCGGTGTAGTAGATCTGTTGGCCGGAGCCGGCATACACGGGCGCAGTGGCCGTGAAGACGGTGGTAAAGGTCTGCTGGATGAAACCGTAGATGCTGCATGTGACCTAGAAAGGGGTTTAGTATCTTGCGGTTGTCATTGTCTTGGGTGCAGTATCGTTGTGGTTATCATCGGAGAGGATCTTACCGGAAAGGCCAGCTCACCGATCTGAGCGTTGAGCGGGACTGGAAAAGGATTGTTCACAGCCGAAACAGCAACAATAGTGCCCGCGAGGGCGGCAACAGAAGAGCGAACCATGCTGATGTTTGGCTCAGGAATGGATCTACAACGTCACGGGTTGAAGAGATCAGAGGCGAGGTTCTATGCCACCGAGTCGCAAGGACAGTTTTATATCCAGGCGTCAGGTAGGCCGAGGGACGGCATGTTCGACCATCTAGTCGGTGACTTGTCTCTGCAACACGGCTGCACTGGTCATCGGACCACCCAGGGGCTGTCAACGAAGGACCAGGATGCTTCCACGCAGCGTCGCAGGTGGCTGGTTTGACTTCTTGACAGGCGTGTGGTGAGGTATGAGGAGGATCATATCGTAGACGCTATGCTCGATCTGTTAACCCGTGCGATCGGTTCACGAATGTGTGTACGGTCTTGTCGGCAAGAGGGCCGGGCCCACAACTTCGGCACCAACGCTCGGCTTCAACGAGATCCGAACTACATCACACTCAGGCTCGAGTGCACTTCCGATCTACTGCTCCTCGACCGTCCCTTGGACTTAACTATCATCGGAGCATTCTAGACGATGTTTTGCATCTAGTCGACTGCTTTGCACGTTGGACTGCTCAAATTCCGCGAATGCATCACTCGCCCTCCGTGGGCACACCACGATCCAGTACTTGGTGGTTGCCGAGCCTCGGACAAGACCGCGAGCGTGAGGGACGAGGAAGGTGGCGTGCGGAGTGGTGCTTGAATCCTTGTAGTTTGCCAAGCAGTGCGGATGGCAACAACCTCCATCAGCGCCACGCGGTGAGAATGATGACAGTGAGGAGGAGAGGACTGCAGTTCGCCGGCGGAGAATCGCCAACGCCAAGCAGCCGCTGTAGTCAACCACCGATCCAGGCACGCCGGGCGCGCCACCGATCACCATTTAAAGTTTGCGGGTGTGCTTGTGTGCCTGACGCTTTTACCCAATCGGGCTCCTGCAATTCTCCGTCGGTTGGCTGCGGACACAGTTTTGCTTTCCACGTGGGATCAATCAATCTCCACAGCCAGCGGGGTAGAAATGCTGCCTGCATGAACGTTACTTACTTTATACACCTACGTGAAGTACAGCTCCTGTTACAATAGAAGTGCTTGGAGGCATGTTGTCGATGTTGTTGCCGCTGAAGCTTGCGTGGTACGGCCGGCTTCGCCAGGTGCTCCGATGCTGGGATGTGCCCAGGCGGCGCATCTGAGACGCCTCCGCACCATCTTAACCTCCAAATGGCGTTTCCATGAGGCACCAGCACGCCAAGCGAGCAACAATGTGGCGTCCCTCGTTCGCGCCGCCACCTCGGGATGATCGTCACGTTGTGTAGACTGCTGGGCAACTCGTTCAATACGAGGTGTCGTGGGGCTGTGGTGCAGAGTCTACCTGTAGGAGACTGTCAAAAATGGTCTTGAGTATCAACTGGCGAGTCTGCCGAAGTTATTAGGTATTGATGTCTGTCAGGCAAGAAGAGAAATACACCAGATGCCTTGCAAGAATCTCTGTTCGGGCACAGGTCCAGTAATCCTTGCCAGAGCACTAATTTGTTTACAGAATGGTTAACAAATGAGGTCAACCTCTTGTAGGGTCGTCAGTATTTAGTTCACTCGAGTTCACTCTCAGCTAAAGCCCTTCTCGAAAATGGCCCTTCTCGTGCATATAACGTTGCATGTGTCCAAGCCTGTTCCCACTCCGCTCACGAGGGAACGAAACAGAAGGTGTCAAATAAGTGGTCTCGACATTGATTGCTGTGACTTCATCGCCGGCTTTCGAGTTGTCAGACCCTTTAGAGCTCGTTGCGGAGTTCGTGATGCTAACAATTGTTATAGGACAACAGTCAGAATTACGACGTTGTCTGATCGATTCGCAAATCTCTACGAAGCCGATCGCGTTGAGTGAATGCAACGCAGGTAATGACCTAACGTCAACTCTAGCTATACCTCTCCTTCGACTACTTACTTTTCGAACCCAGCTAAAGTGGTGCTATGAAGAGTTTGCCTTAGCTTCAGGCACTCACGGCACTCCAGTCCAATCAATGCTCTTTTGCCAAGGGTTATCCTCAATCGTTAGGGTTATCAGTTGGGACGCACAGGCCTCGAATTCGACGCCCTTCAATGGACTCGAATGCGAGATACAGCGAAATTTTTACAAGTTACTGCAACAATGACTGCGTTCTAACCTCCCAAGTCAGAATGAACTGAGGCTCGGAGCTCGAGAATAAAATGAGATGGATATTCCTCGCCTGGGATCTGGCCAGCGATCACATTTGTGTCGTTGCACAAAAAATGCAAAACATACAGCACAAGGGATTCCCACGTGGTCACCCACCGTAGTACTAATCTTGCGGTCAGCTGCTTATGTATGCCAGAGCGGACGGGATGGCCAGTATTCAACTGCCTATGGCCGTATGTGTCGGAATTAAGATTTTGACAATTATATACTTCATATTGCATCGTCAATGTTCCCACACACTTGCCCGCGCAAGACTGGCACTGTACGCAGCATACAGTCCCATCACATGAGTGTGCACGACTTTGTCGCAAACTTGCATGTGAGGAACACCCACCAACGTTATACTTTCTCACTCTCCAAGGTTGAAGTGAATTATATCATCCGAGTCATGCGCACTCACAAGTAAAGGAGTGATCTGATAACGGACCCAGCGACCTTGAGTCAACCCATTGAATCGACCATCACCTCGACTTCGGTTCACGACCGGCATCTTCCTCTTCGATCGCAAATCCGGCTTCGGTACGCGACGTATACATTCTATTCCTGCCGAGCATACTACTGGCTATTGCGTGAGGGCCGTGAATCTTTGGTCCTATAGGTGTACCCCTCCCGCACGACCAGGCACGACCCTTCCCTCTTCGCCCTAGAACCCTACGCAATGCATGGCAGACTGGACGATGGCGATGGCGAACTTGTGGGGTCCCCACACAGATCGAAAGCCCCCACGTGCAGCGCTCTTGGATTGACGACACCCCGACCCCCCGGCAAATACCCAATTCAGCATTTCCCTGCTGGGCAATCCTTCCACCACCGCAACGGCTCTGGATCAGCAGCTGCCAAGTCGTGATGCTCGTCCTGGACTTAGCCGCAACAGGTAATCGGCACGAGGAATTTGTCTCGCATGCCTGCTGTCTGACGTCGCGGCTGAGAGGGAGAGCCCCACTCGACTGCGATAGTCGCTTGTATATACAGAGGTAAGCTGACCGCGACTGGAGGTTTGAGTATAATAGGTCGGGGATCGCCGGTCAGCCGGGAGGTAAAACAGACCTTTCCGCCTGCTTCATTTCCTTCATTTGCTTCATTCCAATCGAGCTTGCCCTCAATTGCCCGTTCAACAATGGCAGATCTCTCCTTCGTCCCCACCCTGAGCGGCCTCGCGGCCGGCAGCACGCTCTACTGGCTGTACTTCCACCGCTACGAAACCCACCTACACGGTGTCAACTATCTGGGCACCTTCCTGGCCCTGTACCTCGGCGGCGCGGCGACGCTGGTCAAGGTCCAGGGCGCGACGCTCGGGGCCGCCCTGGCCCTGACGAGCACCGTCGCGCTGACCTTCCTGCTCGGCGTGTTCGGCAACCTGCTAGTCTTCCGGCTCTTCCTGCACCCGCTGAACCGCTTCCCGGGGCCCTTCGCCGCGCGGATTTCCAACCTGTGGCTCTCCGCCTCCCTCGCCAAGTCGGACGGCTACTACGTGCTGCAGGACCTGCACCGGCGGTACGGCAAGTACGTCCGCATCGGATCCAACGACCTCTCGATCATCGACCCCGAAGCCTCGGAGCTCACGTACGGCGCCAAGTCGCGCGTCACCAAGGCGATCTGGTACGATAACGACTACCCGCTGACCTCGCTCCACACGGCGCGCGACAAGCAGCAGCACGACCGACGGCGCCGCGTCTGGGCGCCCGCCTTCTCGGACAAAGCGCTGCGCGAGTACGAGCCGGCGATCCGCAAGTTCAGCGACGAGCTGGTCGCGCAGTTCGCGGCGCAGGCGGCGCGCGGCGCGCCCGTCAACGTCACCAAGTGGTTCAACCTGTTCTCCTTCGACGCGATGGGCCTGCTCGCGTTCGGCAAGGCGTACGGCATGCTGCGGGCGGGCGAGAAGCCGGTCGAGCTGACGCTGCTGAACGAGGGCATGGAGCCGCTGGCGTTCAAGCTGCCCGCCTGGCTCTTCCGCATGCTGACCGCGATCCCCGGGCTCGCGGCGGGCTACAACAAGTTCTGCGCCTTCTGCATCAGCGAGCTGACGTGGCGGGTCCAATCCGGCCGCGGCCCGGCCTCGTCGACGGAGAAGAAACGCATCGACGACCCGACCGCCGGCGCCGGCGCGGACATCATGTCCTGGCTCCTCCGCGCCTACGCCGACGTCCCGCACCCGGAGCGCGACAGCATGCTGCAGGCCGACACGCGACTGATCATCGTCGCCGGCAGCGACACGACGGCCGCGACGCTGACCTTCCTCTTCTACCACCTGGCGCAGCGGCCGGACCTCGTGGCGCGGCTGCGCGCGGAGCTGGAACCGCTGTGCCGCGGCGGCGCCGGCGGCACGTGGTCCGACAACGACATCAAGGGCGCGACGCTGCTGAACGCGTGCATCAACGAGGCCCTGCGCCTGCACCCGCCCGTCCCCTCGGGCCTGAACCGCCTGACCCCGCCCGAGGGCCTGCAGGTCGGCGACACGTACGTGCCCGGCAATGTGACGTTCATCATGCCGCTGTACCCGATGGGCCGGGACCCGAGCATCTACGTCGAGCCCGAGACCTTCCTGCCGGAGCGGTGGACGACGCAACAAGAAAAGGTGCTGCACGCCGGCGCCTTCACGCCCTTCTCCGCCGGGCCGATGGGGTGCATCGGGAAGAACCTGGCGCTGATGGAGCTGCGGGTCTTGACGGCGAAGTTGTTGCTGCGGTTTGACTTTGCATTTGCGAAGGGTGAAGATGGACGGAGGATCTTGCAGGACACGAAGGATCATTTCACGCTGGAGTTGGGAGATCTGGATCTGGAGGTCAAGGAGAGGGCTTAAGTTTTCACTCTTCGAAAGAATAGTTTCAACAGAACGAACGTATGGAAGAATGTTCCTCATTTGATGCAAAATCCGGGACTTACTCGCCTGATTGAATGTATGAGCAAGTCATGCTCGAACTGCCGTAACTGTTACAGGTACATTTCTAATGCTTCATGTTTTGCCATTTCCGTGTCTCGTTATGATTCATTCAGGACAGGCCGTTTGGTCGCATAAACCTGGAACCGGCTACTTCCATTTTTGTACCAGCACACCTCCGCGCTTGAAGTCGTTGATGTCTCCGAGTACTTTCGAGTGGTCGTTGAACTCCGTGGGAGGAAATGTAGTTTGCAGCGCGTATGCTCGTGACTGTGACTCTGTTGAGGCGCGGTTGACGAATTCGTACACGTCGCCGATAGTGTGGGCTGTGTTGAATCGTGATACCAGTCGTGTGCCATCTCCCAGGCGAATCTGGAGCTGTAGCGTCGGCTGCGAGTCATCCACCGAGACTGCTGTCGGGGCTGCCGAAGCACCTGCCGATGAAGAAGGCCCTGCCTGTGCAGACGAAGAAGCAGAGGCTGAGGATGATGAGCCAATGCCGGGCGTAGGGGATCCCAGTCGTTGTCCTTGTCCACCGAACGGCTTGTACTTCTTCTTCGGCGCGACGTAGTTCTCTCCCTTGTGCGGCTCCAGGTTGAGGTCAACCTCCTGATCCGGCTCAACATCGAGCAAGGACTTCGGAGCACGGCCCTGGTTGATCTCTTGCAAGATGTGTGCGTTGGCAGGATCGTCGAAGCGGAAGAGCGGTCCATCATCGACGCTGACGCCGTCCTGCCACAGGTGCAGTGTCCGCGTGACACGTGGGGGGTTCCGTCGTCCAGGGCGGCCTGCCGCGGCTTGTGGATCCTGGATGACCCGACTCGGAGCATCGTCACCACCTAGTGTTTGCGCGGAGCCGGTGAAGTTGTTCCGTCGCGGCGGCGCACCGTCATCCTCCTCATCAGCAGCTGGCGGGCGCTCACGGTTCTGGCGAGCTTGGTTCATGATGTTTCGGAAGTGGTTCGCCGGCTGATCGGGATTCTGCACCGCCAACCCGCTCTTCTCGCCGCCGGCGAAGAGATCCTGTGCCTTGTCGTCCTCTTCATCATCATCCTCCTCGTCGGCGCGCTGAAGGTCGCGGAAAGACATCTGCTTAGGACGGTTGCCAGCGTTGCTGCGGGCGGGCTGCTGACTGCTCGAGGAAGACGCTGCTGCTGATGGTCCCGATGCTGCGGCGGCGGCAGCGGCTACTCCTTCGTCAGCGTCGCCCTCGGGCGCATTCGCTTGTTGATCATAGAACAGGGCCATGGATTGTTCAAGATCCCAGTTAGTTGCCTCAAGAGCGCTTTGAGCCTGTATGGGTCAGACAAAGTTTTGTACGAGACGAGGCTCGAGGGGACTCACGACACTCGGGTTTGCGCCCGTGATGGAGCTGAACTGAGCTATCAGGTCTTGTTGGTGTGCATCCATGTCGGCGACTGATTGATGAGTTGAAGTGGAAGAGGAAGCCAAATGGTGAGTTGAGGGAGTTGGAGGGAATGTTGATGTATAAGCAATGGAGTTGTCAAACGCCGATGTGTGAGTTGATAGGCATGAAACAGCTCAAATGTCGCCCCTCCGCTGGAATGGCGCGGTGGCTTCCAGGCACAAGTGCAGGCAACGTCACCGCTTGACCCCACGGCTGGCTTGGGCGGATCTCTCCCTGTCGCATTTGCCCCGGATGCTAGCTCCGGCTGGAAGTTTGGTGGAAAGTCGGTAGCTTGCCGTGCTTGCCTGCACGTGCTGCGCTGGAGTGATCGTTCCGCCGGACAATTGAGACATCTTCACTCTTGTGTCGACCAAAGCAGCACCTATCCTATCCCTTGCGTGCTGACGACATTGCGCACGAGCATCTAGGACTGGCTCCTAGTGTCTTTAGGCGAAAGAATCGCGCGCGACGTATTGACTATTCCGGACCCGATTCAAGATGTCCGGACGCGATCTTTCCGAGTCGCAAACCACCTTTCCATCAGACAGCGAGAACTACGATGCGAACCAATCAAGCTCGCCTGAATCCTCAGATGTCCAGCCGGTGACCGGTTCGCGGCCGATGATCCTCTACCAACCCCCGACCATCTTCAGCATCCTCCGAGGTGCGGCCATCAACCTCATCCTGCCTTTCGTCAATGGTCTCATGCTGGGGTTCGGAGAGCTGTTTGCTCATGAGGCGGCTTTCCGTTTAGGATGGAGTAACACAAAGGTAGGCGGAGTATTCTGGCGAACGTCCTGAGAGTGCAATGGTATTGACTAGGAGTCACAGGTCTTCCCTGCACACCGGAATCTACGACCGGTCGGCCCCGGCATTGCTGTGAGAGATGACCCCGTGGAGCGGAAACGCAGGAATGGAGAGGAGTTGGACATGTGGACGTCCATGGAATGAGATGGAACACGCGTGCATGTGAGACGGGGGAGCCATAATGGTAGAAGGCATGAAAAGCATCAACCGGCGTAACAGGGTGCGCGGTGCGCGATACCCCATCGCGTAAAATTACCTTGAGAACGCCATCAAAGCTCATGTGTGGCAATGAATATGTACAGAGGTCAAAAGTCCGAGATCTGATGGAGCATGGCGAAGTGGAAGATCTTCCTCCGAGATAAATTACTACATACCACGAATCCGCCGAATGTAAGCACATATGAGATTCGTGGAATCATATGTGCATTTTGCAGATGCACCTAATTTGCCGTGTATACCCGAAAGATCCACCAGATGCTGTTAGATGACATAGAATATGGTCTCTGTATTGAACCGCATGATAGTCGAGCCCTAGGCAAAATCTTGGCGCGACTTTCCTGCGCGTACCACCTGGAGGAAAGTTGAACTTCATAGAAATCCCGAGCCATATTGACCCTTGCTTTCGCTCTCCACTCGGGTCATCGACAATATGATGCCAAGCAGGGGTTTGCATTTCGTCAAAGTCCCGATTCAAAGACGGACTTTGACACAATGTCGAAATGTAAGTACTCGGTCTGACAAGTCGAGAAGGAATTGCCATTGACCGGATTCAGCTCTCCTCTTCGACTCCATCGCAAACTCGTAGCGCAGTCCAACGATCACCTTTCTCACATCTCCAATCCCGATCATGGAGACGGATATCGCCCATCGCCATCGCATCACCCATCGCGAGCGTGCGGTACGCTTCGACCGGCACAGCAGCAGCGGCAGCGCCGTCGACCCCGGCTGCCACGGCGCCGGCCACCCCTGCCGCTGAACCATCGTTCCCGAACCTCGACACCATCACGCTCGACAACCTGAATGCCGCTGGCGCCGCTGGAACCACAGGTCAGCTTGCGCCGGGACAAATCGGCTACCTCCACGACATCGGAATCGACTATGGCTGGGGCCCGACGTCAACCATTCAATGGCTCCTGGAGCACGTGCACGTCTACACCGGCCTGCCCTGGTGGGGGTCGCTCATAGTGACCGCCGTCACCCTCCGCCTCGCCATGTTCCCGCTGTTCCTCAAGTCTGCAGACAGCCAGGCTCGCGCCGCCGCCATCGTCAGTATCACCAAACCATACACCGACCGTATGACCCAAGCGCAAAAGGAGGGCAATACGCAAGAGATGAAGCTATGCTGGGCCGAAGTCGCGCGGATTCGGAAAGAGGCAGGCGTGAGCATGGTGAACCAACTCGGGCCCGTGGCCTTACAGGGTGTGGTGGGATATTGTGGTTTCAAGCTGACCAAGGCGCTGGCGACGCTGCCCGTCCCCGGCTTCCTCGATGGCGGCTTCCTCTGGCTCAGCGACTTGACCATCCCCGACGGCTACCTGATCCTCCCCGGCCTCATGGCTCTGACGGTCCACGCCACCGTCCGCATGGGCGGCGAGACCGGCACGGCCAATGCGCAGATGCCGCCGATGGTGAAGAATCTCATGCTTTACGTCATGCCGGCCTTCATGGTCTTGTTCCTCGCCTGGCAGCCCGCGGCCACGACGCTGTGGTTCACTGGCACCGGCCTCGTCGGCATCGTGCAGAGCCAGGTCCTGCAGCGGCCTTCGATCCGCAAGTTCTTCGGCATTGCCCCCATCATGCACGTCAAGCCCGACGAGGGCTCCACCAGCCCCATCGGAGATTACGCCGCCCAGTGGGTCAAGCCGGCCCCTTCTGAGGCGTCTGCACCAGCTTCCCCTGCCACGCGCAACGCTGCCCGTCCCGCGTCATCGTCGTCTTCTGCTGCCTCGTTCGGCCCCCGCATCTCCTACGCCCCGCCAACCCAGATGCCGAAGCTGAACACGCGTCCCTCGTCCCGGGTCGTCGAAACCAAGCTCGTGCACAACCACCCCGAGAGCGACGGAAACGCGCCCGCGGATCGCCAGTACGACGACATGATCCAGGCCAAGCCGGCGACGGCCGGCAAAGACAGCGTCATCACCCAGGCCACGCAAGCCTTCCGCAGCTTCAAAGGCACCATGTCCCGGGCGACGAAGCAGACGCCGGAGCAGCGGGCCGAAGCCGAGAAGGAGGCGTTTCGGCGTCGTGCTATTGAGTATGAGCGGGCTGCGCAGAGCCGACGAGAGGCCAAGTCACCCCGCTCGCGGGCCGGTCGGTAGAGAGGAGACGCGGAAGCGGGGATAAAGAAGACACGAGCGGCGATCCATCGTCTCAACTGTACATTTCGAGCGGATAAAGGCTACTTTCTTCTTGGCTGCTCCATTTCGGCCGCATTGTGTTTTATAACAAAACTTGCTGTATCATATTTGCTCGGAAAAGCTTGACAGGACACTCCAGACTCTACTATCTTATCGCTGTATTTTCCCTTTGACACGGCTACAGCAGTTGAAGACGAGATTAATCAGAGTAGAGTAGTGATATCCAAAGTATTCTACGGCTAAGCGAAGTACATGTATATGGCGGTCTCAAACCATGACTTGCATGCATGTAAGCAAGCAAGCGTGGGCTCATTAGGGGAAGCCGCCTCTATGGTCTCCTTCCCGGAAAAAACAGTTCGTGATCAGTGATAATAGTAGAACCTGGCCAACAGGAACAGGAGGGGGTATCTCAAGCGTGTGCAGCAACAACAAAGTCATGAAAGAAACGACAATCTTAGGAGCAGGACGGGACCACTTCGTCCTCGTCTTTAGAATTCCGATTTCCGAGCATCGCCCGGCCCCAGCGCACCCGCACCCCAGACGCCGAGCAAGCCCCAGAAACCCACGCGCCAGCCGCGGACGAGTCCCGAGAGGCCCTGTCCCCGCCGGCTGCGGATCATGCCGTTGGCCGCCTTGGTGCGCGTCTCGCCCTCGACGTACAGGATGCTGTAGACGGTGCCCCAGACGCCGTTGTACGGAGCCGGGGACACGATGAGCGGGATTTGCGGTTGGGATCGCTGGATCTCGGCGAGCTGGGCGCGGCGCACGATCGTCTCGAGCGGTAGGCGGACGAAGAGTTCCGTCAGGCTGGTGACAAAGGCGGCAAGGGACCACGGCCCGGGGGTCAGCTCCGGCGTGATGCGCAGCTGGCGGCGTAGGAAGAGCGGCGCCAGCGCGGAGAAGAGACTCGGTACGCTGTGGTAGAGGCCGGTTGGCAGCCACAGCGTGCTGGGCACGAGCAGGGACGGTAGCCGGCGGAGGTTTGAGACGAGGCCGCGCGGCGCGTGGGACATCGGAGTCAGGAGGAGCCGCGTCCGGACGAGGTCGAGAGGGGCGAGGAGGATGCCGGTCAGACAGCTCGAGAGGCCGATTACGATAAGGGAGCCGAGCGGGTTGGGGCTGTCGCTCAGGTCGATGCCGCTGAAGCCCGCGCCGCCGGCGGTGCTCAAGCCAGGTGCGAGCCCGCCTTGGTCTGGACCGATGATTTCGGGGAGACCGAGAATTGCTAGCAGCAGGCTGCGGATGAACGAGTCGGTGGTCCGCAGCAGGATTGCATACAAAAAGGTCGTGTTCGTCGCGCGCCAGAGACCGATCGCACCAGATGTATTGTACAAGGCGGAAATGGCACCGAGGATGCTGTTCGGCTCCTTCAACTTCACAATCAACTCTTGCTCAGCGTGTCCCTGCTCGCGTCGGTTGCGCGGTCGCGGAGTAGGCGACGAAGCAAAATCGTCCTCTGGTGGTGTACGTCTCCGTTTCCGCGGTGAGCGACTGCGCGGAGCTGATGCGGAGAAATAGTCGGGGATATCATCATCTTCGTCATCGTAACTGTCCTCCGTCTGATCGTCGGAATCGCCATAATAGCTCGCCCCGTGGTGGCTGGCCTTTCGACTGGGGCGATTTCGCTGTGGCGTCGAAGGCGGTTGCGCTGCATTCGGATACGACACTTGGAGTAGTGTCTTCGAGACGTCAAAAGGCTGCGCCAGAAGGACTGAGGTGTATCGCCAGGCTAGAGTATCGAGCAGACTTCGTGTGTTGTGCCATGCCTCGCTCGTCGTCGATTTCAAATTCAGGTCGATGTCGGGCAGCAGGTCGCGAGCTGCATCTGAGAGGCTGGCAGAGGGCGCTGTCCTAGAACCGCCACTCTTGGGACCGTGGGTTGCGGGTTGCGCGCTCGGCGTGAAATTTGTGTGTCCGATAGAAGGAGGAATGTAGTACGGCCGCAGTGGGTTGGGTTCGCGGCCGCCTGGCAGCGAGGAGCGGTCTCTGTCCATCTCTCGTATCGCAATAGGTATTGGCTGATCAGCGCAGGGTGGAAAGTCGATTCTGCGTGATCATCAGTCTTTCACCAAGAAAGAGTGATGATGAGTGCGGTGATGAGTGAAGACTAAGGTGCGGTTGAGAGGATGTCGCGATATCTGGGCGACCTTGGATCGAGCTTGATGACGCTCCTGCAGCTGCGCGCAACGGGCCGAATCGCGCAGCTGTGAACATGATTACCTCCGGAAAATATTACATTTAGTGCTTCAGCATTGTCATTCTCCGCATCGCCATACAATCGACATCCTCGTATTCTACAGTCGCTCCCTCTTTGGTCTGGATCTGTGATTTTCAGACGAGGGGCCTGGTCTTGCATCAACAATGCCCTCAAGCGCAACGATACACAGAGGCTGCTCAGCCATCGCCCAGTCAAGTCGGGTATTGAGACGGTTACCAACGACACCCAGCTGCTCGAGTCAATGGCAAAGAGCCCGGCGGTGGCAATCAACGCTGAAGCCATCATGTCGACAAGGCCAATCATCCCTTCAAATATCGCCGATGGCACAAAATTTGCGACGCCGGCGACAATTCTCCACCACTCCCGCAACCCTGCACGGCCACCTCACACCACCGAAAGCAGGCGAGGAGCGGAAGATCACGTTCATCGACAAGGAGGGTCAACGGCATGAGTTCCTCGTTGGTGATGGCGACAACCTGCTGGACATCGCCCAGGCGCATGACTTGGAGATGGAGGGCGCATGTGGAGGCAGCTGCGCATGCAGTACCTGCCATGTGATTGTCGACTCGGAGGAGATGTATGACAGCATGGTAAGATGGCTTCTAGGGCGCATTGCGCGGAGTCATACGGGGCGAGGGCTAACCATTTATTTGTGAATAGGAGGAACCATCAGACGATGAGAACGACATGCTGGACCTGGCATATGGACTGACGGGCACGAGCCGACTTGGATGTCAAATACAAATGAGCAAGGAGCTAGATGGCCTGGTGGTGCGGTTACCATCTATGTCGCGGAATGTGCAGGCTTCGGATTTCGTGGAGAAGAAGCCATAAAGGGTGACGGGCTGCGATCTAGGAATGACTGAATACGCTTCTCTGCGCCGATATCTCATAGGAATCACGCTCGACGTACTGCTGCGATCCGCCGGAACAATTGTACAATTACTATTCGTGCATCATCACTATCTACCAATGTGCATACAGACACGCGACAAAGGCGCAGGATAAACGGGAACAATGTGTGAAATTAGCCGGCTTCGATCTTACTCAACTCAAAATGCATCAACATCCAAAGTTTCCCGATGAGGTTTCAAGCCATTGATTGATTCTTCAAGCACTTATTACAGCCAGCGTGTTCATCCTCCTATCATTCATACCATGTTCAGCAACCTGCTGCTAATTGCAAGCATCAGCACTTCGCAGCAGCGTCTACCTCTTCTCTGTCCGACAGCGATGAACTTGACGTCGACCCTGAGATCCGACTGGCCTCCGACTTCGATCTTCTCCCCTCCGCGAGCCAAACCGGAAAGACTCTCCCCAGTCCAATCGCCCGCAAGAACTCCCGGTACATCTTGACCGCATCGCGGCCGAATCCAAACGTCAAGAACACTACTACCCCTCCCGCGAGCCAAATATATCGGTCGAAGAGGATCACACCATCGCTGCGAATCAGTATGGCCGAGTTCCAGTCATAGTCCGTCGGATGATGCGTGCGAGTCCAGCTGAAATCTGTCAACCCCTGCGCGATGGTGACCCCGTCGAGGAAGAGCTCAAGCGGGAACATGCCGCCGACGCAGACGGCGCAGAGCACGTAGAGGCGCGTGAAGCGTCCCCGCGTCGTGTTGTGCTTGGTGAACATGGCGCGCACGTCGCGGCGGTAGTGTAGCAAGCGGACGACGACGAGGACTGTTGTTTGTGCCTGTTAGCATCTGATTTTCCCTCCGGACAGGGGCCTCCGAGGAGATGAGTGCCACTCACCGGCGAAGTACACATATGCCAGCGTCCATAGCAGCCGCGGCCCGATCAGCAACACCGCCGCCAACCAGCTCCCGTCATCGGCCGGCTGACAGCCCGCGATGCCGCGGACATAGTACCGGACCGGCTGGACGATCCATGCCGAGAACGCCTGCGCGAGCGGGAAACCGCCACAGATCGCCGCGTCGACCCGAATCTGCCTCTTCCTCCTCGCCCGCTCCAGCGCGCCGGAATCCGAACCGGAAGCCAGGCTCAAGCGCCGCACATCCAGCACGCGCGCCAGCGCACGGAGGATGCAGAAGAGCGAGGCCGGGAAGGCCGTCTGCATGACGACCTGCAGCTTGACTTCGAGGTCGCAGAGGCCGGCGCCGTCGTACCAGAGGGACAGGTCGCCGTCGCGCGGCCAGAGCAGGGCGTTGGTGAAGTTGAGAAGGTTCGCGAGCAGGGCGAGCAGCGTCACGGACGTGGCGCCGACGTTCGCGTGGCGGGCGTGCCAGGTAGCGGTCGGGAGGAGTAGGAGTGCGGTAAGGAGGCTGAAGGTCGCGAAGAGGATGGCGGCGGGACAGATGGGCGCGGGGACGGTCGTGGTTGCGTCGGCCATGGTGGTATCTAGTGGATGGCGAGACCGGTAGCTTGCAGGTGCGGTGTTTCTGTTTGCACAGAAGTCGATTTGATTCCCGGAGGTATCGTTGTTCATGGATCGATCGAATCTGTCGGGATGAAGGGAGACTCGAAGATCAGGCCTCGATGTCTACCTTTTATAAACTCCCCCCATCGCTCCCATCTCCAATCGCAATATCACACTCACGCTCACAGGGGCCTATTATTGTCATCCTCACGACCTCATTGACAGCCAGCAATCAAATGCCCCGTCAATGATCCTCCATTCTCGCAGACCCACAACTTCGTCTTACTACCAAACGCACGTCGAGAGAAAAGGTCGGGTGAGATTTCTGCTCCATGTTCATTGTCGGCCGCTGGCTGTGGTGCCTCTCAATGAGCCGCTCATCGAACATGACGATTTCACATCGACGGCGGGACGTGAAGTCAGTTGTACGAAAGCGGGAAGTCTTATTCTCGCGGAGAGTGAAACCTCGTTGTCGGATCAGAATGGCAGCAATGGGGTGCTCATTGACCAAGTGACAGCGGATGGTGGATGGAACCAAATCCCGCGGAGAGATGAGGTGAGGTTGGACGTCCCCCTTCATTCACTCATTTCGCGCATTCCACCACCATCACCACCACCATAGACCTGGAATGGTATGGAGTGACAGTCACATCTGACAGCGTAGGAGATCTCTTGTCCAAAAATCGGAAAGTCAGAGTGAACGAGGGCGCCTTGGAGAATATACTCTATATCCCGGATTCCCATCTATGAACTCTTACTCTGAGTGGGGTTTCGGATGCGAATGTGAGAATGATGACCATCGATGATCCGACCCTTCCCACTCTCTGCGGGCGTCCCCCTCGTAGCCAATTTCCTCCTTCACCGGATGGGAGACCGGTTTCGCCTCCAGCTCCTCACCATCCCCGTCTCCTCATCATTACCACCACAGTGCGGTTCTGCTGGCCCCGAAAGACGGACGTTGAGGCTCCGCGCGAACCGTCGCAGATAAAGCAACATCGCTTCTTGATGATGAACGACTAGCAACAAAGAAAAAAAAAGAAAATGCAAAACGGACCGGCATGCGGCACGGCTCATTGGATCGGTCATGACCTTCGTGAACACCCCAGCGTCGCGCGCCCGCATCTAGTAAATGCTCGCCCGCCCCAGCGTCTCCAACCGGAAGCCCATCCCGATCATCGCGCGCGAGTCGAGCACGCCGACGCCATCGAACACCCAGCGCGGCTCCTTGACGGAGCGCGAGATCGAGGGCCAGTCGAGGCGCGCGCGGATCACGGCGTCCATTTGTTCCGACTGCGTCGCCGTGTGGCTGGACAGCGAGGGCGACGAGGCGGCGCTCGCGCAGTCGGCGCAGTCCGCGCCACACTCGGGCTCCGGCACCAGGCGTGCCAGGACTTCCGCGGGCAGGGTGGAAGAGGTCGGGGTCGCGGCAGCGGGAGCCGGCGGGAGGGCGGTAGAGGCGGAGATGGCGGCCGACGGGCCGCGGGAGGGCAGGGTGATGACCTCCGGCGGGATGGAGCCGTCGAGGGAGAGGGGCATCTCGATCGCCTTGGCCGGGGCCGGGGCCGGGGCCGGGGCGCGCGTGTTGAGGAACATATCCCAGTTCGTCAGGATCAGCACGGCGCTGCTGTCCTCGCAGGCCTTGTATGGATCGGAGACGACCTCGACGGGGCCCTCGGGCTTGGCGACCGCGTAGTCGCCCTCGAGCACCGCGAGCTCGCGCTGGATGTCCGCCGCCGTGCAGAGCGGGTCGTAGATAGAGATGCTGCGGGGGCCCTCCTCCAACAGGATGCGGATGACGTCCAGGGCAGGCGACTCACGCGCATCACCGGTGTTCTTCTTGAAAGCGTAGCCGAGAATGGTGATCTTCTTGCCGCGCAGCGAGTTGTTCAGCGTGGCAATGACGTGTCGCGCGAATCGGTCGCGCTGGAAGTTGTTCATGGTGAGTACCTGCTGCCAGTAGGCGGCGACCTCGGGGAGGCCGAGGGACTCGGCGAGGTAGGTCAAGCTGGCGATGTCCTTGCGGAAGCAAGAACCGCCAAAGCCGATGCCGGATTTGAGGAACTGCGGCCCAATGCGCGGATCCATGCCGACCGACTTGGCGATCTCGCTGACGTCGGCGCCCGTCCGCTCGCAGATGGCGGAGATTGAGTTGATGCTGCTGATACGCTGGGCCAGCATGGCGTTGGCGGCGAGCTTGCACAGCTCCGACGACCAGATGTTGATCGGCGCAATCCGGTTGCGCGGCACCCAGGCGGCGTATAGGTTCGCCAGCGCGGCGGCCGCGCGGTGGCCAGAGATGGTCGACTCACAGCCAATGACCACTCGGTCGGGCTTCATGAGATCGCGCACCGCCGTTCCCTCGGACAGGAATTCCGGGTTCGAAAGGACCGGAAAGACGATGCCGGGTCGGTGTGCCTCCATCTAGCTCCTGTGTCAGCTCCCTGAGTCCTCCAACAACATTCCCTCCAGGAGCCACTTACGATATCCTTGATCAACTGTCCCGTCTTGCAAGGCACCGTGCTCTTCTCTACCAGAATCGTTCCGGGCCGTGCGTACGTCGCAACATCGCGCACGGCACCCTCAATGGCAGTCATATCGGTGGCCCGGCCGGCGCCGACACCGCGACGCTTGGTCGGGGTGTTGACGCTGATCAGGATCATATCGGCATCGGCGATCGTCTGCGTGCAGGCGGTCGAGAAGAACAGGTTCGGCAGGCGCGCGGGCTGCGCACCGGCTTCGGCCGCAGCCGCGCCGTCCAGTGACGCCGCCGCGCCCAGGCCGGTCACCTGCGTGCTGTCCCGGCGCGGACCCTCCTTGCAGCCATCGCGGGCGAGGCGCACGACTTCGGTCAAACCGGGCTCGTGAATCGGCAGGTGCTTGCCCTTCCAGGCATTGATGCGGCTCTGGTCGCGGTCGACGACGGTGACCCGGACGTGCGGGTTGTGCAGGGCGATGACGGCGGCAGTCGGTCCACCTATATAACACGCACGCAGAAATGTCAGAAAATCGGTTCGGACAGTTTCACGATCGTCGAACAGCTGTTTCCGACCGACCACGTGGTGGTCGCGTGACCCGGATATTTTTGGGCCGGCTTCGCTGGCTGGCTGGTTGAGAGACGAAGAGAGAGCACTTACCCACGTAACCAGCGCCGATGCAGCAGACGTGCCGCACCGGCACATTCGCGGCGGTCGCGGGATCGAGGATGTTGGGCAGCACAGCGGTGTGCATGCTGGGCTGCGGCGTGCCGACGCGGTGCGGCAGGGTCACGGTCTCCATGGGCGGAGGGATGGTGTAGCTCTGGCCGAAGATGAAAGGTGAACGGTCAGAGGGCGTGTGCGGACCAGAAGACGCGGCGTCGATGGCGCTGTCGTCCGAGCGGCCGAGCGAAGGGGTTCCGTCCGTCATGCCGGCGATGATGGGGGAGGAGAAGGAGGAGGAGACGAGGGAGGCGGAGTGGTGGTGGTGGTGTTGATTGCTGTCGTGAAGCCAAGCATGCGCCTGATTGTGAGCGGCCATGGCCTGAATCCTGCCGCCGCGCGTTCGCGGGCAAGATTTGCGATACAGGGCAGCCGCGGAGGCTGCGAGGGCGGAGGGCGGGCGCGTTCCTGGGGAGGTGTCGCGCGCTGGTGGTTCAATGAGGCAAGAACGGCTGTCGCTCTTTCGTCACTGACAAGCCTTATCCTTGTCCGAGTTTCCTTGGCCTTTCTTGCCCCGGCCCCTTCGGAACACTGATGGTCGAATAATCAAATTGTCTTTCTCGCTTGCCTCCTCGGGTCAGATGCGTCCGGGAATGCAATGCTGCTGCACGGCAGTATATCAGCGATGATAGATCCTCTACAACACCACCGCCGGTCAGCGGGAGTGTCCCAGAACTGTAAATCTGCGACGCCAGGCCAGGTGTGCCTTTCAATATGCTGGCCAAGCAGCCACAAATCGGCAGTTGTTCGGAATCTCTTACCTGAAATCTGCGGCGTCCTGGCGTGGCTGGCCCTCGTCTGGGCGCTGTTTCAGGGTTGAGCGGGCGGGCACGCGGGGCGTGGAGGACCGATCTGCAGGCGGATTTGCTGGTTGGTGCTGACGGCCGGCTGTGCAACGATGCGACGACAGCGGTCCTGAGCCTGTTGGCTGCGATAACAACCCGATAAGCTGCTGTGTGACACAGAACAACCAGAGGTGAGTTTCCGGGTCCGGCACGTGGTCACGGAAGATCAGTCGGAAGATGTGAGGCTGTTGTCGCCGGAGACAAGAGTGGTCGTTGGGCGATATGTGTGGAGCACCAGCTGGGTGTCGATGGCAGGAAAGGCACACGACAAGATCAACCAAAAAGAGCACGAGACAATCCTCGAGCCATGACCGCGAGCGAAGGACCACCACCTGGTATTTATCCTCCCACTCCCTCCCATCGGACCAACCTCATTTCCTCCATGCCTGCAGGTGCTGCCACCGCGGTGGGCCCCTCCTCGCCGAAGACGACCGGCAATCTCATCATGCTTGGGGGAGAGACGCGCGCGCGAAGGCTGCTAGACCGACAGGCGGCGGCGACACGATTCAGATCATCGTGTGTACACGGGTGGATAAGGTACAACATCACGGAGCATGACGGGGCACGCGGGCAACTTTCACGAATGCGACGTCGTGGCAATTTCGCCGGCACGATCAACGACCATGAGAAATTGGGGTCGCGCCTGGTGTGGGCGGTGACTCGGCACGAAGACGCCCTATCATCGCGGAGGGTGATCGACTCGTGGATGAAGCCGCACGAGGAGCTGTGACGAGTGAGAGGGCGTCGTTGCGGCATGAGTGGTCGTTGACTGGTCGAAGCACGATGTCGCAAGCTTTCCGGCAACCCTCTCGTGCCTCTCTCATGCTGCGCGAGCCCGGTGGTGGGCTGGATGGGAGGCACCGCTGCACCGGTAGCGCACTGGGGCTCAATGGAGATAGCAGGTGGGAACCTCACCTCTGTCTACCTCGATGTTCAACCAGGCGGGTGGGCTGTCAGCCAATCGGAGCGCACACGTGGAAGCAGAACGGCCCGGACACTGGCTGGCGATCTTTGTCTACTCCATCAAACACCACCACTTTACGTGCTTCCCTACTGACGCTTAGTTTTCCCTTACCACTTTCCGTTCCGATATGCAGCTCGGCCGAGAGGACGCTTGTCGCGTTCCTGCTCACACGCTGCTCAATCGCAATGGGTCCGTCGTTTGGCAGCCGCCGCCGCAGCAGATCGCCGTCGTCCCATCAGAGCCCGCGTTGGCGACCTCGTGCGCGCAGCGCGCGCGTCCCATCGCTGCAGACGTCTGCCCCAGCTGGGGTTTGTGTCGGCTTGAACTCGGAGCCTGTACCGCTCGGCATCGCGACCTCTGATTCGAGATTCTTGCGCACGATCAGACACATGCCCAGTCGTGCCGGTACCATCGCGATGGTCATTTGCCCCTCCTTCACGTTCCTGTCTGCCCCGCCCTGCGGCCAATCGTATCGCCGGACATACATGCGAGAGCGAGAGCCGCATTCGGTCCAGGTGATCACAACGGTCGTGCAGCGTGCATATCGAGGCATGGAAAGAAAAAAAAAACCCCCGTCCAGTCGAATAGACGAATCGATCATGAACACACATCATCTGCTGCGTATTGTGCATGCATGGCATCGGGCAAGTCATGGGCGGTGATGCTTGGATGGTGTAAGCACACGCGTCTCACCAACAACCGATATGTAGATCAAGTAGAAAGTACAAACGAAAGACAACATCGATAGGCTGCGATGCGGCTGCTGGTCGCCGCAGGGGCCATGACCAGAATAACGACGCGGGCGAAGAGGGAACGCTTAGCAGTGTACAGTAGGTAGAGAAGCGTCAAGGCCCCGCGGCATCTTCATCACGTTCGGCGCCGGAGATCGTGACTTGACAATTAAAAGTCGTACGGTCGCCCTCCCTGGCCGCCACCGCCTCTTCGCCATTTGCTCCCTTGTTTGGTTGCCAATTACTCCTTGGTGCCTCCTTGTTGCTCCAAGCTCATCCGTTCTGTTGCGACTTCCTTGCACAAGCGAACGATCATCACGAATCGCACGAATCGCCCGCGGATCGTGGAGAATGCGGAGCGGCTGAATTCTGCGGAAGACCCCAAATCCGCCTCAGGCTTCTGTGGTCCCTCAAAAGCCGGCAGCCGAAAGTGCCCCAAGGGCACTGGTAAGCCCTAGAAGAAACGGGTCGGTGGCTATTGTAACACAAACCCGACGGAAATTCCCTCGTCCCTCCGTGGCGGAGATTTGAGATCCTCGCGAAGAGGAAGCAGAGGAAGGAATCTGAACGAAGAAACCGAAAAGCTTCCACCGCCATGGCGCTGGAAGCAGCCTCGTCTCCCGCCCCCGGGCTGGCGGCAATCCCGGCGGCCGCAGCCAACAGCGAATTTCCGGCGGAGCTGATCGGCAGAAAAGTGCTGCTGGCGACCGAGTCGCTCGGCCCGGTGAACGGCGTGAGCCGGACGACGCAGAGCCTGGTCGATTACCTGCGCCACCATGGCGTCCACGTCGCGACCTGCGCACCCTACTACAAGGGCCAGCCCATCAACGCGAACGAGCAGCCGAAGCCGGAGCGGCAGCCGATCGTGAACAAGGACTGGGTCCGCTCGATCGAGGCCAAGTCCGCCTCGCTCGGCTCCCGTGCCATCGGCGGCGCCTGGGCCTGGCATTTCGACCGTGAGGCGGCCGGCGAGCAACAGCCGCTGTTGGCCGGCGACCGCGCGGCGACCGCGAACTCCTCCCTCGCGAACCCGCCGCTGCTGAACCGCAGCAAGAGCAGCGACGACGCGCGCCGCCGCTTCGAGCTCGCGCGCCAGAACCGGCAGAACCCGGAGTACCGGCTCCAGGGCTGGGCGCTGCCGTACAACCCGGACCTCACCGTCGCCTTCCCCTTCCGCCTCGGCCGGGTCTTCCAGGAGACCTTCCAGCCGGACATCATCTACCTGGCGAGCCCGGCCTCGGTCGGGTTCCAGTTCCTCGTGCAGCTGCGCCAGCTGTCCGCGCCGATCCCGACGCTGCTCAACTTCCAGACCGACCTGGCCGCGTACGCGGCGATCCTGTTCCCGCGGCCCGTCGACCGCTACGCCGTCTGGCTGCTGAGCATCGTGCAGGGCTACCTGTTCCGCGCCCCCGCCGTCAAGACCATCTTCTACCCGTCCGCGTACGTGCGGCAGTACATGGTCGACACGGGCGCGCCGGCGGAGCGCATGATCCAGCTCGGCCGCGGCGTCGACACGGAGCTCTTCAACCCGGCGCGCCGCGACGCGGCCTACCGCCGCGAGATCGCCCCCGACGGCGAGATCATCTTCTGCTGCATCTCGCGCATCGCGCCCGAGAAGGGCTTCGAGTTCCTCGCGCAGGCCGCCATCCAGCTCGCCGCCTCCGGCCTGCCCTTCAAGCTGCTCATCGTCGGCGGCAACAAGAACCCGGCGGTGGAGAACGAGGTGCGGGGCTACTTCAAGCCGCTCGGCGCCCGCGTCGTCTTCACGGGCATGCTGCGCGGCACCGCGCTCGCGCGCGCCTACGCCGCCGCCGACGTCTTCCTGCACTGCAGCATCACCGAGACCTTCGGGCTCGTGGTGCTGGAGGCGATGGCGTCCGGCGTGCCGGTGATCGCGCGCGACGAGGGCGGCCCCTCGGAGACCGTCCAGCACGGCCGCTCCGGCTTCCTGGTCGCGCCGCACGACCGCGACACGTTCGTCAACTACGCGCGCCAGCTGGCCACCAACGACGCGCTCCGGCACGAGATGATCGCGGCCGCGCGCGCCCAGGCCCTCGCGACGACGTGGGACCGCATCAACAACCAGGTCGCGCTGCAGCTGGCGCGCACGCTGCGCGACCACGGCCCGCCGAAGTCCCCCGAGCAGCTCCGCCGCGAGGGCTACTATGCCAGCTGGCGGAATATGCTCCGCGTCTACCTGGCCGTCGGCATCGTGTGGGTGTTTTGGTTCATCGCGGTCATCCCGATGCAGTTCTTGGGCCTGCTGCACGGGATGTTCAAGTGAGGACGCGGAGGACGGAAAAAGGAATTGATCGTCTTCGGTAGGCGATGTCCGTTCGGGTCGCGGGGGTTTCTTATGTTCCTTTTTTCTCTCTCACCGGGGAGTTGGCGAAATGCGAGATTATGATTTTAGGATGTGTGTTATGTGATGGACGCCAGATTCTCGAAGGATGAAGGCGGAGTCCGACGAGCGACGACGACGATACGGAAGAAATAATATACCTCAGACGCAAAAGAAGGCATGAAGATAGCGATGACAGAAGGATGAGAAAAGAAGCAGAGATGGACTCAACGAATGGATTCAGAGGAATAGGCTGGTTACATTGTTCTGCTTCCCCAGGCGCTGCTGGTGCTGGAACTTGTTCTGATTGTTTATCCAATCCCAGCCAGGCGTTCGATTTCTCCGCCCACGTTTTGTTCTCTCACGTACGATGATAATTGAGGATCTGATAAATGATTTACCAATGGAGATCAGAGACAAGATTAATAACAGTGGCAGATAGCCCTTGACGCGGGTCTTCGAGTAGTGGATTTCGTGTACGCCGTTCAACATCGGAATGATCGATAAGCTTGTTCTGTAGCACAACATATCTCGATCACATCGGAAGTCTCGAGATCCTTGCAGAAGTTGAAAATAATTGAAGGCTTCCAGATCAATCTCACATCCTTATCCGACGTAGCCAGCGTTCAACATGGCAACAAGCATTCGAATCTCATGTGTGTTGTGACTTCCATAAAGGTAACATTGACTTCTGAGTCTTTCATTGAATTGCTGGCAAACGGCATGAATGAGCAGTCTAGAAATCTGGTTGACGTTCCTCAAGTCTGCGATCGCGCACCGCCACAGCGCGAGGGAGCTTCGAGATTCTGATTAGTCATGCGCCACATTCGTTTCGGGACCTGCTGCGCGCGTCTTGAACTTTTGAACTTCCAATACTTTCACAAGTTCACCATCACAACCGACGACATTATGGCGGAAGTCGACACTGCTTCAGCCGGTACGGCTCAGTTTGAGGAGCCAGCCACAAATACAGACATGGCCGTCGCTAAGACAGCTGGCTCCGATGGCACTGCCGTTCAAAAAGTCCGCCGGACGAAAATCGTGAAGAAGAAGCGTCGCCCAGCTCGGCCACAGCAGGACCCGGCGACCTTCAAGACAGAGCCGCCACCGCAAACGGGCACTATCTTCAACATCTGGTACAACAAGTGGTCCGGCGGTGACCGCGAGGACGCTTTCGGGTCGCGCCACCAGGCCAAGGGCCGCTGCAATGTTGCCCGCGACAGCGGCTACACCAAGGCCGACTCGGAGCCCGGCAGCTACTTCTGCCTCTTCTTTGCGCGCGGCCTGTGTCCGCGGGGCCAGGACTGCCAGTACCTGCACCGCCTGCCGAACAGCCGCGTGGGAAAAGAGGGCGGTGGGCTCGGCGACATCTTCCCGGAGAACGTGGACTGCTTCGGGCGGGAGAAGTTCAGCGACTACCGCGACGATATGGGCGGCGTCGGCTCCTTCATGCGCATCAACCGCACCCTCTACGTCGGGCGCATCCACGTGACGGACGACATCGAGGAGGTCGTGGCGCGGCACTTCCAGGAGTGGGGCGCGATCGAGCGGATCCGCGTGCTGCCGAGTCGCGGCGTCGCCTTCGTGACGTACGTGCACCTGGCGAACAGCGAGTTCGCGAAAGAGGCGATGGCGCACCAGAGCCTGGATCACGACGAGACGCTGAATGTGCGCTGGGCCACGGTGGATCCTAACCCGGTGGCGCAGAAGCGCGAGGCGGCGCGCGCGGAAGAGCAGGCGGCGGAGGCGATCAGGAGGGCTCTGCCGGCAAGCTATGTGGCTGAGCTGGAGGGTCGGAAATACAACGGAGCGGACCCAGCGGAGGAGCGAAAGCGGAGGAAGATCGAGGGTAGTTTTGGGCTGAAGGGATACGAAGCGCCGGACAACGTCTGGTACGCAGCGGAAAAAGCACGTATCGAGGGACAGAAGGAGGCCATGATGATCGAGGGCGCGCCTGAGGTACAAGACGGCGCGGAGGACGAAGACGAGGATACCGCGGGTGTGCCGCTTGCGATTGAGAATGCTCAACAGCAAGCAGCAGCAAGTGGACTTCTGGGAGCATCGACTTTACAAGCTCTCAAGCACTACAGGGCGGCTGGAACCGAGGAGAAGAAAGAATCTGGAACTGCGGCCGGTCTACTCGTGGGATATGGCAGTGACAGCGACTCGGACTGAAAATCTCCATCTTGAGCCCAGCAAGGAACTACCGACGATGTTTTGGCCCAGGCTTGCCAGCTAACCGCTCCGTTCACTCAAGAAAGTCGCAATGTCGTCCAGACAGGCTTTCGTCGTCCAAGTCTTCCCAATCGGAGTGTAGGAGAAACCGTGCGCTGCACCCGGATAGATCTTCAAGATGCCCTCGGCGCCACTCATCATCCACTTCACAGACATCATCACGCTGTCATCCAATAAAGGATCCATATCTCCACAGTTGAACAAGGCCGGCGGCAGCTGTGCATGGCGTCAGTTGATGCTCTACTGTGCTAATATTGTGGCACATACCTTCATTGCCTTCATATCTGCGAAGAATGGCGACATCCACATATCACGTCGGTCCGCCTCCGTCGTTCCTGGGAGATACGCCTCGAGAGATCTAGTCACAGAGGTCAGCCACATATTGTTCTTGTTTCATCGACAAGACACCTCCAAGAATGAAACGGGGAGGTCTCACCTTTGTATCCCTGGGAAATCCAGCACCAGCTGCTGCTTGAAATTGTACACCTGCGGAAAGAACCCACTCAGATTGTACGCGCCGAAGTTGAGCACGAGCCCGCGGAACGCAAAATCGGGATGCTCTCGCAGCAGCCAGAAGCATGTACAGACCGACAGATGCGCGCCTGCCGAATCGCCGCCCAGAAACCGCAACGGTACGCCGAAATCCCGTGTCGCGTGCTGTACAAGGTACGCGCCGATGTCGAAACAGTCTTCATTGCCAGCCGGATAGGGATGCTCCGGTGCCAGGCGGTATCCCACTGACACGACGATGAGAGAAGAGTGGTCGGCGTAGTGCTGGAGCATGACGTCCTGGTAGGCTTCGCTGCCGAGAATCCAGCCGCCGCCGTGAATCTTTCGGGAGAAGACAGTATTAGCGTTACCTTAGTTTGAAACGCAAAATTCAGCAACAGGAAGCAGGGCACATACGTGGTAAAACAGCCCAATCGATGTGCCGGTCGTGGGACGAAAAACCCGACATGGGATCAACCGGCCTGCCTCGCGGCTTGGAAGCGTGATGTTCGTTGCGCTCTCGACTGCCGCCGGTAGAGGCGCCCTGAGACACCAACATGAGTTAGGATATCCCGCAGCCTGTATCGATTGAATAGCCATCTGTCTACTTACGTCTGTCCATTCCGCCTCATCTGTCTGAAGTTCTCGGCCCCAATCTATCGATCATTCATTCTCCATTCTCGTTCGGTCGTTGTGTGAAGTCATCATTCTGGTACTGACCTCCCACCACTTCGGTATAGTTGACATGGCCTTGATGATGCCATCGTTGAAGTCTCTCGTCTCTTGATCAATGGCGCTCGAGTCGAACTTCTTGAAGTTGATCTGGAGGTCGGATTCCAAAGGCATTGCGAACTTAGGCTTTTGTACGATCACGGTTCAATTGTTCCTAGCTAGTGGTCACTGTGCGTCTACAATCGCTCAGCTATCAAATAGGGAACCAGATTACGTTTGCATCGCTCAATGCTCTATATATCGCAAGGCCCCTACTGTATTACAGTAATCATAATGCAGTTTGCGGGGTTTGACGGGAGATGTTCGCGGGTCCAATCTTCGGCTTTCCGTGCGTAAGAATTGATCCGGTCCCGTCTACTCAATACAATTCTGCCTGAAGCCGGAGCAACATCGGGTTATGGGGTACGATCCCTATAAAGGCAATTGCTTGTTTCTGACTTCAAACAAGCATTCGAATTTGATCAGGTATGCGATCTAGCAGAATCACGGTAGTTGCGGTCTTTATGAAAAGCTCGATAGAATAGCCACTACAAGCTTGACATTTGATACAGTACGTGTCGTATATTGATAACGGTCAATCTACTTCGGCGGGAGGACCTCCATCTTCTTACCAGTGGGGATCTGGAACGCCACGACTGGCTCGCCATGCTTTAAGGCCCGGTCAATGCGGAAGTAACCTTTCCGATCAAACTGGACGATATCGTTCACCTTGAGGTTGGCAACATTGCAGTCCGCCAAAGCCTCAGTCTTCATCTCCGTCACCTCGTTCAGCACATCTTCAAATCGGTCCGTATCCTCGAGCTTATCCTTGTTCATAAGGTAGTCGAAGTCGTACATCGTCAACGGGATGAGTTCCTGGTCCGTCGAGAGCCATGTAATCTTCTTGGCCGTCTTCTTGACGTCTCCTTGCAAGTGAAGCTCGAACTCGATCTCCGTGATGGTCTTCTCTCCCTCTGGCTTAAGCAGGTTCAGCGGGTTGAGCGAGTGGGTCTTCTTCCGCACAATTGCATTGCCCCAGTTCATGAGCGTGATCTCTTCGTCATTATCAAACGACTGAGCATCTTCCTGGTCGATGATGATGGTCTTGCTGTAGACAACCTTCTTCTTGCCTACCTCCGCATTCTTGGCATGCAGATCCTTCTCTTCAGTGCGTGGAGCCTCCGGAGCTCCAACAACGGTACAAGTAACTTTGTCCTTAGAAACAATGGCCGTGTAGCGGGGCGCGATAGGATCAATGTACTTCTTGTTCGTGGCCCAGAACAGCGTCCAGTCCATGTAGTTGACGTTCTTGCTGGGTCCCTGCTTCGCAATGAACTCCTGCAGCGCCGGGACCGTCATTCCACGTCGAAGAATGCCGCGGACAGTCGGCATGCGCGGGTCGTCCCATCCCCAAACCTTACCCTCATCAACGACCTTGGTGAGTTTCCGCTTCGACAAGAACGTCCGCTTGAAGTTGAGCCGCGAGAAGTTCCAGTTGTGAACGGGTCGCAGATTGAGTGTCTTAATGAACCATTGGTACTGCTGGTCACGGTCGTTGTACTCCGTCGTTCTCAGCGCGTGGGTGACTCCTTCGAGCGAATCGACGACTGGACAGCAAAGGTCATAGATAGGGTACATCTTCCAAGTTGATCCAGTGCGGTGATGTGGCTGAGGGTTGCATCGGTAGATGACCGGATCTCGCATCGCACCGTTTCCGCTCTTCATATCGATCTTCGCCCGGATGAACCATCTCTTGCCCTCTTCAGTGCCTTGCTTCATCTCCTCGAAGTGTGCCAGGCTGACCTCCGGCGGGTCATTCCTGTGCTTGCTCTCGATGAGCGCCTTGCGCTCCTCTTGCAGTTGCTCTTGAGGAGTGTCGTCGGCGTATGCATGGCCGTCCTTGATCATCTGCACTGTGACCTTGTACAACTCCTCGAACCAATCACTGGTGTACGTGATCTGGTCGGGCTTGACCCCCAGCACTTTGCAATCTTCGAGGATCGAATCCTCGAACTCTTGCTTTTCTTTCGAAGGGTTCGTATCGTCGAATCGCACGATCAGCTTGCCCTTGTACTTCTTGTGGGCGAAGTAGTCGTTGAGGAGTGCGGCCTTAGCGTGACCAATGTGCAGGTATCCGGAAGGCTCCGGAGGGAATCGCGTTACCACACCATTCTCTGTACCCTGCAGACCGATCTCGTAGTTAGCGCCATCGCTTGCGCCCACGTTGGCCGGCCGTGTGGGCAGGTCGATGGTAGGCTGTGCGGTCTCCTCGATAAAGTTGAACCACCGAGACAAGTTGACCATGAGATTCTGCTTCAGGTATGCGTATGCCACGCGGTTGCCACGCAAAACCTTCCAAGCGGTCGTGTCGGCATCAGTAAGGCTGTATCCAACGATGTAGGTTCGGAGAGTAAGGTGGGCATCAAGCTCAGCCAGAGGACCTTCGATCTGCTTCAGGTTGAGCGGCTTGAAAGCCTCAGCACGAGTCTTCCACTCCTTGATTTGGGCCGCCGAGTCAGCCATGATAGTCTATTGGTGAAATTTTGCGATATAAGAAGAATGAGCCAACTCCGCGTTGCTCGCGTGCAAACAAAATATTGCAAACAGTGGGGCAAGATTTGTGTTGTGTCATGCTCCAGGAACTGGTGGGGCGCGTAAGGGTCCACGCCACTTCATGCGAAAGTCCCGTGCAATTGATTGTAGCCTCACTCCCTCCAGGGCACGCAGGGGCACGGGTATCACTAGGCGCAATTTTGTGGGCCAGACGACATCAGGCCTGGGGCGCACTCGAAAGAGGCTATGATCATCGCGAAGTCACAGCACTGTGCGGCACAGCAATGGATAGTTCCACGTCAAGCTCGCGGTCGGTTGGTCTCCGCTTGGTGCTTCCATACATGCGGCCGCCATGAGTTCCGCGCGGGCTTCATTCTCCGGTCGAAAAGTCCCAGGCACGAACGTCTTGAGTCTTCAAACGTCCAACATTTACAAGCGGAAGCCTAGACTCCGGCGTCCTGTGACAGCTTGTGATGAATGTCGTGCTGCAAAGGTCAAATGCAATGGCCGATATCCTTGTAGTCGCTGCCTGACTCGCAATTCCACGTGTACTCAATCAGACCGCAACAACGGAGTCGGTGCTCGTGTCGCCCAGCAATCAACAGCGGCGGGTGGCCTTGATGTGGAAGACGCAGCTTCTACTCTCAATGATACCTGGCTGAACGAACATCTGGACTTGGGTGGAGTCAACTATGAGTCGGTTAGTGGAAGACTCAGCATGCTGCTGCCGCGGCCTTGACCTAGGATCCCGCAGATCAAACGCTGATAAGGTGAAACCAGGCCGCGGTATTGACCGAGATCGACTTCGCTGTGCCGGATTTGGACTTCACAACGATGCCACTTCCTTCAACGGAAACAGAGCAGCGAGCCCCTCTAGAAAGCGGTAACTCCGATCTGAATATCATGGCAGATGCTCTCGACGAACCTCTTGTAACACACTCGTTTCCGGATCAAGTATCTGGCATGGGTGCCGGATGTGGTACATATTCGACAAACCTCTTTCCTTGCGATTGCCGCTCTGGGCTCATGGACTGCATTCCTCGTCTTGAATCTTACATACATGATGAAACTTCTCCGCCACTGGATAATCTATGCCACCTCGTTGAAGATGTGGTCAACAAGAGTCAAACAGCCGTCAAGTGCTCGAAGTGTGAGACTAGACCAGCAGACCTGGTCAGCATCATGTCAGTTTTTCAACAAACGGCTGCGTGTTTCGATCTGATTCGCAGAGCGGGTATGGAAGGCGACTTGAAGATGGCCATCGGGAACTACGAATTCCCGTCCGTGGACGACAACATGTTCAAAAGGATGTTAATTCTCAACCTCGTCGAAAAGGCGAAGATACTTCTGAACTCCGTCGATCATGCTATCCATGCAATGTGCAAATTACAGCCGACCGCCGTCAGCGGTCGCCTGAAGAGGTCGCCAGTCTGCTTGGAACAAGCAAATCTCGACTATGTGAGCGGAGTCGTCGCTGCATTTCAAAAGTATTTTGGGATGGTCTCTATGGAGTTCCGAAATAAGCAAGAGTAAAGGGCGCAGAGGAGTGTGGTGCGCGAACCATATCAAACGATCACACGACAGCAGTCCTTAGGTATACCGAGAGCTAGCAGAGTGATAATCAATCAAGCCGTACAGGATATGCCACTCGCCATCGCTCACCATACCGCAATACGACGAATGGTATGACAAGAAGCAGCAGTGAAAGAATACCAAGCAACGAGTTGCCCCATCCATAACCAAGTGAGTCGTACAAAGGAAACCCAGCCAGTGGCAAGAGCCCGCCAGAAAGGCTTCGCAGAACACTGCTAGCGGCAATAGCGCTCGCCGCATACTGCTCAAAAGCATCGATCATATAAGTCTGCACCGGATGCTTCAGATGGATTAGCATGGAGCTTGAGACGGACATATCTCTTCACCGCAACTCACGAACGTGAACATCACCCCGAACCCAATGAATGACGTAGCAATGATGGGAACAACGCTCACAACATGTTCCTCTACTGTCCATCCGTAGAAAAAGCAACCGATCGGAATGGACATTGCCCCGTATATCAATGTTTGAAGTCGATACCTGCGTTATGCACATTAGTAGTTGGAGCAAACTCGGTCATTCAGTCAACTCACTCTGGTTTAGACTCGCCGTGCATCTTCGTCTTCTGAATATATATTCGGTCGCTGACAATACTTGCGATGCCTAAAGACAAGATCATACCAACGGCGAGGCCAAGGTACGCAAGACCAGTGTTTGCAGGGCTGAAATGGTAGCGTTCTTCGAAAATTTCCGAAAAAGTCGCGAACAAGATGTATGGGTAAGCATAAACGATAGCGATGTAGATTGACAAGCTTGCTACAACAGGGGATTGGAAAAGAATCTTTCCGGGTCGGCAGAAGATCGTCTGATACGTGTTCGAAAAGAAATCTTCGAACTTCCCTTGGCGTAGAGGTTGTTTCGCCCCGTCAACTTACGAAGCTTCCTGGCTTTGCGCTCCAACAAGATCGGTGCATAAGTCTCGCGCCCCAGGATGAGATTGATAAGCCCCAAGGAGCCCGTCTATGCAATTCTCTGGTCAGCTTTACGGCCTCTTTCGTTCTCGAGGCTACTCACACAGATGAGCAAGAACCAGAATACCCAATGCCATCCAGCCGCAGCAGCTAGGTAAGATCCGATGACCGGTCCAATTACTGGACCGAGCATGAACCCGAACGAGAAGCATGACATGACAGCGCCTCTGTGTTGCGGCGGTACGACGTCGGCAATCGTTCCTCCAGCGTTCACCACAGAGCATGATGCAAAGCAACCCTGGAGAAATCTGAGAGTGACAAGCCCGCCCATGCTCTGGACCACAGCACAGCCGATGGTGGAGATGCAGAACCCAAGGCATGCGCAATGGTAAACGATGAGCCGCCCATAGATTTCGGAGATTGGCGCCATTATAAGCGGAGCAAAAGCGAAACCGACAAGCTGAAACGGATCAGTATCCAACTCGAAGGGCATTTCGATTCTCTTACTTCAATGGTTACGACTAGTGTGGCAAGCTGTGAGTTGTAATTGTTGAACTCTCGCTGGATAGCTGGCACCGATGGCGCAATTGCAGAAGCCGCAAGCATTCTGGAGCAAGGACGGTCAGGAGTCATGAACAACCGGAGTCAGCATACAAGCTCGACGTACGTGGAGAAAACTATCAAGGTGACTATGGCAACGGCGAAAGCTTTGCGGGCGAATAGCCAATTTTTCGGGTTATCTGGGTCATTTGGCCCGTCCCAGTCGATCTCGTGCCCACTCTCATCGTTTCGATTCATCGTTGGGTTACTCTCACTTGTGCTGGTTGTCTCTTGACACAAGGCGATTGAGGGGCTTTTCGTTGTATAACTGCTGGACTTCTGGCGGGGACTTGCTTCCTTGTTTGGACCATCCACGAGACTACTTGGACCGGATATATATCATGTTCGTCCAACGGGCCGTTGATTGAATTGTTCTGAAGTCCGAAGGGGAGGACCAGAATTTTCATACCGAGCGTTGTATATATATGCGCCGTCACGCCTTGTTCGAGCTGCAGGCCTCAAGTCGGTATGCGGGCGGCCGAGAAATTACCCTTTTGGGCAATCAATTTTCCGAAATGCACGATCATCGATAGTAAGATCCACACATTAACTTCGAGTGGAGCCTGCATCGGTCCGCTAACAGCATCAGTAAATTGTCCAAGAATCGATACCGACCAAGAGACGAAATGCTGTTCGCCGTGCGGGTCACGCAAAGAATGACTTTTTGAAGAGAAGGGTTCGGACATATGCAAGGATGGGGCCCAAGCGTGCCAGTGGCGTGATCTCTGGTCTTGATCTTCTCAGATTGCAGATGTAACATAGAGAGAGACAGGGGATGACGGTGCATGCGGTGTGTATCTACAGCCGGTGAGCTGTCAACTCAGCCTGGAATCCGAACTGAATCGTATGAAGGCAAACCAAAGGTCAAGGGCGAGTCGGCCGAACCCAGAGCTTCGAACGAACAAAAGCCCAGAAATTCGAATCACATTGCACAAATGCCGTCTTGTAGTCTAGATGTCTCCTAGGGGCAAGACCTGCACGATAACGCACCCGAGATCTCAAAACGAAGTACTGCTACATTCTCGCCTGCGAAGTTTTTCATTTGCATCAATCCCAAAATGACAATCGATTTTGTGTCAATGCAGCATTGCAAGCCAATGCTGCATGTAAATGAGGGATAAGTTACTTTCAGTTGTCAAGGTGAAGTGATCCGGCGAAAATGGTCGCACGTGGGCGGGAGCTTTCCCCTTTGGGCGATCTTCCGGGCACAGCTTCGTAACAGCTTGGCCGGTTGCCCGGAGCTTCAGCTTTCATACGAAGTCCCTTATCACGTCTTTCCCTCCGCCAAACTCCGTCAATACACGACACTCTTTCCATCATCTTTGCATCGCTGTCGTTCCGAATCGCTGCCAAGATGCAATCTATTCGTCAGCCCTTGACCCGCGCCCTGCGGAATGCGCCCCAAGGCCTTACCAAGTCCATCACACCTGCAACATACGCGACGATAGCCGATGCACCAACTGGCTATGCTAAGACCGGTGCCAACCTCCGCCTCACAAAAGACACCAAGGTCCTCTTCCAGGGCTTTACCGGCAAGCAGGGCACATTCCACGCCTCGCAAGCTATCGAGTACGGCACAAATGTTGTTGGAGGAACCAACCCCAAGAAGGCCGGCTCTGAGCACCTGGGCAAGCCTGTTTTCGCGACTGTAGAAGAGGCGAGGAAGGCGACTGGCGCGGATGCATCAGCGATTTTTGTGCCACCTCCGTTGGCTGCCGCGGGTATTGAGGAGGCTATCAAGGCGGAGATGCCCTTGGTGGTGTGCATCACGGAAGGTATCCCGCAACACGACATGGTTCGGATCACGGATATCCTGAAGACCCAGGACAAGACCAGACTTGTTGGACCCAACTGCCCGGGTATCATTGCTCCCGTAAGTGGATACTGCTTTCCTTCCAACTCGACCCGCTGCACGACACCAGGATGAGATTATATTACAAAAATACATGATAGGAAGAGTATGATCGCCATTAATGGTGTTGATTACGAAATGACTCTCTGAGACCACAGCCGGACAGCTCTTTCCGCCATGGAATGACAATATCAGCTGAACGTTCAATTTACTAACTAGCAGCGTATAGGGTCAATGCAAGATCGGCATCATGCCTGGTTTCATCCACAAGCGCGGTCGCATTGGTATCGTTTCTCGATCCGGAACTTTGACATACGAGGCTGTGAACCAGACGACGCAAGCTGGCCTTGGTCAGTCGCTGGTTGTCGGCATCGGCGGAGACCCCTTCTCTGGAACCAACTTCATCGACTGTCTGCGACTCTTCCTGGCTGACGAGGAGACTGATGGAATCATCATGATCGGCGAGATCGGAGGTTCAGCTGAGGAAGATGCTGCCGAATTCCTGCAGCAATACAACACTGGTGGCAAGGATGGCAAGGGTAAGCCGGTCGTGAGCTTCATCGCTGGTATCTCTGCGCCGCCAGGCCGGAGAATGGGCCACGCTGGTGCCATCGTCTCTGGTGGCAAGGGTGGTGCTGACACCAAGATCGCTGCTCTGGAGGCTGCCGGCGTTGTTGTTGAGCGGAGTCCTGCCGCTCTCGGAAAGACCCTGCGGGACCAGTTCATCCAGAGAGACTTGCTTTAGACTGGATGCATTTGTGTCGTTACGGCAATGCTTATAGTGGCATGAGCTTTGTTTGGCATTATATGTAGATGGTCTTCTGTCAGGTTGATTTCCTCTGTTGTACGGTGTTCGTGTGTTATCAAACTGGGCTCAATACTTCAAATTAATTTGCACAGTCAATTGAACTTAGTTCCACCTTTCATGTCTCCCCGTGGTAAAGTAGTCCCCAATGGTTCTGGAAGCCATCCCTGATGACTTTGACCGAGCCAGGGCTACCTAGCCTTCCTCCGCATAAGTTATTCCTTCCATCCTCACTTCCATGATTGTTCCAACGGCAGGCGAGGCCTCGGGCCGCGGACTCACGGGGTCAGCCGCTAGCGGGCTGAGGCAGGTAACAAATCAACAGCCACCTGGCAGCCCGCATTAACAGCACTTCTCAATGCGAGCCGCCCAGAAGGACATCAGTCGTCGAGCTTATGACAGATTTGTCCGAGGCCAAGCTCCGTTGCAGACAGCATGGATGACCTTCTAGGGGAGGACTGGAAGGCTTCAAAGCCTCAAAACCGAGCTAATGCTCCCTCGAATGCGACCAACTTCGCCTCTGCCTACAGCAACTTCCGCGCGAGTCCCACCCCACCGCAGTCCGGAATCGCCTCACCGCACAACATCAGTCGCCCGCCAAGCACGCTCAATGGAGGACCAAAGGCTTCTTCACAAGACCAATTCGGGAGTCTCCTCTCGTTGAAGTCTCAAAAACCTGTAAATACATTGACGATCCTGGAGCAGCAGCAGCAAGCGCTCGCGGCGAAGAGACAGCAACAGGAGGAGCAATCACGGTTGTGGGATACCTTTGGGAGTGGATCTGCGACACCGGAGACACGATCACAATCAGCAGTACCACAAAACAGATCCAATGGCGGGGGTGACGACGTAGACGATATCCTTGCTGCATTCAACAAAGCTGCGCCGGTCAGCAAGGCAAGTCACTTCCCTCCTCCAGGCTCAGATCCTGTGAGCGGAAGGAGCACTCCGGCAGTAGCACGACCATCTGCCCCGCTACGCCAGGCCGAGCCCCTTGCATTCAACGACGATGACGATGACCCATTTGGCCTGGGGTCTATGCCCTCCAAGTCGAGCGGCACTTATCAGTCCCAGGCAGGGACCAATGTGACCAACAACGACGATTATGATGACATTCTTGGAGACCTCGGAAAGCCTGTGCAGAATGTGCGACCCAACCCACCGCCGGCTGAAACGTCAAGACCGGCGGCGCGCGAGTCGGATGCTCCTAGTGAAACCCTGGACCAGGGCGTGGCCGAGTTGGTAGATATGGGTTTCCCAGTCGATAACGCAAGGATAGCCCTGGCTGAGAACGGCGGAAACGTTCAGAATGCAGTCGGCTGGCTTCTGCAACAAGCTCACGAGGAATCCAAACAGAAAGCTCGGAACGAGTCTTCACAAAGACGACAAAGTCCTGGGGGATCACGGCAGAGGCCGCAGCGTGGAGAACAAGGTGGTCAGGATGCAATACCGTCATGGGCTCGAGAGGACTCCCGTTCCAGTTCGTCAAACCACAGGCAAGAGGGAAGTTCCTCAACACGCAATGAAAAGGACGCAGCACAGATTGCACAAGACTTCGGAAGCAAGCTTTTCAAAGGAGCGAATTCCTTGTGGAAGGCCAGCCAGAAGCAGATGACCAAGACGATTTCAGAATTTCAGCAGGAACGTGACTCCAATCAGCCTAAGTGGATGCAAGAGACTTCAGATAGCAGCCGTTCTGGAAGCCAGAGCCGACAGCCAAACCGGAGCGATGCCCGACAGGCATCTCGACAGGCACCAGATGTTACGGATGAAGCCGCGATGCTTGATATGCCCCGCGACCGACCTCAGCGGCCGTCGCGAACAGCGGCAAATGACAGGACATCTGACCTTCCCATAAGAGGGAATACGCTTGCGGAGCCTGAGCCCCGAAGACCTACTCCTCCAAAATTTGCTCAACAAGCTCCACCGCAGGACAAGCGACCGGCAAGTAAGCTCAGCCGGCAAGAAGTGGAAGACCAAAGTGCACAGGCATACATCAGTCCAGCTCGACGGAAAAAGGCTGCTCCGGTTCCCGAGCCTCCGAAGGAGCCTGAGGTCGATCTGTTTAGCCCAGCACCACAGACGGCACCGAAGACGGTCACAAGCACGCCCAGTAATTCGGCACAGCCGAAACGTCCGCCAGTCTCCAAAGCGGCACCCCCGCGACCTTCAGTCCCGCCACGGAGCGTGCCCAACGTGGCTCCATCCGCGCTCTCTACTTCGGCTTCTCACCGAAAGAACGGCGGCGAAGCATTCAAGCGAGGAGACTATGCCTCAGCTCACGAGCTGTACACCGCTGCTCTCAAGCCATTGCCACCGACGCATCCAGTCACAATTATTGTTCTGACCAATCGGTGCCTGACTGCCCTGAAAACCGGGGATCCAAAGGCCGCTGTATCTGATGCTGACCGCGCTTTAGAGATTATCGGCGCCGGCCAAGGTGTTGGCGAGAGCATCGATCTTGGCGGTGGTGAAGGCGTGAAGGACATGCGCGAACAGTATGGCAAAGCATTGATGCGCAAGGCAGAGGCACTGGAGCACATGGAGAAGTGGTCTGACGCTGGGGCAGTCTGGCGCAGTGCGATAGAGGCTGGCGCGGGTGGTGCTGTGAGCATTCGTGGCCGAGATCGCTGCGAGAAGGCTGCGAACCCACAACGAGCTGCGCCAGCATCCGCACCTGCCAGGCCGCCTGCCTCGAAGCCTGCCACCGCATCAAAGGCTCCGAGTCGGCCTGTGCAGCGCCCAGCAGTTTCCAATGCTGCATCGGCTGAGGCCGTGAAAAAATTGCGCGAAGCAAGCGCAGCGGCAGACAAGGTCGACGACGAGAAGTTTGCCCTCCATGATCAAGTTGACGCACGACTCACGACGTGGAAAGGCTCAAAGACGGACAACCTGCGGGCGCTGCTGCAGAGTCTCGACACGGTCTTGTGGGCTGAGGCGGGTTGGAAGAAGGTCGGCATGAGCGATCTCGTGCTGCCGAACAAGGTCAAGATCATCTACATGAAGGCCATTGCCAAAGTTCACCCGGACAAGGTGAGTATCGTCTGTTCTCGTGGGGATCAGTTTGCATTTGTCTAACAATGTTCCTACCAGATCCCGCAGGACGCCACAACGGAACAGCGCATGATCAGTGCCGCTGTCTTCAGCACGCTGAATGAAGCGTGGGACAAGTTCAAGAAGGACAATAACCTTTGAATGTCTGGGAACACAAAAGGCGAAACGACAATGATGGCAGGTGGTGATAGTCGGAGCTGACTTTTACGAATTCATTGTGTTAAACTCAGTGGACACATAGATGATGTCAAACATCTTGAAGGATGGCCTGAATGCCTTGGCCTTCCAAAGTGTCTACCATTGGAAATCCCCGGGGTCCAAGCGACCATGGCTCACACTCATCAAAATTTCGAGCTCCCGATTCAATCATGACAACCTGCCATATATCCTAAGAGGCTTTGGGGCGCTCGGCCAGATCAGCCTTCGGTGCTTCGGCCTTCGCCTTCGCCTTCAAGCTGGTCGAGTCCTTCGGTAGGTCCTTCACATACGGAAGGAACTCTGGCTGGCCGGGAATATACTTGCGGAGGACCTGGGGCACCTCAATGCCGTCTTCCCTTTGGTAGTTCTCCAGCACGCAGCAGAGCGCCCGCTCAGTGGCGCAGAGTGTGGAGTTGAGAGCGTGAACATACGACTTCTGGAAAGATGCGTCGGTCTGCTTCTTTTGCCCAAATCTGCAAAGTGTTAGTGGCATGATACGCAGCATAGATGAACAAACTCTTACCGAATCTCCAGCTCTCGCGTCTGGTAGTCCGTGCAATTAGAACATGAGACGAGCTCCTTGTACTCGCCCTGGTACGGGAACCACGCTTCCAGGTCGTACTTCTTGCTGGCAGCATTGTTCAGCGCGCCAGAGACGATTGCGACCACCCGGTATGGAATGTTGAGCGACTTGTAGAACTCCTCAGAGGTGTTGATCATGTCGTCGAAGTGCTGCCAGCTGTCCTCCGGCTTGCAGAAAATGAACTGCTCGATCTTCTCGAACTGGTGCACGCGGAAGATACCCCAGGCATCCTTGCCGTGGGAGCCGGCCTCTTTTCGGAAACATGTGCTGTAGCCGGCGTACTTGATGGGGAGGTCCTTGTCATTGAGCCATTCGCCCTCGTGCAGGGCCGAGATGGGTTGCTCCGAGGTCGCAATGAGGTACTTGTCGGTCGCCGGATCATTCTCCTTCTCGGTGACCTTGTACAGCTCCTCGTCGAATTGCTCCAGTTGCGCCGTTTTGGCCATGGCCTCACGCAGCATGAAGAAGGGCGGCTGGTTGGGTGTGTACTTCTTGTTGAAGAGGAACTCGAGACCGTAGTTGACGAGCGCGAGATTGAGGAACAAGCCATAGCCAGTCAGGCAGTATCCACGGTGACCGACAATCTTCACACCTCGCTCCGGGTCATATCCGTCTATCCTCGTCAGAACCTCGTGGTGCGAGAGGCAGTCCTTCTTCTCCACAGCCACACCCTCGGGCGCCCAGTCCCGTATTAATTGATTGTTGTCCTCGTTGTCTGAGATGGGGACCGTATCGTGGACGTAGTTACCGATGCTCTTGGCCTTCTTCATCAGCGCGATGTGCTTCTTTGCGGCAAGCTCCTCCAGTTCTTTCTTCTCCTTCGTCAGGTCGTCCTTCTGCTTCAGTAGTGCCTCGAACTCTTTCGGGTCGCCCTTGTTCTTCTTGTTCAGGCCCATCTCCTTCTGGACCTTGTTCAGCTTGGCGCCCATCTCGGTCGCGGCGGCATACTGGGTCTTCCGGTGGTCCTCGAACATCTCAATCACCTCATCAACAACTGCTTCGGGGGCATGGCGGCGGCGCTGCGATTCTTTGATTTTGGCGGGGTCGCCGCCGCGCTCCTTGATGAAATCGTTGATGTCTAACATGGTGTCGTAGTAGTTCCCCGCAGATGTTCGAATCTAACTTACGAGAAAATCTCCACGCGTTTGGATTGTAATTACGTGGTCTCGTCTGTATGCGTGACTCCTCTGTACAACTGAGTCTCATCCCACTTTGGGACCTGCATGGCGGGGACAAATTTCGTGGACCCTCTTTTGGAGCCTGAGGCATGGTGCATTGGTCCGCTCCTCTGAAGCCAACGTTAACCACTGCAAAAGCGGTTGTCAACGTTCGCCTCCATGTCGTCCTGCTTCGCACACGTTGACAAGTGCAAGTCTTTGCTTATTACACGAGAACCGCACTCATGTCAGGAATCGTCGTGTACTCTATACGGTGATGATGCAATTCGTCAGCTCGAGCACAGCAGACGTCCGAAGCGTGTGATCTCAATCGATGAGATTCCGTCCACGCACACTTGCGCAACGTCGCTCCGGATGGCATAGCGATGACATGCTCGGGACAACGGATCGTTGCGCTCCGCACAGCTCTACAGCGGTAAAGAACGCCTCTTTGGTCATCAGGATTCAGCCTCAACAACGCCGAACCGTCGTCCTCCGCGAGGAATGATGTTTGCACGAGCAATGAAGGTGAACGTGGCTGAACGCCTCGTCCACACTCCCCCGCAAATCGTGGTTGAGGACTCCGGTAACGAGTTTGTGGCGGAACATGGCGACGATCTTGGCCGATGCTAGGTAACATCGGGTGTCTGACAGATATGCGAGTATGCGGAATGGCAGAGCTTCGGCAGAATTGCTGCTTACGGCGGTCCGGGTTCTGGCCGACCAAATTATTAAGCTTGCTTCCATCCTTGGGTTTTGATAGCTTAGTCAATGTAAGTGAACATCCTTTGAGACTTCAATCATCGTCGAGGCGGTCACGTCTCGGGGACGACCGTTTGCTATCGATGGCCGGATCGTTATGGTGCAATTCCACATGACCTCAAATGAGCCTAGTACCACCATTGATGTTAAAGCATCCAGCGGAAGATATCAGAATTAGGGCTGGAATGATCGAGTGCTCAGTATACGTGGAAGAGTGTTACCGTGTAGCCTTCAAGATGAGGGAGCCGTTGGGACCACGCGGGCCACGAGGTATGTGAGACATCCGACTCTCGCTTGTGCCCATCTAGCCTTCCAGCGTCCCAAATTTCTAGCACGACATCGGGCCAGCCACGAGGCGCATGATCGACGACTAGTGATGTCTTGGTTGAATATCTTGGTCATCTCAATGCCGTGCGTTATGCTTGCAAGAAGGCTTCAATGTGTCGTCACATCACTGCGGTCTCCGTTGCAGGCACAATATGAATGGGCGAAGTTCTCGGCAACTACTCGAGGTCATTTCACAAATGTCAGATAGTAGCAAGTACCCTCACGTGCATGCATCAGGATCGGGCGGTGGATCGGTTCTAAATCGGATCAGCGGCCATTCCCGAGATGCGCTTGAGACATGGCATCGCGCAGTCATTCCTCCTTCTGGACCGAAGCAATGTCTTGGTTGTTAAGGTCGTAGCTTGTTGATCGCGGCTTCCCTTCCTCCTCTCAAACATTTCTATGTTCCACACTGATGATGGCTCTCCAGGGATCGTCTTGGGGAATGGACAGTTCCAGTGTACGAGCGATTGAGTTCGTTGATTAAGCTGATCTGCTGTCTCGCGTGGATGCGAATGATCCACGTTGTCGAAGAGATGATCTGCAATGATGCTCGTGCTTTTCGATCATTATGGCAATCCAGATCACAATACCCAGAGCATGGACTGTGGGTCCTTCGAAAATACCGCATTCACTGGAGGATGACGATCTCCACGAGCAAGACATACGCTTCAACAATCGCGAACACGCGAACGAGTCGATGATTTTTCTCAAAGGCAACGTCCACACAAGCACAACTGTTAAGAGGTCGCGAAGACATAAATACACAGTGCCATTCCCGACTTCAGAATAATCACCAGCACTCATCAGCCTTCCACAACAACAAGCAAACAACCAATCACCTCCCAATCTTCGCTTTTCAAGCAAACACCAAACCGCAAACATGAAGTTCTCCAGCATTTTTGCCATCTTTGCCCTCACTGCCACTGCTGTCAACGCTCTTCCCAACCCCAATGCCAATGCTGAGGCTATTGCGGTCCCGGAGGCCGCCCCTGAGGCCGTTCCCGTAGCCGAAGTGGCTAACATCGAAGGTACGCTTCACTTGATGCCAACATCGTCCTTCCTCAATACATACTGACAGACCAATCACAGCTCGCGGTCTTTCTCAGACCGTCATCACTCAGCTGACCACCCTCTTGAATGGTGTCGTCCAGGATCTCCAGACTGGTGGCAATAACATCTTGACCGACATCAAGAGCATCCTCACCATTTTGGGTACCCTCAACTCGGCTCTCCTTGGTGGTGGCGCTGTCAGCGTCTCTGCTTCCACTAAGCTTCAAGGTGCGTTCATCCTGGTTTTCACATCCTTGACTGCGAATATCACTGACAGAACTCCATAGCTCGCGGTCTTTCTCAGACCGTCATCACCCAGTTGACCACCCTGCTGAACGGTGTCATCCAGGATCTCCAGACCGGCGGCAACAACATCCTGGCTGACGTCAAGAGCATCCTCACTATCCTGGGTGCTCTCAACGCGGCCCTCCTCGGTGGCTCTTAAGCGGATCACCAGGCCACGCCCCTGCAGCCGCCGCATGTCAAGCACCATGGCGAGCTCATGAACAACTTAACGAATTTATGGACGCTCCTTGGATTGAGATTCTTTATGTCACTGATGATGGGATGATGCAATTGACTGTGAGGTCGCTCTTTTGTATATTATAACGATATGTACCTCGCAAATGAATCAACGCGAAGTCTTAAACAGCAACTTGTTCCTCATCCACTGAAACAATTATAAAGCGGCTTCAGCAGCCGTCCCTAGTCTGGTGGAGGGTGCGCAGTGTTACGATTACTTTCGAATCACTCATTCTAATACCAATTGACTCAATCGACAAGCACCGATGATCGATATTCTACCTGGCCAAATAGTCAATGTTGTTATTTTAGGTTTGATGATGACGATTGTGGCAGAATGTGTGTTAATCAACGTAAAATAACCTTGTCTGAGAGCCTTGATGCTCCAGCCGAACACGCTTTCTAAAGCACATGAAGTTGATGTTCATATTGCATCGGCACACTTTCACTCGTCAGAACCGGGCATGAGCATCGGTCAGTCACAGCTCACAGGTATCCTGTGCTGACCGAGATAACCTTACATTCCCATTGTCGACCTTGAATGTGAGCAGCGTGGCAGATGGATGCTGCCATTCGGCATTGACTGCCAGACATAACCCTAAGGGTATGACCCTTGCCCTAAGCCCACTTCCGAGCTTCCTGGATCAAGAACATCACCGTCCAAGCAAAATGTCTGATCGATGAGGGAGAGCACTGGAAGTGAAGACTTTGCGGCCTGATACGATTAGGGAGCAAGGGACATTTCGCCATCGAGCGAGATTCGGTTATCCGTACGAAAGGCGTCAAAGCTTGCGATTCTACCCCTCCCAGGCCACGTCAATCGGTCCGGTACCATTGCGCGCATTCAGCTCTATAGATCCCACCACGGCCTCCACCACGATGTCAAAACCGCTCACTGCCCCCGGCGCCCACCCAGCGATCCCGGACGATGACGTCTTGAACCCTAAAGTCGCCGTATCATGTCTCGACTTCCTGCTCATCGAGCTCGTGCCCGTGGCACAACGCATTGCTGAGCAGCTGCACGCGCGCGAGCAGGCCCTACTGGACGAGTACCAAAAGAGCAAGATCTTCAACAAGAGGGCGAGTGGCGCAGCCGGCGGGAATGGCACTGCGATGGCAGTGGGCAGCGGATCGGTGCGGGATTCGACGACGACGGCTGTCAGCAGCCTCAGCGGCGCGACGCTTACAACGACGGGCGGGCCGGGGATCGGCAGCGGCAGTCTCGGCAGTGGAGCGGGAATGAGCGACGAGATCCGCGAGGCGGTGTTCTGGCGATTGGATAATCTCGGATACCGGGTGGGACAGGGATTAGTTGAGCGGTAGGTATGCCCTGCTTGCCAGGACAGGAGACAAACGTGATAGCTGTTGGGAACTGATACTGACATGCGAGCAACCACAGTTTCTCCGTCAACAAACCGCGCCCTCAGACGCCGCTCGATGCGATCAAGTTCATCTGCAAGGACCTCTGGATTCTACTCTTCCGCAAGCAGATCGACAACCTCAAGACGAACCATCGCGGTGTCTTCGTCCTAACGGACACTCGCTTCCAACCGCTCAGTCGGATGAGCGTCGATCGACGCGGCGGTCCCAAGGCCGTTGAGGATGCTCTGGGTCGAGCGCAGACTGTAAGACTTCCTCGCCGAATCGTAGATGCCGCGATCTGACTTTCGTGCAACGCATACAGTTCCTCTACTTCCCGTGTGGAGTGATTCGCGGCGCATTGGCCGGTCTCGGTATTGAAGTCACCATCACTGCCGAGACAACCGAAATTCCAGCTGCCGTATTCCAGATCAAAACGAAAGGCGCAAAAGCGTGATCGAGTGACTGATGCGCTGCAGTGATAGCCGGCGGCAGGTGCGACCCGCAAATTTGCGTTAGACGATTCGCGGCAGATGCCTGAAACGATGTTGAAGAGTTCTTCCTGGCATTAACCTCCACGCCTACATGTCTGACAGAAATCACCATCACACTGTGACGGGAAAACTTCTTTGGTAAGATCCGTTACGAACTCGTGGGCGTGAACAGGACTGACCAAGTAGCCAGTCCGCGTTGGGAACTCATTAATTTCATGCACAGCGCACATCCATCGCGACAAGCAGAAAGTCATGGCTCCACATGAGCCCACGCCTTTGCACGATTTCTCACAAGATCAAGGGGACAGCATTCCGGCCACCATGAGCGAAACCCAGCAAGGGAATCCGCAGGACCCCGGGGAGGTCCAACAAGAGACGCCTGAAATGCCACAAGAACTCCAGCACGACTTCGGCGAGCACGGGTCGCGCACACACTCCGATCATGCATCGCAGCAAGATCCATCCCAAGTCATGTTTCGAGGCCCGGGTTCTCGAATCACTGTGAGGTATGCCTTCGACCAACAGAGAATCTCACACACGAAGAGCCACTAACGATAGCTTTCTCCAGCGACCCAAACGCACGCGCGCGTTTACGCAACGCACGCACCGACCTCTACGCTGCCCACGCGATGCTGCACGCCGAACGCTCTCGTCTACACTCCGCACGCTCTCGTGTGCACAGCGCCCGCTCCCGATTGCACACTGCACGTGCTCAGAGGGACATTGTACGCGCGGGCGTGGATACCGCACGCGCTCGACTGTACAGCGCTCGCGCTGTCCTGCACGCGGAGCGCGCGGGTTGGCACATCGAACGCAGTCGGCTGTACGGAGAGCGCGCCGATGTCCACATCGAACGCAGTCGTTTGTATTGTGAGCGCGCTGGGGTACACATTGAACGCACCAGCTTGGACGTCGGTCATACGGACCACCAACTCAGCCATCTTCAGGCCCCAACTACGCCAGGAGGGTCATCTCAGACCATGATTTAGTGAATGCGAGAGTCTCTTAGCACTCTGCGCCTTCGTAACTCGAGCAGCAAGCCACTCTCCGTCGAACAGGACGCGCTTTGCTTGATCAGGTGGCACGGGCTAATGAGACAAATGGATCACAGCATGGGAGAAATAGTAGAACAGCCGGGCTGAGATTGCTGGCAAAGGGGGACAAAAGTGAAAAATGCAGAATGGCTTTCGATCGTCTGTTCGGGGAATAATCTCTGTACTACTACGTACGCGCCCAATCGTGCTCGATCACAGTCCCTTCATTGTGCGTAGGCAGATGGGGCGGGGAGGTATCTATTTTCAGAAACAAATCTCACAGAGAATTCCCAGGCCGAAGCCACACTGTGTTCTCATAGTCTCGTTTCTCTTCACACACCCTGTCGCTCGCCGCTTACTGCGGGGGGTTGGCGACGAAGGAGACACCCTTCTCGATGTTGCCCTTGAGGCCCGAGATGGCAGTGGCGAGGAGCTTCTTCTCGTAGTCGTTGGCGTTGGCGAGGACGTTGACGGCCTTCTCAGCACCGTCCTTGCCGAGCTCGATCGGGACGGAGAAGAAGTCGACGCCGGTCTCCTTGGCAATGGCTTCACCACCGGGAACACCGGGCAGGTAGACGAAGCTGGGCTCGACGACGCCGCTCTGGCCCTTGGAGGCGGCAATGACCTTCTCAGCGAAGCGGAAACCAGCGTAGGCCATGGAGAGGGTGGCGGAACCGGCACCATCCTTGGCCTTGACGACCTCGTCACCGCCGAATTGGACACCTGGATAGCACATCAGAAATCAACTCCTACTCCGGCTTCCATTTGTGGTATCCAGAACTTACGGTTGGTCAGAGCATCGAGCTTGTCGGCAGGGATGTTGACGGCCGGCTTGGCCAGGGAGAAGAGCGGGACGATGGTCTCGCCGGAGTGGCCACCAACGACCGGGATGACGGTCTTGGACGGGTCCTTCTCGCCAGTGATGCCCTGCACGAAGGTCTCGGCACGGACGACGTCGAGGGTGGTGACGCCGAAGAGCTTCTTCGGGTTGAACTTGCCGGCCTTCTTGAGGACCTCGGCGGCGATGGGAACGGTGCTGTTGACGGGGTTCGAGATGATGAGGATGAAGGCGTCGGGGGCGGTCTTGGCGATGGCCTCGATCAGGCCCTTGACGATGCCGGCGTTGATCTTGAACAGATCGTCACGGGTCATACCGGGCTTGCCTGCAAATGTCAAAACTGCGTTAGCTAGCTGTTTTCCTCTTCAACATCTCATCTGATCCTGCTCTTTTGTCTTCCAATGGTCGCTCGACAGCTGGAGGCGCATCATCTTTCTGGCGAAGCACAGGGAGACCCACGGGGAATACCGGCCGGGATGACAACGATGTCAGCGCCGGTCAGGGCCTTGGTGAGACCGTCGTCGGCCGGGAGGAAGCCGTCGATGGTGGCGACGGAGGAGATGTGCGAGAGATCGGCGGTGACACCGGGGGTGTTGACGACATCGTAGAGCGAGAGGTGGTCCACGAGCGGGCTGGACTTGAGGAGCAGAGACAGCGGCTGGCCAATGCCACCAGCGGCTCCGGCAACAACTGTAGAGGGAGAACAGAAATGTTAGCGATCGCAGCTCTCTTGAAACGCGACCTTGTTGAGCATGCAGGAGCTGCAGGCGGAGGTGCTGAACACCAGTGGACAAGTGAGTTGCCCGACAATCGCATGCCTCAGGATCTCACTGTCGCTGGCGAAAAGTCACAACACGAGGAAGGCAGTTGCAACGGAAGATCACGTACCAGCTTTGACCATTTTGACGATGTGGGAAATGTGATTGTTTTGACCAAGAAGAAACCGGAACACAAGTGCAAGGTGATGATGAGGTGGTGAGACAAGTGAAGTAAGGGAAAGGAAAAAAGAGAAAGAGGAAGAACAGAAAGAGCGAGAAAGTTTGTATAGGTCCTGTGACGAGGGGATGGATAGCAACGACGGGAGTGCCTCCCGATCGAGATGCTTCACACAGGCCTGCTCCAATACCTTGTGCTCTACTAGCGGGCCTGGAAGTTCTCGCCATGCGTGCGAGCGCTTGCCCATGTGGTGTCACTACCTGCCAACCTGCGCCGGCCAACCTACACGCCTTCTTCCGACTCGGAAGCTCGCTCGGGTGGAAGAGGGGCCCAGTCAAGACTTTGGCGGGAACGTTGACGAGTCGGAGCCCCCAGCGGCCGCCTACTGCCGCGCGCGAATGGGCGAAATAGCGATGGATGTCCAATCATCACTGCCATTTCTCGCATTGCCTCTGCCACTGCCGTTCATGCCGCAGCAATGTCATGGCGACTTCAACTGCGAGCGACTTTGATCTCATCGATCGAGAGTCGCCAGACGAAAACAGCCCCACCCCGCATTGAGCCTGTCCCCAGCAAATCCCTCGTGCATGGAGACGCAATGACATGCGCATCGCGGGGTAGACCGACCGTGACATGTGCGACACGCCAAATCCTGCCTGCGTCACCCCGCCAACAGCGCCTGTGCGACTTCGGCCGTCGTCGCAGCCTGCCATGCGTGAATAGATACGAGTCTTTCGCAGAGGGTAATATCGGGGGCGTGGCTGGCCGTGATGAGAGCGAACGCGTTTGCGCGGCAACACACCCGAAACGCGCTTTTGGTGGTGGTGCGTCACAGCTTTGCCCTTTCCCGTGCCCGGCCAAGGAGACTCCCGGTTTCTCCCTACACCGGGGCGCGCGCGCGAGAACCGCGACGATGATGGAAACGGCACGCCCGAGCACGGCAGCGATCATGGCATGTGATGCAGGGCCAATGGGGCGCAGATGCAGACAACGCAACACAGCAGGTCGTTTGCATCATCGACGTCGTGGCTGGGTCGAGGAATGAAGCAGGAGACCGTGAGAGGGAACTTTCAACATAAATTTCAAACGCCTGCCCAACCCATGCGCTACATACATTCGAACATGTCCAGTGATGCGATCCCATGCGGAACGCGGACCAAGCGCCAAGAAATCGGACGGTCTCTTTCCCATCCAGAAATTCATAAATGAAAGGATCCTCCCGCAGAAGGATCGCTCCCCAGTCTTTGAAACAATGTGAACAACCTTCGTATCCAGTTTCGCTCAAATGATTGCCGTAGTAATGTTCAGTCGGCCGCAGTTTACCGTGAGAAGGGGATCGCAGAGAAGTAATTTGGCGTCAGATCTCCAGCTACGACGGCTGTAGAAATTGTCAGCACATTGGTCTTGATCCAATGCGATCCATCGCACACCAATTGGGAGTTCATGGGTGGGAACTTACGTTCTGCGGCGGCATCCCTTGCATCGAACCCATCGGGTATGCAGACTGCGGGTACATGTTCGGATCGAACATCTGCTGACCGCCATATGCCTGCTGCGGCTGTGGTGGCGGGTATGCACCCATTTGCTGTTGGTATTGGTGTTGCGGCATGTGGCCCTGGTCGACGAAGTCCTGTTGACCGCCCATGCCCGCCTGGTCCGCCATGCCGGGGGGTCCACCGGCACCCGGTTGGCCGGCTTCGGGGACGGCATACGTGCCCACGTTGCTGTATTCGGGCCGACGCTTGTGCGATGGTGTGGCGTCCTCTCGCGGAACGATGTCGATAAGGAAGTCGAACATGTCGCTCTTGGCAAGCGCCGACGCGATGTCGCTACGTTGAAGAGTTCGTCGCTTGTTCTCCTCGGCGTGAATCCATGCGCGCATAGTCAGTTCCGTGATGAAGATATCACAACCCTTCGCGAAAAGGATCGGCGCTTCGGCACTGATCATCTTGACTTCTGGGTCTGCCTTCATCACCTTCTTGATACGGGCAAGGGGTAGTTGGTGGAGCTTGTAGTCGTGTTCTTCCTGCTCAAGCTTCCAGACCTGATTCTGCCAATATGTGTTGAGGATATCGCGATATTGCCCATTGAGACCTTGTGACACCTGCAAAACAAATGGTTAGATCGACCACAAAGTCGCAAGGTACGTTTCTTCACAACTTACATTTGCCCAATGACCTGTGAACGTTTCCGGCGCCGGCTGTCCATTGTTGGCAGCAATGTGAGCACTGGCACCATAGTGACCGCCGTGTTTCTCATCGTAGGCGGGCATTCCGTTCTTGCCATCGTACTTCTTGGGCGGCGCGTTGGCGGGCACGTTAACGTTGTACGGAGCCTGCATTATGAAGTTTCGGCGTCGCGTGACACCATGCGATGCTGCGAAGCCTGTAGTCGCGTCGAAAATGTAGAAAACTCTCGCACGCACGGCGGATCTCGAACGTTTGAATGATCTGCTTCGCAGTGATCCGTGATTCGTAGTCGCAAACCAGTGTTGGCAAATCCGTCAATGTCAAGATTGAAGATAAAAATAAATTGCAGGCGTATGCAGGATCGAGAATTTTCACGCGCAAAAGTGTAAATAATCGACTGCACGAAGGAGCCGGGCTCAGATGGAGAGCAGCTCGACCAGGTATTCACCGCTTCTGTTTCTGATGGCGTTTAGTGTTAGCCCGATACCGCCCGCGCCGATGATCGATTTCGGGCTTTCAAGTCGTTGGTAAAATCGGATTGATGTGCAATGTGCAGAAGGGGTGGGCGCGGGAATCTGACATGGGCTGTGGTACATAGGCATGGGACGAGATGCGCCATGACTGCTGTTTCTGATCGTTGACCGTTTCCCGCGCGGCGAAGCGCGTCACAGCAGAACGTCAGGCAAATAAGTCCAAGGCGTTGCTGGCAAGCCACGCCAGCCAACGCAGCGCGCGCTGCGCTCGTCAATCGCCGCCGAAAGCCCAAGGCGATGGCCTGCTTATGTTTTCGTGTGTTCGGGCAACGAAAATGCCAAAAGAGAGAGTGGGATTGTTCATGCAGACGGCCATGACGCTCAGGAGTGAAAGGGAGTTGGGAAAGTGTAATATATTGCGGTGCAGGTTAAGCCGGATGTCAAGGATGTCAACGTACAATGTGGGTGTTCGGCGTGCTGCCGGTTCGCTGTGTCTCTCACAACCCGGCGATGATGTCGAAGAGTGCAGCTACCGAGCGCGGGCGTGTAAAGGCGCGGGCCGACGAGCTTTCGCGGACGACGGTGATGGAGGGTGTTATTTAATTGGGCGCTGGACTGGCGGACGAACACAGGACGGAGTCTGGAGTCAAACTTGGGTAGGGAAGGGTGGTCGGCGATTCGCCAATCAAATACTGGAGAGAAAGGTCCAATGGGGAGGAGGCAGCGAGTAGTAGAACGGGAGGGCGTTATGAACTTGCGGGTGCCAAGCCTCGAGCAAGCAACAAAACAGTCGACCCGTGAGGAACCCTGACGGGACTTGGACTCTGTCGCCGGAGTCGGTGTGATGGTGGGGGCTGTGGGGGACAACAGGAGCGAGAACACACACTCGCCAGCACGTGCCCTGACGTTTGTTACCCACAGCCTGGAGGACGTCTTCACCGGATGTCGATCCAACACATCCGGGTAATATAATACTACACGTGGGCGTGGGTAGTCGAACGTGGAGGGCGCGCATGCGCGCACAACATCCTTCGACAGCCCGCGCGCGTGCCCGCGGGAGATGAGGCCGGACACGGCGAGACACGGCCAGCGCGAGCATGACGGTCGATCGGCACAGCTCTGCGTGGGCTGTCGGGATGGATGTATCGATGAGGTTTATGGGTGGAGTCATTCACGAAATGCCCACTAGACTGTGCTACCGCTGTTCCTGTCGTCGCACCGCCCAATGAGCGTGCTTGGCGACGACCTCGCATGGGCGGCCCAAAGGCTGAAGTTTCCAATGTGCAAGTAAGATAAAGGCTTATTTTTGGGGTGTGCAACTTCTTCGCGGCGCCAGCGAATGAGAGGCGTGTGGCAGGTGATGCGCGTGCCCATTGACTGTTTTGAAGATTGCGCTCATCGATGATCCGGCAAGATCGGGCGAACGCCGCAATCAGCAATTGCAAAAAGACAAGAGATGCGCACACGGACATCGTCGAAGATGATCACAGGCGAGGTCACGACGAATGACGCATCGTGAGACCATGGACTGTCTCTCCGAAGGCGCGGCGCATCGTGGCGATGCCCAAAACAGGGTGCGGGCTGCTTTGTTAGCATGAACATGATGTGCTGGCATTCAAGCGCTTGCAGCCAACACTGACACCGAAGCCACCGAGCGCTGACTTCGCCTCCCTTGCTTCCTTCTTTTGTCTTCACGGAAGCCCCAACTACACGGAGGCCCCTACTAATTAGCGTGCGTTGTCATAAGTCACCGGCACAACACGCGCTCGCAGCCCAGCTGAGGCGATGCCAACGACCCGACCGCCTTGACTCATGACTTGCGAAAAAAACAATCCGGAGGGGAAGTCATGCATACACGTCAGTGCCAGTACATTATATGTCGTGTAACGTTCCGCCTAACGCGGAAACGCCGATGAGGTAAACCCCGAGCCCGTCAGGTGTGCATCATCCGCGGCATCTACTCCTTGTCCTCCTCCTTGCTCTCGAATGCGGGCAATCGCTTTTGGACATCAGCCCATGACTCCTTGCCTTTGACCATCTTAACGAGGGCCTCAAGGATTTGATCGAGACTGGCCCGGACCTGCTTCGTCGAATCACGATCCCGCAAGGTGAACGTCTTGTCTTCGAGACTCTGGTAGTCAATAGTGAGGCCAAAGGGAATACCCAGCTCATCGTTGCGCGAGTAGCGCTTGCCGATGCTGACGCCAGACTGGTCAACCTTAAACGACAGGGCGTCCTCGTCAAGACGAGACTCGAGCTCCTGCAGAAGCGGCGCGAATCGGACATCCTTCTGTAACGGAACGACGAGCACCTTGACTGGCGCAACTGTTGGCTTGAAGGACATGACCTGCGCAAATTAGTATTAAATTCCCAAGATCAAATAGAGTTTCACTTACCGATCGGGCGGCGTCACCCTCACGAGTCCAGTAGACATGCTCCATCAGACTGTACAATATCCGTCCAATACCAAAAGATGGCTCAATGACATTGGGAATGTATTCGCGGGTTGTGAGGACCTTGCTTTCCTTCTCGATCTTGACAAGGTCGAGCGTGAGCTTCGCTAGGCCGCTCTCGATGCCGGCCACTTCGAGGTCGATGCTGCCATCCTTCTGTAGCTTACCGCCCAGCTCTTCCCGCTGCTCCTGGCTCAGAGCATCCAGAGCTGCCTGAACGCTGCCAGCATCCTTCTTGAAGTGCTTACCAGCGACCTTCTTGTCGAGCTGGGCGACCCATTCTTCCACCCGCTTGGGCTCCTTCAATGACTCCCGAACCTGAAGAGGAACGCCAGTGGCCTTCATGTGCACGCTCAAATCGTAAGCGCTGCGATCCGCACATCCAACGCACTCGGTCCAGCCGTAAGAGTTGAGAAGTTCGCAGTCCCAGCAGTCGGCGGCGTAGTGAGCCATCTCGTTAGCCATGTGCTGACGGAAACGGAGTTTTTTCATGTCGATACCAATCTTCTGCATGAACAGCATGATCCGAACCAGGAAGTAACCGAGAGTCTCATTGTCCACAAGCTTGGTGGCAACAGCCTCGCCGATGGTGATGTCGACCGGAGTTGTGCTACCGCTTGACTGGGTATCACGCGACAAGAGAGGGAGCTTGACATCCTTTACAAGATGGAAACGAGGATGTTGCTTGCCACTCTCGGGGTCGACGAAATGTTCGATCTCGGCCATCAGGAATTCTCGCACACGAAGCAGACCGGACCGAGGAGAAAGCTCGTTTCGAAAAGAGTAGCCGATGGAGGCGGATGCGAAAGGCAGCTGTCCATCGCTGTATTCAAGGAGCTTTTGGAATGACAGGAACTGGCCCTGGGCAGTCTCTGGTCGCAGGAAGGCAGGCTCCTTTCCGGACGCGCCGATTTGCGTCTGGAACATCAAGTTGACAGGAATGGGCGGCTCGACCTCGTTGCCAGAGGTAGGATTCCGGATGTCGTGCTTCTTGATCAAAGCGCCCATGTCCTCTCCGGTGAAATCGTCGAGGGTGGCAAGCAGGTGCTCGTACTCTTGCTTGACACTGTCGTCAAGCTTGACGGCAGTCTTTGCTGCTTTCGAAGCCTTCTTTTTCTTCTTTGGGTCATCTTCCTCCACGACAGTCTCGCCACGTGCCTCACGGTCGCCCTTCAGGCGAGTCTCGATCACATCCTTGATGAGATGGTCGGTTCGCAGGATCTCACCAGTCTTGGGATCCTTGCACATAAAATCGGCGAACTTATCAACGTGGCCAGAAGTCTTGAGCACGTTGTATGGGGTCAACATAGAACACTTCAGGGCCATCATCTTTTCATGTCGGATGAAGTGGTCTCGCCAGATGTTGATGACTTCGGCCTCAAGGGTTTCCAGCGGCGGGCCATAGTCGAAAAGACCCTTGGTTGCACCATACGGCTCGAAAGATTGCCAGAGGAATACTTTTCGTCGAAGCAGGGACTCGAACGCTGCTCGGTCGAATTCCTGGCCCGCAAGGGTTTTGTAGTCTGTGGCCATGGTGGGGGCTGAACCTGTGTTGCGTGTTCGGACAGGAACTTGATATTTACCACGAGAAATTGATGTTGAAAAAGGAAGCCGCCTCGGAGGACGTAGTCTGAATTGAGTAGTGCAATTTGCAGTCGGAAGCTTGAACAGTGGCCGAAACACTTGGAGGGCCGAAGAAGTGCCCAGTGTAAATTTCGAGCTTATGACTCCACTTCGAGTAGTCATTCGAAGGGTAGCTCAATGGCTTTGGTACGATTTGCAAGCTTTATTAAGCAGCGCGGCGCGTGAAAGTGCAGGTCAAATAATTCAAGAAAGTGAGTGAAAATGCGCACTTCGATTAGAATGAATAATTTGATGAAATATGTATTAGTTTTGGAATCGTTTCAATGGTTGATATCGCTCCTGGTCAACGTCAACATCCACAGATCTCCTCCCACTTCGGCCGGACCCTTTCTCCAGAAAGCCTAATTTTTGCTGTCGCAGCCTCAAGGTGCACGGACCATGATCTCGAAAAAGTTCCTGTCCGATAACTGGAATCTGCACTGCTGCTACAGTGCAGACCACACGTGCTTGACAAACTTCCCAGATTTGCTCAGAAAGTGCGCAGGAGCGCCGCGACAAACATGGCGTCCTTCAACCCGACCAAAATTGCGAATAAGCAAAAGAGGCAGGCGCACAATTTGAAGATCAAGAAACAAAAAGAAAGCGCAAAGCGAGACGAGCGATTGAAGCGCCGGCGGCAAGAGGACAAGAATCCTCACCTACGGGAGCGGAGAAGAGAGCAAAATGTTCCGGCTACGATCGATAGCAAGCGAACATGGGACGAAGTCGACTCGGGCGACGAAGATGATGCACAACTTGGGCTGAGCGTGAACGTTTTAGATCCAAAGCGGAGGCGGCTTGAGCAGACGCCAGCCTTCGAGGGCGAGGGCAAGGAGGCGGAGGAAGTCAATATCGATGAGGAGGAAGACGAGGACGAAGAGGAGGGCGATGACGACGAGCGCGACAGCATGTTGGACTCGGACTCGGAAAACGAGGGAGACGATTCAGATCCGCCGTCAAAAGGCCACGAGCCGCCTGATCGACTCGCCAGTGAAGCGCCTTCGGTAGCGCCGTCTACGGCCACAGATATGACAGTCAGACCGGAACTTCTCAAGGCGCGATTCCCTGGTCTATTCGAGCCGTCCGACAAGGACCCCAAAGTCCTGGTCACCACCTCAATCAACAGCACCCTCCACCACGAAGCCCAACTGCTTGTCGGCTTATTTCCCAACAGCACATATATTCGCCGCACGGCCCATTTCCACGGCTATAAATACAGCGTGCGGGAAATCTGCCAATACGCCTCCTCGCCTGAGCGCGGCTATACGCACGTGGTCGTCCTGAACGAGGACGAGAAGCGGCCAAAAGGCCTCGACATCGTCCCGCTGCCCCACGGTCCGATGTTCCACTTCAGCATCAGCAACTGGATCCCGGGTAAGAGGCTCCCGGGCCACGGCAACCCGACGGCGCACATCCCCGAGCTGATCCTGAACGGCTTCCGCACGCCGCTCGGCCTGCTGACCGCGCATCTCTTCAAATCCGTCTTCCCGCCCCGGCCCGAGCTGCAGGGCCGCCAGGTCATCACGCTGCACAACCAGCGCGACTACATCTTCGTGCGGCGCCACCGCTACGTCTTCCGCGACAAGCGCGGCTCCGAGAAGAGCATCCAGGGCGTCGACGGCAAGCCGATGAAGGGCGTCGAGGAGATACGCGCCGGCCTGCAGGAGCTCGGCCCGCGCTTCACGCTGAAGCTGCGGCGCGTGGACAAGGGCGTGCAGCGCGCGAGCGGGCAGGAGTGGGAATGGAAGGCGCATGATGAGAAGGTGCGGACGAGGTTTAGTCTTTAGATTTGCGAGCATTCACTTGTGTTTGGATGGCGCTTGGGGGTTTGACGGCCTTCTGTACGACCATCATGTAGATCATGTGCCCTTCAATGCGAGCCCGTGGATCACATCCTCACGTATGCCTGGAATATGTCCTCTAGAGCGTGATATGTTCATGGAGTGAAGTAGGCGTCACCATAATACCTCAGGTGTAAGAATATTTATACTGGGAAAAGTATCTAGAAAGCATGTCGAAGCCATTGTGATGGACGTATTTGAAAAAGTTGATGTTGATCGGCGGGAGGGAAGTAAACGCATCGGAACGGGCAAGAGCTGCCAGAGTTGGCAGGCACGCACATCGTCTTAACATCACCAAGGACGAGCATCATCCATATGGATGTTGAGCTAGGATCCAGACTTTCGATTGCATTGCAAGATATATCTCATCGGAAAGGACGTGCACACACACCAAAACAAGAGCCTGCCGCTCGAATTTTTCTACAGCCAGCCTGCCACGGGGGAAGAGGGGGATTGTGCAAAAAGAAGAGAGACGCAAGCCACATTGCCCAGCACGCCGATAAAATGCCAAAGATAAGATAAATAAAAACTAGAAAAGCAGTACAAAAATAATCCGAGCAATAACAACAACGACAACAACACTAAGCCACAAGAGTAAACGCAGGTTCGAGGAGAACAAAACCAATGGGCTCGCCAGGTGGTCCTCTCCTTGCCGAAACAGGCTTTCCAATTATTTGCTCGCTAACAATTTGGAGCAGGGTGGATCTCATACACAGCCATGAAAGTCATTGCGAGAGCGACCAACAATGCGACGTCGTCATTCGCCCGCAAAGACAAGCTGGTGATGGTGGGTGATGGGTGGGCAGTGAGCTCCGGATATCTTCTCTACTTTTGATGTGTGAAATTTCTTTTGTTTTCTGTCATGCTCGTAGCGGGTCGTCCGATCATCAAATCTTGTCGTCGTCGTTCGACACAGTGTCGTTCGTGGGCGGAGGCCGAGCGAGCGGCCTCGTCACCATTTCATCAAAAACAGGTCCTCAAATGGTAATCATGCTTATCTGTCATGGCCGTAAGTCGTGCTGGTCTTTTCTCGTAGATATGGTGTCGTGTCAGATAGATTGCAAACGTCATGGACCTTCGGGCAAGATTGTCCGCAAAGGCCGTTGTGCAGCGTGATTTAGCGGCGGCGATTCTAGTGCTCGACGGTGATCTCGGCCGCGCTGCTCTGCTGCGACAGCTCATCGCTGTTTCGTGCGGTATGGCCGTTAGTCCGACGAGGGAAACCAGAGCCTCGCTCCGGAATTGGTCCACGTGGCTGGCGTTCGGGACCAGCTCCGTTGCTGCGGGTCTGGCTGCGATCGTCATAGTTCGTGCTGAATGAGCGATGGCCACCAATAGGTCCAGGGTTCTCGCGATCCCAGGACGGGAATCCGCGGAGGCCGCGAGGGCTGCCACTGAAACCTGGGCCGAGACTCATGTTGCCAAGACCGTTGATCAAGCCGGAGGTATCTCCACGGTCAGTGAGTCCAGAGGTCGGTGTCATCAGAGTCGGAGTATTGGCTTGCGTAGTATCCCTGCCGAAGTCCTGGAGGCGGGCGACATTGTTGGTCAGCACCGCTGGGAAGCTCGCGGTGGACGGGACAGGGGAGGGCGTATACGAGCGCAAGTCAGCGAACGATTTCGCAGCCCGGAGATTGTTGCCTGCAGTCAACCCGCCGGGCGATTCCTGGTATCCGAGATAGCCCGAAGCCTGGTTGCGAAGGTTGGAGCTGCCATAGTAGCTTTCGCGAACATCGCTGAAATCAGTTGTGGCAGCCCGGTTCAAAGCTCGTCGTTGCTCCGTCTGGAGGCTGGGAATAGCAGCCATAGGCGGGCTGAGGCGTTGACGAGTCTCCTTGAACACGTGCACAGCTCGTCTGTCCGCTTCACCCTTTGACGTATGCCCGAGGCCCATGTGGTGAGCCAGGGTGTGGACAATACGGCGCTCGGGCGGCGACAAGCTAGGGGAGAAAACTAGCAAGTCACGCATGGTGTCCTCTTTGAAGAGCAGCAGCTTGGAGTAGTACTGAAGCGCCTGTGGGTCGTTAAGGTCGACATCGACGCCACTTCCTGGCTCACCACCGTAAACCGTCGGGAATGGACTAGCTTTCTGATTGCGCGCCGAGACCGGCGACGGCGAGCTGGTGTTGATGACACGCGACGACAGCGAAGAAGCTGAGGCTTGTGTCTGAAGCGGCTGGGGAGCCATAGGGCGATGTTGCTCCTCAAGCTGACCCCGACGCTCTCGCTTTTCTCGCTCGATGCGCTCGCGCTCAGCAGCCGGGAGCATCTTCTTGTACTCCACCCGAAGTTTGCGTCCATTCAGCTCGAAGTGGTTCATAGCATCGATGACCGCAGCAGTCTCCTCAGGGTTGGTGAAGTTGGCAAAGGCCAAGCCACGGAAGACGCCATTGTCGAAGTGGTAGTTAAATGCATATGGCAATGGCAAACCCATATCGGTCATGATTTGTACGAGCTGCTCTTTCTTGATGGCGAAAGGGATATTCTTGATGACAATAGCAGTAGGGATGAGCTCTTCGTCCGTTTCTGAGCCCAAACCATCCGGGCGTCCCATTTGCGGTCCACCCATGCCACCCATGCCGTTGACATAGGGGTTCATTTGCGGTTGCTGCGGAACATCCATCCAAGCCTATAGTTGGGTGGTCAGTAGTCATTCTAGCATTACTTCTGCAACAAGGATGGACATACCGTCGGGATGCCAGATCTACCTCCTCGCGACGGTGGCTTCCGAAGTCCTGTTCCAGCAAGACCATTCAGAGTGTTATTTTGGCTGAAAGCGCCTGGGTTCCATGACTGCCCGCCCACGTCATAATTGTTCCCATATGCACCGATAGTAGCGTTGCGCATGTCGCCGAATCGGTTGCCGTTGAAGTTTGCGTGATCTTCGGCGGTGTACAGACCGGTGGGCAGGTAATTCTGAGATTCGAATTGAGTTCGAGACGTCTGGCGGTGGAGGGAGCCCTGGCGATTAGATGTCGGTGAACGATTTGACGGGTTCTCGTAGTACATGTCGAAGCTGTGTTGGTTCATGATGTGAGGCGTGAAGGATCGCGTCTATGGATGGCAGACCTGAGGCAAGAGTCTGCGGCAGAAGCCGTGCAGTCACTCTCACGCTGCCGACAGACCCGAAATTATACGGCCACTTAGCGAGCCAGACTGGCGGCAAGTGCCACGTCGATCTGGATGTGTCGGTGCGGGCGTGTCGGATCCTCAGTGACAGACGCGATATTGCACAGTCGGCTGGGCCTCGGCGGCTCGCAGAGTGATGATATGGATACTGGTTGGGTCGTAGTACTCGTCGCGGCGTGACGTCGTCAAATCAAAGAATGATGAATTAAATTTTGGCGGTGTGTGGCGCGCTGTCAGCGAGGGGACACTTCTGACGGCAGGCGACCGATGGCAGCGATAGTGGTCCTCGTTGGCGAGCAAAGAGATGCAGAGGTTAGGCAGAACAGCTTTGGCAGGAAAGCCTGTCGATATGGAGAGAGAGCTCAAGGTTGCCGCCGCTTCGCTGCTCCTGCTGCTGGCTGCCGATGCGGCTGCTTAGGACCAGTGAGGTGACACCCGCGGTATGGCCACACGTTGCTGCAGGCTTTCCGGGGCAGACTGTCGTGGTCTGCTGCAGTTCGACGCGGATCCTGCTGCGGGATGTCGTGTCGATGAGCAGACGAGATTACCGGTTCCACACAAGCATATACGCGCACGCGCACGCGCACGCGGACAGCTCTGATGGATGGCCGACTACGGCTGACCTGCTCGCCAATTTCGACTTGGCGCTGGTTGCACCTCGCAAATCCGCACGACTCTCGAGTCCGGCGGAATAATGGCGACGATGGGTGTGAGTGAGGAGATTTCGGGCGAAATGGAGTGCAAATCGCCCACGAGTGACAGATGGATGGCGACAGAACCCGGGACCGGAGACGGGGAGGGAGAAAAAGATGGTCGGTGGGGGACTCAAGAGTGAGGTAGAGTCGCTGGGTGGTGCAGGATCGTGCCAAAAGACGCAGCGTGCGCAGGAAAGTTAGAACAATATTTTAGTGTGTCGAAAGCAGGGTTCGGGCTTTCAGGAGGTTGATGGCCTCGAAAAGAGGCCCTGGCACCGTTCTGGTCGTTCTACTGCAAATCTCATCAAGAATAATTTGGCGAACGGATACTAGTCGGACGAACGAGGCCACGGAGGCCCTATAATGTGGTCCCAATAGGAGGGCGGCGTGCGCGGATGGATTTTAGATGCGCAACTACCAGATGCCCTTCAGATAGGGGCACCGACGGGCACCGACGCCTCTTGTCGTTCGCGTGCCCGCTCGCGTGCATCGTTTCCGTGCTCTTCCTCTGCACATCTGCTTCGCAGGCTCATTTCACCTCATCCTGGGCACAGAACGCCTGTGCAGAATAATACAACTACAGTCTGTGGCCGTCCCCTCCGCCCTGTCAAATTCAAGGGAAGATGTGGACAATAGTCCTCGGACCCCACATGGTGGAAGTGGGCCGGGGAAGAGCAGGAGATATTCAGGCATTCCCACAAGTTGCTCCTCACACTACTAATCGACATGCGTGGACGAGACGTAAATGTCTCCCTTCCCATTGCTGACCAGCTCGAAACGGTGATGTGGTCCCCGTTACTGACTATGGTCCCGGACCAAAGCGGTTTGGTAGACAGGTGACATGTACGGGATCAATTCCTTATAAAGTTTGTGAAGTTCCGAGATGGCAATCTTTATTTTGTTGTCTTCGCGTCCCTTTTCACATGGTGGCTAAATGAGCTCGTACTGGACGGTACTTTCTGTACCCCTACTGGCTGGCGGCGACCGTTTGGTTCGTGTGGATGGCTTGAAAGGGCGGACGAATTGCTACCAGAAGTAGCCGGTTCGTGCATGATTTGGCCCCACCCTGGGTCGCTGGGCAAAGCCGGTACTTGTGCCACGAACCTGTAGCGGGCGCATTCCGACCGCCGTCACCTCTGCTCTGATTCTCATTGACAGATTAGAAGGCCGACGAGACCAGCATTCAACGCGGCTGCGCCTTGTCGCCGCCAAGGTCCTGCCTCACTTGCTGGTGGCGTCGCCAGCATTGCTCTGAATGAATGGACGTGTGGTCACCAGAGGCAGGAAAGTCTTACCCGCGGGAGAAGCCCCTCCACGCAAGCCCTCCCAGCTCGCAATTGAATGCAAGTGAGCATGGATGGCTGCACCGGCCTAGTGCTGGCCTGCAGATGACGGTTGGAGATTGAACAACCTTCTGCAGACCACCTGGGACGTGTGTAATAGATTGTATTTTCCCTCTCCTGCCACACCGACGATGCGCCCGCTTCCCATCCTCGCCACACGCTACCAGGCATCATTAGCTGCACTGCTGCCCTAGCATACCATGCAGACCCAGAGCACCGCCGCGCCGACGATGTGCGACCGGCGCGGATGCTGGTTGTGCAGCGGGGCCTGCGACAGATGAAAGTGACTGGACCCGACATGCCGTGCACGCTCGTACTCCTTTCTTATCCCCTACTGTCGTGACTTGCCGCCTGCCACCGCCGCCTGTCAGCACCCACCAGCCCGTGGCATTCCGCTCTTAAGGTCCGGGTGCCACGGCCCGCTTCACGCTGCACCCTTCACATCCTCCGCCCAGGAGCTCTCAAACCTGTCCCAGAGATTATGATTATAGGCAACTTAAGCATGGGATGGGTCAACGGTGAAGGGTTCCAGCGATCGCCTCCTGGCCGATCGTACCGACCCGCTGACCGAGACAGACTGTGACATGGTGGGCACACTTTCATTAGGAGTATCATGGTATTGAGCGTGTCGGAAGCGACCCACCATAAGACAAACTGTGTAGAACCTCGTAAGTCTTGGTGTCAGATCGCCTAGCAACTCTGTTTGATAGCCAATAGCCTCCTTCTAGAAAACCTGTTCGGCTGAGAAGAACGCAAGGTATTCGCCCGTGTCGAGGTGCTCTACCTTGCACAAGAACAGGACTGTACACTTCTTGTACATCACACCTTGGCAGCACCCTGCGGGCCAACGATCTGAATTGGTCGCCTGCATGATGAACACTGCATGATGCCTCAACTATCCATGCATGTCTCGGAGGCGAGTCGGTTAAGATAGGCATAGGAATTTCCAATCAGCACCTCAGTGTTGGATCACCAGCCTCCGCCTGAAAGTTGATTTGTTTGCAATCAATGACGCGCTGGGCGTGATGCTCGACAACCGCATCATCCTTGAAAGCGCATACTAACATGGCTGGGTTTTGCTGAAAGCCAGGGGCTGTCGTCTAACAGGGGTGTTGCTCTCGACACTATCGGCGCAGCATCGTCGTAAATGGCCCGCCGTGCCGGAGACTTTCGGTCCACAGACTTCCCGACACGAGCGCCTCGCTGCATGCATGGAGCATCCACCATTCGCAGTGGCCGACTCGCACTTCGACCACAGCCCTGCGTGGCCCCGATTGGATCATGATCACCCATCGCACACCCACATGGATCTTCCTCCACCGATCGCAGCCTCTTTTCATCTATGGCTGTGACCGAGAATGTCATCACGCATGGGCGCACAGTCAGGTGATTTCGAGGCGGACAAAGATCCCCTCTTAGATCTTACATAACTTTCCAGACGGCCTGCATACAGCACACTCACGTCTCTGCGCGAGTGAGGGAATGAATGTGCAGCATCAGCAATACTCACCTGAAACAATGTGATGCACTGGCCGATTGTTTTCACGGCCACGGCGCCGCGTGCTGCTGCAGGCCAAGCGGATTTCGTCACCAACAGCATCATCTCCAACCACCCAGGCTTCTCCCGTTGGTCAGGGCGGTCCGAAAAGCTTTGTGTCACCTCCTGCGCGGACGAAGCATCGCGATGCAGGAAATCGGCATGGTCAGCCAATGAGTGCCACTGCCGCGTGCAATTTCCTTCGTCCTATAGGTAGGCCTCAGCATTTTTGATTCGCGCCCTCGCCTGTTCGGGGTCAAGTGCCGAAGCCTACACTATGACGCCGCACGCTCGCATGAGGCAACTACGTGCGGACCGCACCCCACCCGGCACGACTGCATGTCCGTAATGAAGCCCCAGAGCGACCTGTAAACGAGGCGTCTCGGCTGACCCGGTGGTGGAACTCATTATGAATAGTCTGGTAGGGCGTCATGGATGCGTTATCGATCCGTGGCCCACGCGACGGCTCCTAGTTGCTGCGTCCGATGTCAGGCATCTTGAAAACACACGGCGGAACATCGACGCATGCATGTCACTTCCAAACGGTACAGCTCCTGCTGTGTCATGCTTTTTACCTGATATCCAGCACTCGACTCCACTCGCCTCCACCGACCTTCCGAAATTCTACACCTTCGCCAAAGTATCCCGCCTCGTTCCAGGCCTTCATCATGGCTGCATCGTAGGGTCCGTGGAGCTGCCCACCATCACGCGCGTCGCTCCATCGATACTCCCATGTCGACTGTGCGGCCGCCGAGCCATCTGCAGCTTCCGAGCTGGGAAGTACTTCGGGTTCAGGCGCCTTCCAATCCTCGCCCGTATCTCGCCGATATTGTCGTCGTAGAAGCTCGCGCTCGGTGTCGTAGATATCGTGCTGACCGCGAGAGTACAATGCGTCCGCGGCGCCAGTGATCGCATCGAGGGTCTTTTTCCGCTTGACCTCTGCGGGATCTTCTAACGCAGCGCTGTTGGCCTTAGGATTCTGGTCAACATCCATGCTGTCCTTAAGCTTCTTCTGCTTCCATAGGGGAATCTTCTTCTCTTTCGGCTTGCCTTTGTTCAGCCGCTGCAAAGCTTCCAATGGAGACTCGCCAGCCTCAAGATGCAGGATCAGCGTAGAGAGTAAGTCGCTGGTGAGCACCGCATCCTCCTCCATAGCTTTCCGTTTCTGCTCGACGTCGCGTCGTTCTTGCGCCTCCTTCGCTCGCTTGACTTCTTTTTTGCTCAAGCCGTCCAACCAATTGTCATTGGCAGCGTCTGGGTCGTTGGCCTTGCGAACGAAGTTGCCCGCTTCGTCATAGCGACCTTCCTCCTCTTCCTGTTTCAAATTGAATGCGTCTAATCGTGGTGCATGTCGCCGTTTCCCTCCAGCACCGATCTCCGCAGCATCTTCCTCGTCCATCTCTTCGGGTAGCTCATACCTCTCATCCTCCTCACCTGAAGATGAGTCCGAATCCGAAGCGTCCAATCTGCCAGCCGCTGCCTTTCCATGCGCGGAGCCATCCTCATCAACCTCCTCGAAGTTCGTGGCTTCACGTCCGCCCGTCGTGTTTGCATAGATCATTTTGTCTTCCTTATCCAGCTGTTTCTGGTCCACTTCCAGGAGCTCGCTAGCATCGACGAAGTTCACTTTCTTCTTGCTCTTCTTCCCCTCGCGCGCTAGATCCTCATCCTCGTTGCCGTCCGCCGTGCCTTGGTTCTCCTCATCCACGTCCGCGAACATATCATTCTCTTCTTCCTGCCGGCTCGTCTGCTGCTGCTCCTCGCGCTGTTGCCGCGCCCGCTCCGCCGCGCGCGAATCAAAATTGTCATCGTCTGAATCCGACTCATAGCCGTCGATGTTGACGGCGCTGCGCTTGGCCTGCGCGCCAGATTTGCCGATCACGTCGGCGTCGAGGACCGCATCTCCACCGCCCTCGCCGTCATCGTCGTCTACGTCCGCGGCGAGCGTGCTCGGGTTGCGGTGGTCGAAGCGCGGCTTCTTCGACATGGCGTCGTGCGTGCGCGCAAAGTCCTCGGCGGCTCGCTTGGGACGCGCTGCGGATGAGTTCGCTTGCACCATCGAGCGGCTGGCGCTTTGTGATATGATAGTACTTCGCCTGGTAGTTGCAACTGACTAGGCTGGTTTGGAGATTTTCCTCTGTAGCACGAGCAGTTGAAGCTTAATCCATCTTCCTGTTCTGGTGGTGGGATAGATATCTCGCAGGTATGGCTTGGAGTTTTGAACGTTGACGTCGTTCGGCTCACAGTCCGCCTTTGCCTCTTCCAACGCGGGGCTACCCGCCTCTGACCATTTCCGTAGCATCACGACTTCGTCGTATTTTGTTTGTCAAATATACAATCATTACATGCATCATTGTTGCATCGGACTCGTCGCACTCGATACTTACAGAACGATCTTGAAGGCAGAGATGGACCGATAAGTCTCTCGCGCCAAATTCACATCCGCTTCCTACTGTAGCTCACTAGTTGAGAGAATTTGGAGTCCTATCTTCAACCACAGCCTCAACGTCGAGGCAATCTCGTTGCTCACGTGTATTGAATGAGACGTCGTCAAGTTTCTAGTCCCAACTTTATACAATTAAGCTGCCCATCTACAGGGTGTCGTATCCACTTATCCAATTCTGGTATTAGATAATGCCGTCATAAACCCTCCAAGACATCCATATTTAAGCTTGGGTATTGATCAAACGCCGAACTCCGCCCATCAGATCATACATGGAATTCATTATGAGCCATCATTGGCGAAAATGGTTGAGACCATTCAGCGTTTAGGACTGAGCCTGTTCCACATCCTCGCAGTTCTGGAGGCCTGACGAGGAGCTCGCAGTCCGTGCAAACAACGTACGGGCTGCCGGCTTCTTGCTGTTGGCACTGCAAAAATATCAGTAAGAACATTCATCGGAATTATTGAAGATAATTTGCCAACAAGCACTCACTTCCTATTAATCTGCCTCTGCTTAAAACCAGCGAGCTTCTGGCTTGCCGGGCTCTGGATGGCGTCAGATGGGCTGACGTATGCTCCGGTTTGCTTGCTGAACGGTTGTGAGCCAAATCGTATCGCATCAATATCCATGGCGCACTCTCACCCGTTGTTGTTTTCTGCGAGCTTCTTGCGCAAAGACTGCTCCATTGTCTGGGGTTTGGACTCGGTACCACTGACAGACTTCTTGTCGGAGCCTGTCACGGCAGTTTCGAGCGGAAGGTTGACGTCGCGATCATTGAGTGGAGGCATTTCGGAAATTCTGCGAATGTCAAAGCAAGTTGATGCGATTCTCACGTTCCGTGTGTGTTATGATTTTGTTGTCTGAGTTGGCTCCATGCGAACCATATATGTGGTACTTCTTCTCGATTTTATCTTTCTACATGTCCTGATGTTGCTGAATGACAACACCAGCTTAGTCGTTGCCAGGGTAGCGTCGTCACTGGCGTGCATCGGGACTTTGCAGCCGCGACTTTTGCCACCCTATCCTTCCCATCGCAAATTCGTGACCTGAGACTGCCAAGCCGGGTGGGCGCACGGGCCATCACGAAATCCACTCCGCACTTTGACTCTCAGAATTCGTAGAGCGCGCACGCCAGCGAAGATTCACGAACCACCAAAAGAAGTCGTCAAGGAATCAGCCAAGATGCCTGTATGGTGCACATTGCCTCCTATAAAGAAGATGAACTGACAATATGCCCGCAGTCCCACAAGTCGTTCCGTACCAAGCAGAAGCTTGCCAAAGCGCAGAAGCAGAACCGACCCATCCCCCAGTGGATCCGCCTCAGGACGGGCAACACCATCCGGTACGAAATCGCCGACACTATCCGCCGATTGTGATGGATTGCGAGACAGGGAATATATGGTGCTAACTATTCATTGTGCAGCTACAACGCGAAGAGGAGACACTGGCGCAAGACCCGCATTGGCATCTAAACGACTCGCTACGACAACTATTCATGGGGATTTGCCCACACTCAGAGGCACGGTCAACCTTCGGAATATTTGGGGCCGGATGTGTCTGGGAAGGGAAATGCCCGAGGAGGGATGCTGAGCATTACATCGGATTCAAAGGCGTTTGATCGCATGGGCGACGGTATGCTCGAGGGGAGTCTTACTGGGAAATAGCCATCGGACAATCACATTTCCATGAACAATTCATTCAACTTCAGCGAGTCAGCTTCTCGCACCGTCTTCTGCGTAGCAATTTGCATGCGAGGTGCTGAAGTTCTCATGGGCACGGACATTGCACACCGTATATGGGCTCAAGAGTGCGAGGTTCATCATCTGAGAGCGCTCGATATCTCCGTTGCCAAGGCGAAAAGCACATGCGTTATCTGAATTCATCATCATCATCGTGGTGCACCGGCGAACCCAGGGGGAGGTTTTGAATGCTGCAGCGAGAAGCTGGCAGGCACGTTGGTGTCCACAATCAGCATCGCATCCTCGCCTTTCCCCATGAGGCCAACCTCTCGCTTCGGGCTCGCTAAGTTCTCCCAGAGCTTGACCGAGCCACTCTGAAATTGCATGATGCAGCTGCTCCCAGCATATGCCACTTGGTCTCCTAGAGGGGTCTCGATCTCGTTTTCCATCTTTGCAAAGCCAATCTCTCTCCCCTCACTGCCACTGCGATTCGCGAACACGACGACGATGGGCTCGCGTGGTTGAGCATCCATAAAGGGCCAAAAGCGCTCCAGCCAGTAGGCCACCGTCTCCATGTCCGGACGCGAGGGGTCGGTAACCACTTCCGCGTGCGTCAAACGTGTCAACCATGCCATGCTGACGACCACGAACTTGACATTACTCTGCAGCATGCTCGTCGCAAACTCATATTTGCCCCACTCGGCTTCGAACCGGTAGGGATTGATGTCCATGCAGATGCCGTGGCCGACGTTGACGCCGAGAGACGGGATGAAGCCGGAGAAGAAGACCTTTTCCGGGAACGTCGACCGGAAACCCTCCTCGGCCCAGGTTTCGTCCGTGTAGTAGAGAAAGCATTTCCGGTAGTTCGCTTGCACCTTGCCATCCGGTCCGACCGTGACGGTGGAGTTATAGTTTATCGTCTTGGGCGAGTCCTTATCCGTGGCAATCTCAGGATACCCGACAATAACAGTGCACTGTCGCTGCTGGGCGACCTGAACAGCCCATCGGGTCGTCGGTCCCGCGGCGGTCGGCTCCAGGAACGGCCAGATGGCGTCGCGATTGGGGAAGTTGTAGCCGGAGAACGCCATCTCCGGGAGGACGAGGAGGTCGATTGGCATGGCATGCGCGTCGAGGATCCTCTGCGCTCGCGCCATGTTCTGCTCGACAGCGCCCAAGGTCGGGCTGAATTGTAGGACTGCGATCTTCATGATGACGGATTTTTAAGTGCACAGTATGGCAGTGTTCCGTGTAATTTCCAGAGATGTCGGATGAGACTCCCTCCCACAGCACGCAGTTGTACTTTCAAGTGAAGTTCAGCCAGTGAGGAAGTGGGTCTTGATTTTGCTCTGAAGGTTCTAACACGTCGCTACCGATAGGACAACTGCTTCGGTATCACAGCCCGTCTCTCAGACTCGAGAAGGTTCTGGACGCACGCAATCATCTGCATGAACAGAGCCGTGTGGTATCTAGTCATTGTCGTACTGTTGTACTGAAGCCGCAATTGGCGCTACACCACAAAACCCTAACGCCATGTCACAAATAGATTCAAGTTGCTGAGACCCCACGGTAATGACATAGTACGCGGAGTTGGGACTACGAAAGTCATCGCTTGGACAAACAGGAGAGTCGTTTATCGGCTTCGTGAACTCGTAAATTGCTACAGATGGATATCCTATGCTCAAGTAGCTAGAGTGCCGGATCTATTCCCGACGCTGCCTTTTATTCGAGCCTCCAGATGCGCTAACTCCCCTTGCATTATCTGCATCACCAGCGTTGTCGCCGTCTTCCAAATTACCAGAGCCGTTCGCCTGCGGAGTGGTTACTTCGCTGCTCACACTTTCCACCTTGCCGCCACCATCTTGATTTGCAAACTGCCCGTCGTCCCCTAGTCCTTGGTTGTTCGATGGGAACATTGTATCTGCAGCAGCGGGGTCATCGTAGTCATTCCAATTGAAGTCACCATTATTGTTGTTGTCAGGGTCAAAGGCGTTGAAGTTGAAATCAGTTCCATCATTGCCAATGTTGCCATCGTTCCAATTGTCGAAGTTCAAGAATGCATTGGGATCATATTCAGCACCAGAGACATCGAAGGGATTCACAGGATCACTGCCCGCAATGCCAGGGATACTACCCGTCGGCGAAAGCGGCTGCAATCTTCGTTGGAAAGCCTGCACCCGAGCGTCTTGTTGCTTTTGCATATTGGTCAACATCTCTAGTTGCTGTTGTGACTCCTTGAAGCGGTTCAGGTCCGGGATTGCAGGAGGGGTTGGTGAGACCAACGCGTTGTTGTTGTTACTTGATGCATCGCCTCCGTGTTGGTTGGCGATCAACGCAAGCATGTCGTCCCTTTGTTGTGGTGTCAGTGGAGAGTTTCCGTTTGCATTCTGATAATGGTCCAGCGCAGAAGAAAAGTCGAATGAAGGAGCAGCGGTGCTAGCATCGGATGCGTTGGTGGCGTTGACACTGTTGATAAGGCTCATCATTTGATCGCTTTCCGGAACAGAGTCCAGGACATTGGGTGTTGACGCGTCTGTTTTGACAGTAGGACTGTCGGACTTCCTGCCCGCGCCAGGTTGAGGCACCGCACTAGTCGCTCGCGACTCCTGCTTCACAGATGCAGGCCTGGGAGGAACTGGAGTCGTTGACTGCCGCGCTGAATTTGGTGCTGCTACGTTGGCAGCTGGACCCGTTGGACCGGCTAGAAGAAGCTGCGGCCGTTTTACGTATCGTTGTACCTGGCTCGATGCCGAGGGGGTGGTATCTTGGTATTCACCCACAACACTGCCATGGGTTTGGTTGCTTTGCGCCTGGTTACTAAACATATTTACCAGGTTCTGACCAGCATGGCCTTCTAGGCTTCGATTGTAGAATGTCGCAAGGAAGGTAAGGATCGCATTGATCGAGTTTTCGTGTCGGTCGTGTAATGCTTGGAAGGCGGTGGCTTGCCGATAGAACTGCTCATTCTGATTCTTGATGTGCGTGATCATCCTAGAAATGAGCTCTTGCTGTTGCTGGAGCTTCTTAAGCTCCTGTCGCATGGACGCCATTTCGTTCCGTGGCACTGGCGCGAGATCTGAATGCCCATTGCCCCCTGAATCACCGTGATGTCGTCCGTCTGGACCGGGAGAGTCATCGTCGCTGTCGCCTCCCTCTCGTTTCCGTTTCGCATTCGATTTTCCCGCAGGCTTCTGAATGAGCCATAGCAGATCTGGCCGATTTTTCCGGAAATATGGGTGAGAGTACATGCTTGGTGGTTTGACACCCTTGCGTGCTTTCTCAGATTGTCGTAATGACCCATCTGTGATGTTAACGGTCTTGTGGAAGCCATACATGTTAAGTTGGCGGACGAACGATGCATAATTACTGTGCTTGAACAACTCGGGGATCAAAGTTCGGGCAAACTCATCCTCATCCAAGACGATGAATGATCGCCCATCGTCTGACCATCGAATCAAGCTCGTATTGCCGCTGTCGAGGAAGCTACATGCGCCGTTAGCCTCATTCTGCTACTCGAACAGAAGGTGCGGGTACTTACCTGCTGAGCTTTTGAACAAACGGAGGTATTTGCTTGCGCTTGCCTTGCGCATCCCGCTTCGCCATGGCGACTTTCATGTCAAGATCTTCCTCGTCCTCCTCTTGTGATTGCCCACTCAGATTGGCGATTCCACTCCATTGCTCTTGCTGCCCATCACCCAGAATTCCGTGTTGGTTTCGCGCTCTTCTAACCAGGTCCGTGGAGGAGCTCGGGGTGGCATTGGCAGTAAAGCCCACGTTATCAGGAACATTGAGCGTGTCGGCAAAAGTGGCGTCCGGAAAAGCCTGGTCTGCTGTGAAGGGGTTTGAGAAGTCAAAGGTGCTGAAGTCGGCGTTGTCTGAGAGTTGTTGATACGGCATCTGAGCCTGTGGTGCACCCGGCTGTTGCACCATGGGTGAAGCTCCGGGCGCGGCGCGTTTGCGGTTGGTAGCGGGTTGCTGTGTCATAGTCGCAGCTACTCCTAGAGTGAGAGCTACTCAATTGCCGTGTCCAGACAGGTGCGCTTTGAAGTGTCAGTGCCGGAGCGCAAGTCAAGTCGTGATTTTGGAGGGGTATGGTGAAGCTTTTCGGAAGTGTCGCAATGCTCTTGATTCGTGTATATTCGTGTTCTACAAGCTTGCCATGAAAGCATGCGAAATGCTATCAAAACTCATCGCCTGTGTGAGGTCGGTGTATTTCTCTATCTGAATTGAGCAAATTGTTGCAGCCTTTTCGGATTCCCAAATTGGCGTGACTGGGCCTCAATGCTCCGCTTGTCGCATCAAGCATCGAGCTGAAATTTGAAGTCTTCCAATCTCAGCAGCTGGTCGCTTGCTTCAGTGCTTCGAACAGTCTGTGCGCGATTCTACTTCAGTGTTGGTCGCGGGAAGGATAGCAGTCGTCTAACAGTAAGAGCAATACAGCCTGACTTTGTTTCATCAGCATGAACACATAGTCGGAGGTCTTGGCACATAACATCAGAACCAGCCAGCGCACTGACCCAACGGCTCCTTCCGCTCCGACACGCCATGACTCTTAAGGGTCCGCGGTGAGGATAAGCTTACTGCCACGACTGCCAGGCACACCACGCCGAACCTCTGTAAGGTAACTTTGGCATGTACCACCAAAGTCAATGCAGTAAACATGACTGTTACACTGGGCATAAAAGATTGAACACCAACGACAAGATCACAACATTGGTCTGTATGCGAATTGTGCCTCAGCTCTATCTAGGGTACGACAACACCGTTTTGACGATTGTTTTGACGGCATAGCTCGCCCCTGGGTGAGCGCGCTTGTTGTTGGCTAGCCACACACTTCGACTATCGAAGGCTTCAGACAAGCAAGTCTCCTGCAAGTTTGCTAGTCATCGGGTGCATACTTATCATGCCTTCATGTCCATAGCACTCCTTGCAGCTCGCAATTGAGAGCTAGATTCCCTCGTGCTTGCGACCAGTGTCACCGCACGCATATTCCGGAACAAGATCCTCGTCGTTCGACGCAACGTGTGTGCTCTCAAGTCTCCGTCGCTTTGTCGACGAGATGTCAGACAATGGTTGCTGTTGAGTCAAGTGATCATTCTCTGCTAAGAGTAGAGTTTCTGAGTTCACGGCGCTCGACGGAAGTGATCTGGCCCGTGTCAGGGAGTTTCGATCACCAACTGTGCTCGAGGATTCGTCGGCCACGCTTACGTCCTGGATATAGTCTGGTGAATGGAACCTCTTGATTGCATGCGTGCGGGATTGTGTCCGTTGTTCTTTGACAGAAGGGTCTCGTGTACCCGTAGAAGTGTTTGACTTGCAGTGTGTAGGCTCCGAGTTACCCAACGCCGCCAAGTTGTGATCAACGAGACCGACGTGCTGCAGCAGTTCTCTCTGTTCCGCTCTGAGTTTCACCAGTCGCTCTTGGATCGCTTTGACAGTCGGCTTCTCTGACATAGAGTGAATCATGCATTCAGTGGGCCATTTGATGCCAGATGAGATGTATCTCCAATGATAGCAACTTACCTGGGAATGTGTTCGCGATAATTTGGTATTCTTTTTTGGATATCTCCTTGCCAAGCCCAAAGATCAAGAGCTTGCGATCGTTTTCCATCGTCCAGCAGACCTGTGTCAGTGGTAAATTTATTGATTCAGATGCAATAGCACGCTTCAATGGCAACTCAAAGGTCTCACCTTGGTCGCTCGTTTCGCTGAATGGCCTTTGATCAAGCCTCCAGGCTTTCCGTTTTGATACTCTGACGTGTCGAGCATTTCGATGGCATCCCTTTGTGGTGTGCATTCATGAGAAGTTGTGTTACCTGAAAGCAGACCACTCGTAAACTAAAGTCGAGTTGAGGTGAGAGGCACCATGTTGACCGCTCAGATATCCAATGATTAGCAGACGAAACCGTTGCCTTTCCGCCTGGAATGCCTGTGTCAAACATCCCGCAACTGTAAACATCCGAGACAGGCAAGAGCGCGAATATGTAACTTGTGGTGTGATGAAACCAGCGGAGCAGAGTCCGGTGACATCCAGAAATTGTACATCGACAAGGTTGTAAGGAGTCTGGGTCGGATGTGACGGACCTACGGACCATGCCGGGGTGCCGCCTGTACTATGCTAGCTGATCAGATGAAAGAGGAAAGAGGCTATGTCGAGATGGGTGGTAAAAGTGCAGGTCCGTGCTGCCATCAACGATCTTCTGCAGAGATGAAGGCGAGTGTGACCAATGTGACCGCCTTGACATGCAAGGATGGGTGAAGGCGGTAAAATATTCGACGTTTCCAAAAAAAAGTAAAATCGAGTCACCGAGCGGGCGACCCGTTCGAGCGTAAGAAGAAATTGAAAATAGTTACATTTGCGAGAAGAAGGAAGACTCTCAGCATTGGACCCGACATACCTGTGTCCCAAGAATGCAAGATCAGACCCAGGCGTGTTACTTGGTGCAAATAAACTCCACTCGCCCATCCCTTCTATTAACACGTACTGCATTTAACTCTTTATGCCATGCCGACCAAGAATCAGCTCCACGTCTCCAATGTGCTCAGCGATCTTCGCGAATAGTCCAACAATATCCATCCTGATCTGTTGCTCTAATTCGCAGATTCAACTTTTCAGAGCTAGGCGCTTTTGACAGGCCACATTCGCCAAGATCAGCTTGACAGACGTGACTATGCCTTGAGCGAATCGCGATTGCTCTGCGAGCTGGAGCTTGTCGGGAGCGAGGTTTTATCTTCCTGGCTCTTCTTCTTCCAGATCTGGGCAACGGCGTAGACAACACCAGAGACGAAACCGACAAAGATGGCAGTGACACTGGCGAGGGTGACAGGCGCATCGAAGAAGATGAGACCGCTGATCGCGATCGGCAGCTTGTTGAGGGCGCCGACCATGGAGTAGGTGGTCGAGGAGGTAACTCGCACACACCAGGCGCTACAGTATGAGATGAAGATACTGCTGAGACCGGTGAAGATCATGGCGGCGATCATGGGCCACTGGTGACCCGGAGGGAAGTTGAGGGCAATGTTGCTGGCGGACCAATCCTCGAGGAGAAGCGAGCAAATGAGCAGGATCGGGATCGAGAGCAAGTTGTTGTAGTACATGGCTGTTAACAATGTTAGACGTAGCGGAGGGGAATCTGTGCGATGGGAAACTCACTGTCGAAGTCCTTAAAATTGGTGAGCTTGATGCGCTTGCGCATTCCAAGCACGTAACCGGCGGAGCACAGGCAATTGAGACCCATCCAGAGGTATCCGGCGTTCAGTGTCGCGATGGCCTCGCCAGACTGACCGGTCTTGGCCGCACCGCCACCAAGCGCGTGTGAAATATCAGCCCAAGCAGCGATGACACTGCTCAGAACCATGAGGCCAAAACTCAGGAGCGCCATTCCCGTCACCGAACCGCCGAACCACAGGACTTCACCATACGCGATGAGGATGATAGTCAAGTTCTTGAAAATGGTGTACACGGGAATGCTGAGGAATTGTAGGGCCTTCATGGAGGTGTAAATCATGCCCACGAGCAACACTGAGATGGGGAACCATTTTTTCGCCTCTTCGGTATTGAAATCGCGGTACGTGATCATTCCAAGGGCCTTTCCGGAGCCAATGGCAGCGATACAGACAACGGCCTACGCTCGTCAGCTTTCGGAAATGTCCAGCAGACGAAGGAACCACCATACCTGCACCACCAACAGCACGAACGTCAGGTTGAAGTTCTTGCCGCTGACCATGTATTTGTTCGTGACGGTCATCAGGATACTGCTGCCGCAGTAGGCCAAAACAGCCAGCACCGGGCTGTTGAGGTTGACGCCATTCGAGGCAGGTTTCGGAGGCATGATTGCTGGGGAAGCCTCGCGGGAGGGTGGAAGGGAGAAGTTCTGGTTGAGCTTCGAGTTCTCGCCAAGTTCGTATTCTTCTTCAATATCCACCTTTTGCTTATCGCTCATGGTGTGAAAGACGGAAGACAGGGCAGACGACAGAGCGCGGTTCGCGCGACTGGTAAGGGGTGAATGAGCCTTGTCCCAGGGTCGACTCGGCCCGATGGAGTTTTTGACGCCTACGAAGGTAGTCGTGGTGACGGTTCGATGCGCGCGATGCGCGACAGTGTGATGAGGAAAAAAGAAAGAGAGGATGAAGGTGGACAAGTTGTCTCAAAGCACGCGGCTTAACTGTCCTGAACACAGATGAGGGTTGAGTTTCAAATTCCAGAAAGTTGAGAGAGCTGCCACTGGCGCGCGTCCACCCACGTTATCGGCTACGTCCCAGCACTGAAGGAAAGGGATTAGCGGAATGGACCACCTTACGCCAGCAAGCTGGGGGCGAACAGGAGGAGCGCAACAGGGAAAGCCTCGGTTTGTGCTTAGGGGGCACTAGAGCAAACGTCGCCCACATTTTAACGCTGTCGCGATCTGCAAATCAGTGCAAATTGCTTCTGGTTGGCTCTTCAAGCAGTCCGTCTTCCCTCGTGCGTCAAACAACGTGATTTGATTGTGCTCTACAGCTAACGGTGCGGGCGGAACCCTGCCATGAAATTTCCGGCGGAAGTGCAGGATGCAAATTAATGTTGAAAGCTTTGAACCGTCTATGGAAAGCTACAGGTGTCTGAAATACGATCTACAGTACACACATTGAGGGAGAGCGATATCGATACGCTCGCCGCAATTGCATCCAGATAATACAAGAACTTGTTTCAGGGACAGAGTAGGGCGGGGTCCAAGAAGTGCTTACGACACCTGATCGTCTGACAGTGGACCGGCCTCGCCGGATCAATAGACCTGCATGCCTGATCGTCCACTCCGCATTGTTAGAATTCCTCTAAAAGGTGGAGACGAGGAAGCCGAAAGGTTCATGGAGATACCAGCGCGACCAGGTACTGACGAATCCAGTGCCAGATCTTCGGCAGATTTGGGTGAGCCGCCGTTGATCTCTTAGCGCGTGGCGTTTATGCACTGTGGAACGAATTCTCTCAGCACAATCGGAAGCCACATAACGCACACGAAACTTCTTTTGCATAACTGCTACCCTTATTAACAGCCGCGGAGCAGACAGAGCCGTGGTAAGCATGGCTGCGCTTGATCCGACCGTTGCCCGAGTTCTTGATGAACGACCGGTCCAGGACGAAGACGATGAAGACGCCCTCATTGCTGAGCTCGAGGAGGATGATGGCGCCTTCGCGGCCCTGCGTGAACGGCGGCTCGAGCAGTTACATGCGGAGTTGTCCCGTGCCAAGGTGATGAAGGAGACGTCACACGGCACCTATATGGAAATCAAGGATGAAAAAGCGGTCCTCGATATCACCACCTCTACGAAATTGTGTGTCGTTCACTTCATGAAGCCAGATTTCAATCGCTGCCGGATTATGGACGAGAAATTGGCTGTGCTCGCAGAGAAGCACTTTGACACGCGATTTGTAAACATCAATGTGGACAACGCGCCATTCCTGGTCGTCAAGCTGAATGTCCAGGTGCTTCCCTGTGTCATCTCGTTCAAAGATGGTGTGAGCGTCGACAGAATAATCGGCTTTGAAGGCGTTGGGTCCAAACCGGATTCCATCACAGCGAGCGAACTCGAGGCTAGGCTGCTCTCAAGTGGAGTGTTGGTCCGATCTAAAATGACCAAGGACGACGACAGGCGACGAACCGCTGCAAAAGAACAAGTTGAAGAAGACGTTGACGATGACTGGGACTGAGACCACGCCTAAGCTATTCGGCGTCCCAGCTGCCACGTTTGCCAGCTCTGCTTGAGCTTATCCCAAGGAGGATTTGGCCACCGCATCAAGAAGCAGTATCGGAGTGGCGCGCTTTATGATTGATGACTTGTATGTCGCCAGCAATTGTCTACGCGGCGAGATCCATTCCCATCTGGGCAGCTGGGCAGCTGGCAACCAATCGAGGAAGCAGCTCGCCATTGCACTTCATGCCAATCTCACCATTGACGAAACTTTCCAACTTGGACCTACAACATACTCGAGCAACGCAGGTTCGTCGTGCCCCACACTCAAGGCAACAATCTCTCCGAAAGATGGCCAGGGATACGTTGGTGGAAAAGGAAGCCAAACATATCGGCTCCTTTCTTGTCATTTGTGTGCATTCGGCAAATTTGTTCGTGCGAGACTTACCTCAATTTGGAGCTCTGTTTCATACAGGAACTCACATGGATTGCTCACCTTCTGTATGGGTGACGAGAACAACGCTCCGTATTATAGCCGCGCGTGATGAGGAGATAATCATGTGCCAGTCATATTGGTATTGGTGGGCATGGGCAGCTATTTCGTGTCCATGCTTCGAAATTTCATTATGCCAACACGTCGGGCGTATCCTACAATCTGGCGAAATTGTCTTCGAGTGCGCATTTGTCCCAAAGACTGTGAAATCTGAAAATGGCTTCTGTCGGAATTGCGTACGATGTTTTGCAGACGCCAGATGGACAGATTTGCTGGGGCTTGCACGGCGAAGATCTTGGGCTATGGACCGCAAGCGACACTTCGAGGATGCGACAAATAGCGATTCCTCAATGTGCATAATGATGCATTGAATCGCAGGACCTCACAGGAGAGCCTCCGCGGATCTTGGCAAGCCGAGAAGAACGTCCGGCCAATAATGAGACGGGCCAGGATTTCAGGCCCGGTCGCCCAAAGCCTGTCTGCAATCTGGCCGCTCGTACCTGTCTCGAAGGGCGGAGGATCTCCATACTCATTCGCTACCACAGGCATGGCGTGCAGGTCCACTAAATGGACGCAGCCTACCTAGATTGGACCTCACTTTCACTTCTTGGTGACGGAGAAGAGCTGGACAGCAGTGCATCGCAAGCGGGGCATTTTATCCACTCACCATCTGTGGACACCCGCGATGCCAGTATCCTGAATCATCATACACTCTTTCTCGATTCCGTGATCGTGCGCGGGCATGCTCATGCGCCACTGAGGACTGCGCCATCGTGCGCCGGAATTCCCCACCGTCAAGCATGGTAAGCTGTTCGACCGTCTGGCAAGAACCGCAAAGCTCTTTTGAATCACATCTCGGGGACGCGATAGCTGGAAATGTTTTTGCTTCTTTCATTCTGATCGACTTCGATTGACTCCGATTCTGGGGTGTCAGCGGCGGAGATCTTGTTCCGAACGCTTGGTTCGTGCGGCACGCTTACAGTTGGTGCGGATCTTTGTTTGGCGTCGACAATTGGTTGCTGCACCGCGATAGAGGATCGTCTGTATATAATGAGTGCGCTCTCAGAGCGAAAATTTTGTCAGTTAGCAGACGGAAGATGTTGTTGGTCATGAATAAAAGCGATCGGATCTGGCGTTCGGTTGGAGGCGCGACAACATTGGCCGGCGGCCGCCCCAAGCAGCCAGGCAGCGGCTGAAAAAGATCTGAGCATTCACTCTGGCCAAGAATGCATGGTTAGACGACTTGGAACTCGCACGAGAAGTTTCACAGTAGCCCTCATAGGCATCCGAGATCCCAGCGCGTATTCAAACAAAGCTATTCTTCACAGCCCAGCGCTGTATCCGGAGCACAGCACGGCGCTTAGGAGACGCTTTATCCACCTCTTCTGCTCCCGCACCAAGGCCACAACAACCACATGAAATTACCCTACGTAATACTTGGGGAATGTCTCACTCGAACGGGGTGGCTATCAATTTCCAGGCCGACATCTTGCACACGCGGGACACTCAAACGTGCATGTATTTTTAGTTACAACGGCTGGGGCAATTCGCCCGGTTCACCACATGCGATCACGTTTCCCGTCATGGCCGCCGCCGTGAGCATTTGCCAGTCTCAACCGCCGCAACAAGGGTCCTGCTTATAGCTGTCTCTACGCAGACCATCGCCGTGCGAGCCTCACGATTCTTTTGCCTGCCATACTGATCTGTCACTTTGGCGACTACTCATGATCAGAGCTCTAGCTGAGGTATGGTTGTACAAAGCGGCCTCTACACAGGGTGGATCGTCGACTCCTCAAAAAGAGCGACGTGCCGGATGAGCGACACTAGGTAGCTCGTCGTGAGCTGGGCTGATCGACGCCAAAAAAAAAAGGCAGCCACCAACCGTTGTCGGCGGGTAATCCGTAGGGCCCCGGTGAACGCCAGTCGACCGATTGGTGCAAGGGAAGGGCGGTGAGGCGGTGAGACTTTCCGCCCTCAGGATCTCCGTGCTCCCGGGCGCGGAATATTTGTGAGCGGAGATACGGTCGTCCGTCGCTCTGTCAGGGTGAAGAACTGCATGCAGCTGTCAATGTCCCAGTCTTCCTCGATGGTGCAAGGGTAATCCTAGCAGCGGTATTGGCGCGTTGCGCGGCAGCTGTCGCGATCCCAGTGCAGATGTTCGTTTGGTGACAACGCGCCACCGCCGGGGCAGGGTGGAAGCCAAGGAATGGGCGGGAGTATCTATCTGCCATTTCACCTACCCAGACAAGATCAGTGATGATGATCAGGGCGGAAAGCCTAACTTATTACTGCATTGGTGAAACACTGGGCTCTCGCCCAAAGTTCCATGTATATGCAACAAACGGCATTAGATTGGGACCTGAGTTGTCCCGCTTGTAAGGTAGTGCTTCAGGTGAGGCACATTGTCTGCAGGACCCGCTGGTGGTTTTTTGAGCTGACCCCATGCACCCATGTATAGAATGTATGGATTCTCAGATGAGCGCCCTACGCTACGACCGTGCAATCTGTTGTATATCGAGCAATGCGATGACGGGAGCCGCATGGAAGGAGCGTGGACATGGATGTTGCCACTGCAGATCCGGATAACCATGCCGGCTGAGATACTAAAATGCATCGCATAATAAATCGGAAGCCACCACACACACTCGGAGAAGAGCAGGTAGGGGCTTGATGTGGAATTTGCGCGACCGCATTCAATCCTCCGTGGTCGTGTATGAACCCCTCCCACACTGGCGTCTAGGTCGTGGTAACCGCGCTCAGGCCAGTAGTCTTCCCAGCGCCTTGGGTTTTTGGAATTCGCTTTTAAATCGTGTACCCGGACCATATGACGGTCAATGGTAGCGGCGGCCGATTTCGAATCCTGCAAGGCAATCAGTCCCCCCTCCCCTTGACTCAACCGATACTGTGATCCCATCCACGCAGAGGATGGTATGCGTTGCCGACGGATTCGTGCGAAACCAGCTGATCGACTTCCATTGGATTCCCGGCACCGACAGAGCGGCTGCGGAATAGCGGAATTGTGGACCGGTGTGCATGGTGGCTAGCCGATATGCGTGGCAGAAAATTCCGCGAAGTACAACGCTGCTCTGTGTCAGGCATCTTTCAGAGGGTCCAATTGAGGTCGTCGAACGTGCTAGAATCCCAGCCAGGGATGTTGACAAGCAGCAGCCATCGCGCACGAGAGCAGGTCTTGCGTGAGGGTGGTTTGCGAGCTGGAGGTGGCTGCAAAGGCACCCTTGGCGCCCACTGACGGGTATAAATTCTCATTGAGTGCCCACCCATCATTGAGTGCCCACCCATCATTGAGTGCCCACCCATCATTGAGTTCCGACCCAGACTTCTTGTCGTCGAGCTTCACATTGACCTGAATCGAAATCATTCTCACCAACCAGCCACATCAGTTTTCAGTCAGTAAGTTGCCACGGGTATCCGAGATGTGTGCCACACAGCCTGACTCTATTATGAAGGTCCGTTTACGTCTCATGCCAGCCAAGACCTATTTGACAATGGACCAAACTGGAAGGTGAGCAGTATTACACCAATGCAATGCATTGCAAAGCTGAATCGGCATGGCATAGACCCGCTCATGCCAGCGGTGATAACACGCAATGCGATGGTTTGACCAAGACTGATATTGAGGAGTGGCTCAATGACTCCAAGCCGGGGTATCTTTATAATTCAAAGCCCGTAGACACCAGATTTGCGGAGGGGAAGAGAGAGGCAGATCGCAATGTTCAAAAAGCCCGCGGGAAAGCGGTCTCATCTGCGGATAATCGAAGCGACGCTGTTGCGCCTGGAAAGAATCGTAAATGAATCTCTGAGACTGCTTGTACCTGACAAATTCACATATTGCTCAAAATTCTGACGACCAATTCGAGTTCGTGCCAGACGTGATGTGAAATGTGAGAGTGGTTATTGTCTTCGATGGTATCGTGTCCGTTTGATGTCATACGTTCTTGCCATCCCCTGAACCCACTTAGATTATTCCATTAAGGCGGGTCCGGTACAACCGCTGCGCAGCAAGGTTTTTGAAACCAGAAAAACAAGCCGCCTACTGGAAGGTCACGCCACGGCCTTGCTCATGATCAATCAGACACATTAGCAAGGCGGACGTCACAAGCATGAGAAAGCGAAGCCCTGCCTTTGTCACCGCCACAAAGGGTGAGTCAGTCGTGCATGATCGATCCGACTTGACTGGTGATAGATCCGTTGCGGAGCGATCCTTGAGGGCATCCCAAAATGCATTGTCAGGTAGTGGTCGTCGCCAATCGACACTTCTTGTGACGAGACTTGTGGGCGGCGGACGCCATCAGCGCTGATTTATCAGGCTCACATATCTATTATTCGGGCGGTGCCGGATCTTTCCCGAACAAAGGCGTTTGAGGTGCAAGGCAATATGTTGATGTCCTTCAGAAAAGGCCGCGAGGCACCTATTCCGGGCGGCCTGGGGCGGCTCAGCTGGTCGAAGGCGAAATCCTGGTGTGGCGCAGCTGCCTTCGGACATGATTATGCTCATGGCGTGCAACTCGTGACGAAAGCTCTTGTCGTAATTCAGTCGATATGGAGTCCGACATTGGGATAGGGTGTGAGAAAGGAGTATATTCCCTCGAATTCTATGCGTCGTCCATAACGTTGGCGGGGGAAACTGTTGTGGTAACCTTAGGACTCCCGACTCCCGAGATCGGCCACAGCCGACGAATCAACTCACCGCGTCTCGTCACTGTGCACGAGCTTGTTCGTGTATCATCACATCCGCTACTCCGTATAACAAGGCGCTGTTGATTGTCGCTACATGAATGCTGTCTCCATCGCGATCATGCACGCGTCACGGCAAAGAACCATAATGGGGCTGAGCACCCGAACTCCTACTCAACATGCCAAAGTTTCCTTCCATCGGACGCCTTCTTGTCCATGTTGCGTCCCGTGCTCCGTGCTAAAGAACCGCTCATCAATCTCATTCGCATCATTTCCCTAATCGAAAGGGTGCTCGAGAAGTCCTGCCTTCTTGTCAGGAATTTGTCTTCCAGATGTGCCTTATGCCTTCTGGCGTCTGCCTGCGGTCGGAAACATCACTTCAGTTCATTTGCGAGGCGGTGATTATCTGAACAACGAACAAAAAGTGCAAAAAATATCGGCCGCCCTCTTGGAGTCGAGGGTGCAAGGAATCGGCGGAAGTCTTGACGCCCTCTCCAAGTGCAAGACTTCCGCCCTCTCAAAATGAGGCGACTCCTCGACTAGAGGTCTCCGCCGCCACGATGCGATGCGTAACGACGGCGAAAGATTCGAGGTGCGATGTATATACATGTATATAGAAAGGCCGAATTCTGCAAGACGGGAATATGTTCTAGACATTAATCCGCATTAGCGAACAAGAACGACAGAAGCCTTAGCCGTCGACACGCCGAAGACAGAATATCAAAATGGCGAACAACCAATTCAATCAAAGCCAACCCCACTACCAGCACTCCCAGTACGGGCAGAACTCAACACAATGGTCAACACAAGCACAATACGGCTCAACGATGTCCAATATGGGCGACCGACAGCAACGTTCACAACGACGAATGGACGCTGACAGCCGACAACAAGCATATTACGCCCCTGCCAATGGCCAGCAAACTCAGCAATACACTCAATCATATCAAGGTTATTCGAATGGATCGAATGAGAGGAACGAAGCCGATGCATATCATCACCTCCAGAGCCTGGACAGAGAGACAACCGAGCAGCGGCAATACCGGCTACAAATGCAAATGGCGGACTTTGACAAGGTCATGCGAGGATATAAATGAATGCAGCAGGTTGTCTGATCTATGGTTCCAAAGACCGCAGCTACATGCTGTGGAAGATGCGGGAAAGACGACGGACCCTGTGACTGCGGCCGTGCGAAATGTTAAGACGGAAGAGCGCCTTCCCGGAGAATCTGGTGCATCTGCATCAAGCTAAGCAGATTCTGTTGCCGTATGCGCCACATATATGGCGATCGCAACGGCCCCAAGGCATGCAGAGACCTGGTTCCTGGTGGAAGAATGTTTGCATTGCGAGGGTTAGAGCTCTCGCAGCAGCCGGTCGCCTTGGCACATGATCGAATGTATGGATGAATGAATGAGGCTGGGGAGGGCGGCGGGCGAGCATGGGGTGCGCGTAAGCTGCGTACGTGCGGCAGTGCTCATTGCGACAAGGTGCGAACGGAAGAGTGTGTAGCTAGTTATGCCAGATGCTGAAACAAGAATCATCGTTACGCAAAGCACGTCAACAGAGTCAAATGACTGAGATCGTGAGCCGTCATGGTTCTAGTGGTGCTGGGTTTTTGATGAGTGTATGTTGTGTCATTGGCACTTTTGTAGGGCATCGAGGACATGGCATGGCAGGGTCACAGAAACCACCTAAGGTTATATCCAGTGGACGGACTGCCAAATGCTTAGGAACCATGGGGTAGTGGTCTCAATGAATATAGGATGGATACATTGCACATACAACCCCGTTCTTTCGCTCCAATCTATTCGCAGGAAGTGCGGATTGTGTGATCGAATTGATTCGTGGACTCTGTCGTATCAACAGTGATAAAAATAACAGCAACATCGGAGGTCTCCTCGGTGCCGTGGTGATAAATGGCTTGCGACCACGGGCCCACCAGCTGAAAGAGGACCTGCTGGGCGGACGTAGCCGCTTGTTAAGGTTAGTGGCAACCATGGCCTTCCAGCTGCACATGCCACTTTCTGCACGCGTTCTTGGTCCCATGCGAAGGTGACTGGGCTGAATTCGACTCATCTGGATGACTTTGGTTGATGCCAGCTGTTGCGTGACTGTATCATTCTCTATATCTTGTCTGCAGCTGCTGCTCACTTGATGCACAGGTCGTTCATCCGATGCCTGAGCACGCAGCCTCTGTACTCAAAATCTCCGATCCCAGGTGAAATCGGCCCTGCAGCCCTCGTCACACGTCGACCGTGCTCGAACCTTGCAGCCAGGCGAACAACGTCAAGCAGTCGCGCAGCACGTCCGATGGCGACGGTACAGCCAGAATGGCGCGCTCCTCCAGCACTAAGCGACCAAGCACAAGCGCGGCTGCCAAAACTGTCTGTATACAATTCTCTGACTCGTTCGAAAACACCATTCGTCCCCCTTGAACCTTCGGGGAAGAAGGTGACTTGGTATGCTTGCGGGCCAACCGTCTATGACGATGCGGTAGGTAGACCTCCTTGTTGCAACTCTTCTCGATTTTGATCTTGTAAAGAATGAAAAGAAACACGGGCAATCCAGCAACTAATAACTGATAGCACTTAGGTCATGCGCGCAACTATGTCTCGACCGACATCATACGCCGTGTCCTGCAGGACTACTTTGGCTTTGACGTGAACTTCGTCATGAACATCACTGATGTTGATGACAAGATCATTCTGGCTGCCAGGCAACAGCACCTGCTGTCACAATTCCTTGCGGAACACCAGGACGTTGATGCGATCGTTCGCCAAACGACGTCAGAGGCCTTCGAGGCATACCTGCGGAAGAACCTTCCGCTCGTCAGCCCCGACACCGCCCCGGAGGACTACGAGAAAGCAGCAGAAGCAGCGTATGGCCACGTCCTCGCTGGCAAGAGCTTGGCCAACGACGGCACCTCGCCCGGCGACAACGAGGCCAAGGCGAAGATGCATCTGAAGACCGCGCAGTCGGCTGCCGACGCATTGTCGTTAAAAGAGGCAACGCTCGAGCAATTTTCGCTGAAAGCGTCTGGTGTTCTGCTTCCTTTCATCGATGCGCAACGATCGTCGACCGTGACAGGCAAAGACCACGACATCTTCACGAAGCTTACGAAACAATACGAACAACGATTCTTCGAGGATATGAAGGCGCTGAATGTGAGATACCCCGACAAGCTTGTCCGCGTCACCGAGCATGGTCAACAGATTGTCGACTTCGTCAAGCAAATTTACGATAATGGTTTTGGCTACGAACATGAGGGGTCCATCTACTATGACACCACTGCATGGGAGACATCCGGCGGTGTCTATGCCCGTTTGGAACCCTGGAACCGTCACGACAAGGACCTTTTGGCTGACGGAGAAGGTTCGCTGGCGGCCAAGTCAACTGGATTCAAGAAGTCCGCCGCGGATTTCGCATTATGGAAGGCGTCAAAGCCTGGAGAGCCTAGCTGGTCATCACCATGGGGTGAGGGTAGACCTGGCTGGCACATTGAGTGCAGCGCCATGGCGTCCGACGTCCTTGGTAAACAAATCGACATTCACTCCGGCGGTATTGACCTCGCATTCCCGCACCACGACAATGAACTGGCCCAGTCAGAAGCCTACTGGGCGAAGAGTGGAAAAGACAGTGTCCAGTGGGTCAACTACTTTCTTCACATGGGCCACTTGAGCATTCAGGGAAGCAAGATGAGTAAGAGTCTGAAGAATTTCACGACTATTCGTGAGGCCTTGGCGAAGCAAGAATGGACCCCACGATCGCTGCGAGTCGTCTTCCTCCTGGGTGCTTGGAAGGAAGGTCTCGAAATCACGAATGAGGTGGTCAAGGCTGGTGTCGCTTGGGAAGAGAAGGTCAACAACTTCTTCATCAAAGTCCGAGATCTTCAAATGCACCCCACCGTTGCGCCGACGAATGGCACCAATGGTGCTCCATCTGAAAGCCTCGACCAACTGCTTGAGACTTCCAGAGAAAGCTTCCGCGACGCGCTTTGCAATTCGTTCGATACCCCTGGCGCGATGCGCATTCTGTCAGACCTGATCACCTCGTACAACTCTGCTGCGTACGTTCCGGAAAGCACCACCAATAACATTGGTCGCTGGATAACAGATATCGTTGTTATGTTTGGACTCGATGCCGACTACCGGGACGGTCAGATGGGTTGGTCAGGCATTGACATTCCTGAGAAGGCGAAGCCATTCGTCTACCCGCTTTCCGAGTTGCGCGACAAAGTCCGCGATCAAGCGATCAAAGGCTCGGTGCAGCTGGAATCGCTTGGTCGAATGGATGAGAAAGATAACTTCTACGGTCCCAATCAGCCATATGCGAGCGCATACGCCGGTTTCCAACGCACGATCACGGAATTGCACACCAAGAATGCACTAGCGAAGGACTACCTCGCTGCTTGCGACCATCTCCGGGATACCGTGCTATGGAATCTCGACATCTACCTTGAGGATCGCGAGAAGCGCCATGCGCTCGTACGACCTTTATCTTCAACACTGCGACAAGAGCGACAGGACCGGGAGAATATCGCTGCTGCAAAGGCTGCAGCGAAGGCGAAAGCTAAGGCTGACGCGGAGGCAGCTGAGAAGGAACGTTTGGAGAAGGGAAAGCTGTCGCACTTGGAAATGTTCCGGACTAGCGAATACAGTGCCTGGGATGAGGACGGTCTTCCGACGAAAGATGCGGAAGGCAACGATGTCGCGAAAGCGAAGTCGAAGAAGCTCAAGAAGGATTGGGAGCGACAGAAGAAGTTGCATGAGGCGTTTGTGGCTTCCCAACGATAGGAGACGTAGGGAGACGAGGTGTGAATCGTCAGTCATGGGCTTTAGAATACCACGTGAATACAGTCTATGATTGTCTGGCAGACATGTGCCTCCGACGAAATATGACAGGTGCTCGCGCTTTCCCGTGATCACCGCATGCGACGTGGTCCCAGGGTCGAGCTCGTGCAAAAGCTTAACTATAAGCAGTCGCGTGCGCGGCAAATGTTAGTGCACAGCAGTTCGCAGATCCCGTCCCCCATCATGCCGAGAAGGGGTAAGTTAGTCTGAAAGATCACCTGCACCGGCGCGTCAGGAAATCTCCGAATCGATCTCACGCGACAAGAGCACCCAATGTATATCGCGTGGTGATCGCCTCAAGCGGAATACAAGAAATTGCCCTCGCTGTCCTCAGCTGACGCGCGATTGAGTCTCACAGATCTAGAGACGTTCGCGCCCCCTGGTTGGCCGCCCCAGCCTGGTGACGCCCGCATCCAACTGACGACTCAGCGCAAGCACGGACTGAGATTCGCTGTGGTCCCTTTCGGCTCCGGTTTCCCACAGTACATGTTGAGCCGGATAGCTGTCCTTGAGTCTGTCCCTCCCAATCGACCGATCCAGAGGAGCCTCTCACTCTCTCTTCTGCGCCTTTGCTAGATCGCTGCTTCTCCTCTTCGAATGTGACCAGCGCGCACCAGGCCGTCACCGTCATGGCCCCAGGAAGATCATCATGGGCGGGCCAACCGCGCGTGATGGGGGCGAGCGAGTTCACGCGCATGTTTCTCTTGACGTTTAGCTTCATTGGACTGCAATTCTGTTGGGGGTGAGTGAGATCGCGATACTGTGTTTCGTGCGCGCAAGCACGATCAAGTCGGCAGAGCCTATTGGCGACATCGAGCTTGCATTGCATTGATCAAACAATGGCTGACCACGGGCGCATCGCATTGCAGAACAGAAATGACCTACGCAACACCATACCTCCTCGCGCTGGGATTGAGTAAGAGCAAGTTGTCGTTGGTATGGCTGGCGGGGCCGCTCGGTGGGTTGATCATCCAGCCGATCGTCGGCATGGTTTCGGATAAGAGCCGGAGCAAGTATGGACGGCGGAGACCATTCATGTTTGGCGGCGCGGTTGCTTCGTCGATATGCTTGTTGATCCTAGGTTGGGCGAAAGAGATTGCAGGGTGGTTTGTTAGTGATCCTGAGACAGTGAGTCGGAAGCAGACATATCGATCCATAATCGAGATATGCGCAATACTGAGGGAGGAAATAGCAACGGAGTCTGGCGATTGTGATAGCCATTGTGGATATCTACCTGTTGGATTTCGTGATCAACATCGGTATGTTACGCTCTGGCCGACTCTCAAGCCTTGATCGCAGCAGAAGTATTGACTTGATCGACGACAGCTCAATCTACATGTCGCGCGCTGGTTGTCGATACCCTATCGACATCCAAGCAACAGCTCGGATCCGCATGGTGTAAGTCGAACTCTTTCTTGCGACCAGGCAGTAGCTATCGCATGTTTCAACTCGCTCGCTGCACGAGAGTGAAGCTAAGAAGTTGCAGGTGGCCGAATGGCTGGGATCGGACACATGCTCGTTTATGCGATCGGATCCCTCGATCTGAATGCTATCCTGCCGAGCTTCTTCGGTGATACACAGTTCAAGAAAGTCTGCTTTATTGCAGCAATTGCCATGACAGCTGCGCAAGGCATTACCTGCGTCGCTGTACATGAGCGAATACTGGTGTCTGACGGGTAAGTATGCCATGTGCTCCGTGCCATCATATCCGCTAATGCTTGATTCATAGATCCAAACACATTGGCGATCAACGACAAAGCATCTGGACAATCGTAAAGCAGATATACAACACCACTACCAACGTGCCAGCACGGATAGAAGCAATTTGCTTGGTGCAATTCTGGGCCTGGATCGGCTGGTTCCCATTCATGTTCTACGGCAGTACATGGGTCGGCGAGATCTACCTCCGCTACGTGAAGTCACCCACAGAGCCCGTCGGCGATGCTTTGACGTTGGTCGGTCGCCTCGGAAGCACGGCCATGATCGCGTCCTCCACCATATCTTTCCTGGCCTCCATCGTCCTTCCCTGGGTGGTACGCAACCCGGACGAGTCGTCCGGCGCCGAGCGCTTTGCGTACAAGAGCCGCAAAACCACCCAGTACCTCGGTGCCGGCCTCGTTCGCCGCCTCAGGCGCTTCAAACCCACCCTGCTCAACATGTGGACCGGCTCGAATCTCATGTTCATGGCTTCCATGCTCTTCGCGCCAGCCGTCACCTCGGTCGGCTTCGCCACATTCCTCCTCGCCCTCTGCGGCGTGCCCTCAGCCGTCAACGGCCTCGCCTCCGGTACCTTCATCGGCATCGAGGTGAACAAACTCGGCTCCTCGCTGCCATCCTACGAAAATGGCGGCCTGAACGGCGACCTCAACGGCGGCCGCCGCGACTCGAACGACTCGATCGAGCTCGAGATCCTGCCACTGCCCGGCGGCGACAGCAGCTCCCTGCACCTGCTCCACGACGCGTCCGCGCCCGCCGCCGTCAGCTCCACCGGCGAGCTCTCGGGGATCTACCTCGGCATCCTGAACATCTACACGACGCTGCCGCAGTTCGTCGGCACCGCGATCAGCTGGGTCGTCTTCTCCATCTTCGAGCCCGGGCTGAGCCCCGAGCTCGCGGAGGGCGAGGTGGCGAAGAGCAAGGCGGCCGAGGGCCTGAGCGGCATCGGCGTGTGCTTGTTTATCGGCGCGCTCGGAGCCGGCGTCGCTGCTGTGATGAGTCGACGACTTTTGAAGATCCAGTAGGGAGAGGTTGGGCGAGGAAGAGACGCCCTCTTCTGTTGTTCTGCTTTTTTCTTCGTTTTCTTCTACGATGGAACATTGATGTATATTATATTGTAAAGTGGTTGTGCATGCATGCATGAGGGAGACGACGATGACGAGGGCAAAACCGAGGCGTTTGGCTGCTGGATGGTCTGCTTCCTTCTTCCGGCAGACCGTGTTTATTATGATTGGGAAGGCTCTTCTCTTCGAGGTGACCAATTTCTCTGCGAGGTGCCTGGCGTTGATAGAACTTTTGTAATGAAGAAACTTCATTTATCGTACGAAATCCAAGGACGCGATGTCTGACGCCGCTCGTAAGAGGACTTCTCATGCACATTCTCGTGTGGCCTATACTTTACACACGTGGTCTATCTAGTCATGCTTCCTCAGATTCCCCAGACTTTTACAAATCCCAGAATTTTTCATGTCCCTCCCTCTCTGAATAACGCCGCGCTGAAGTGAGCAAAATATACGAAGAACATATCCACAACAGCACGCGATGAATGCTGTGGCGCTATCCTTTTCAAGCGAAGAGCACCCGAGAATCCAAGTCGTCCACTTTCCGCGGACCCTCGCCCGTCCGCAGTCCGAGGTCACGTTGTCGTGACTTGCGCTCCCGGGTCTCGTCGGCGCGCTGGTTGTACCGACCAGCTTTGGCTTTGCGGAGGTCAGAACGGATCTGTGTAGCGAAGAAAGGTTAGCAAAGTCGGAACTTTCAGTAGCGGTCCACTCGTGGCGATGTCTTACTTGGTTGGGAGAGATGAACTGCTTGTTCTCATAGATCACCGGGCCGCCAAAACTGCCCTCGAGGATCACGATCGGCGTGAGCACGAGGCGGGGACCGATCTCGATCAGTGAAACAGCCGTTTCGCCTGGCTTCGCCTTTGAGACCGGCGCGAGATCGACTGCCGCCGTCGCCGGCTCCACTCCTTCCTTGTCTTCTTTCCCCGCAGCCTGCTTCTTTGACGGCTCGGTCTCGGCGATCTGGTAGCACCGAATCCAGATGCGGCCGTCGGCGAGCGTGAAGCCCATGACATGGTCCACGAACGGCTTGACCTTGCGGCTCGACTGCGGTACCCCGAAGGCGTGCGTCAGCAGCTCCTTGATGACGCGCGTGTGCGCGGCGTCGTCGAAGGCCTTGTCGAAGCTCAGCACGGGGCGCGAGCCCTTGAGGCAGTTGCCCGGGAAGTTCAGCTCCTCCATGGTGTGGATGTTCTGGCAGTGCAGCTTCAGCGTCGGCCCGTTGGGCGGCTTGCTGAGCCAGATGTACAGGTCCTTGCCCTTGCGCGCCTCGAAGAACATGACGTTGTTGCAGTTGTACAGGTCGGCGAGCTCGTTCAGCTGGTAGAGTTGGGTTTTCGTGTCGAGCTTGGCATCTTTGCGGCTGTGGGGGAGGAGGGAGTGGAGGTCGGCGAGGAGGTGGCGATGTCTGCGCAGCCGAATTGTCAATTATGACTCTGAGGATGCCATGCGCTTCAGAGTACGAACCTGTATGTGACACCTCTTGAGCTCAGAATGAGTAGTCTCTGGCGGTTTTTGGGCTTGTCGCCGTCGTCGTTGTCATTTTGAGGGGCGCGGGGCTTTTGCTTGGACACAGATCGATATACTGAAGCCATTCTGTAGGATTGCGACGGGCTGTTCGCACGTTGCTAAAAGTGATATTCTCAATCACAATTCTACTGCGAAAGTTGAACCGATGAAAATGTTCCAGGGTCTAACTCGATGCGGAAACAAGGCACCTGCATGCCCGGGCCCTCGATTGATCTTGATTATGTAACCCGTCTGCCAGATTTAGGGTTCGGCAAGCCAGCTGGAGAGGCGTCCACGGCGCCCTCCCACTGCAGCTTCCACGTAGCCGGAGAACTGTCGAGGATGATGCGATGGGTCGAATCGTTCGCGGAGAGGGATGTGCCTCTTTTCGGTAAGGGTCTTGATTAGCTAGGTATTTTCGATTATGACAAATTTGGATAGAGGGGCATTATCTGGTCGCTCTTCGCTTGAGTCGTCCTAGGTAGATACCAAACCATAATGACTCAGACGGAGCATCGGCATCCCGTCGCCTGCGTGGTTCAATAAGAATACTTTTTCCTTCTGGTGAGAGGCGGTAATCCATGGATGGCTTCGTATGAGCCGGACTGAGGCCCACACAAGCGTGCTGCGCGATGCACGACAAAGCATGAGGCGCGTTCCGGACGGGAGCTAACCGGTTCGGGCGAAGGACGTTCGTCGTCTTCTGTCGAGCTCCCTGATAGGAACCTAAGAAAGCTGGAAGGTGGTGCAGCGAACGGTCAAGCGATGAATGAGCCGGATGGAGAGAGCCCCTTCGATCGCCACGTCCCGAACGAAACCGCTGCGCTCAGTCAAGACCACGAATTTGCACCCCAAATCCCTCACACACAGATGTTAGGACCCGTAGTCCATACAATATTTTCCATAAAATACAGAAAATAATGACGTCGAAATTCACGTGCACTGCAGGCGTGTTTTCTACGTGTTCGCGCGTAGAGTACTGTGCTACAGGCGAGTGATATGTGCTGCGCGCGCGCTCTGTATAGGTTCCGGCGACAGAAAACCGCCATGCGCCCCCAAGTGATGAGAGATGCCAAAGCTTGTCCCTTCCGCTCTGGTCATCAGCCCGAACCCGACCAGCCCAGTATGCCGTCGTGTTGCAAATCGCGCCCATCTTCAGCGTCGTCCTCACCCTCCTCGTCGTTTCTCTTTTCCCATCATCGTCCATCGCCAACCCATCGCGCAACCACTGCACCGCCCACCACCCTGCATCACCAACACCACCCCTTCACCTCCGGCACCGACCACGACTGCCAAGACTGGTGAACACCGGAACACGCCTTTCCTCTCCGCCGGCCTGCAGTGGATCCCACTGCGCACAGCCTGCGACTGCGAAGGGGACTTGACGGGTTGTGGATCTCTCGCATCGCGTCTACATCCGTAATCTCGAACTGCCATCATCATTGAGCATCCTGCTGCGTTCAGGATTGTGTCTCTGCCACGCCATTCTTTGCTGCATTCTCTATAGATTTGGACATTCCCGGGCGATAACTCTTGAATGATGAGAATGGCGCGGTGAATGAATTACCAGAATTGCAGTTCCACCTAGAGAAGCCCCGGCACCACCGCGCCGGTCATCATGGACGGCCACGGCGCCGCACCGCCTCCCCCGGCGGCCCATCAGTCGCCATCGCAAACACACGCATATGCATCATATTCGCCAGCCGACCCTCATGCTCGACATCGGTCTGGCTCATACAACGGTGTGCCGCCATCGCCAAACATCTACCACCGCAGCGTGCCAGCATCTCCCACCATCGCTCGCCAACCGCTGCCGGCGCAGTCACCTTCCACGACACGCGATCGTCCGACTTCGAGTTACTATGATCCCACGAGCGAAGCACGTGCGGGCGTAAATCATACATCATACCATCCACGCTCACCAATCTCGGTGAGTATCACAATGATTCTCGTTGCATCAGCATCGATTGCAATGCTGACTGATCGCGTACCTAGGGTCGAGCGCATTACGATTCAACGCAGCCTCCAGGAGCATATGCTAACGGGCACAACACTGACACAAGGACGGCATACCGTCGCCATTCCAGCCAAGCATCCCCTCAGCTGCCGTACGCGTCGACTCACGCCCATCCGTCATCGATAGCACCTCACGACGCAAGATCACCAACATCCTACCGTGAACCTGCACGAAGCAACGGCACGCATTCGCATACCGCCAGTCTGGATTCCTCTGCTCCCGCGCCGGCGCCGGCACGCAGCACGAACCCGATGTCCATGATGAACTTGCTCTCGGACAGTGCCGCACCGCCTTCACCAGCGCCAAAGCCATCCATTCTACGAGAGCCCTCACCTGCGCCAGCACCAGCACCTGCACCTGTGATTGCACCTGCGCCGGCCCCAATGCCTGTGCCTGAACCGGTGGCTGCACCAGTGCCAGCTCGAGCGATACCTCCGCCTTCTCCTCCTCCACCAGCACCAGTAGCGTCCAAGGGTCGGAAAGGTGGTCGGACATCAGCAGCACGCAACAAGGAAGCCGCTGCAGAATCTCGAAGAGCATCAGCAGCTATTGGCGATGAGGCAGATACCCACTCGGCTAGTCCCCGAGGCGCATCAGCCAAGGACACATCAGTGAGCGCTGCCGCACTCATCAATCTCGTCCACACCGGCCCGCCCGGTCTCTCCGAGGAAGGCACCGAGGCAGCATTTCTTGAGATTGAAAATGCAGACTTGTCCGATGTTGAAGCGGATTCCGACATAGTCAGGCATGTAAAGAATGAGTGGATCGAGAGCCGAAAAAAGCGTGGTTTGGAGATTGAACTTCAAGAAGACATGCGTCGTAAGCGCCGGAAGATGCTCACGATGCAGACCCAGCACGATCACTTCTTCAATGCCGCCGAATCGGAAAAGACCATCTACGTCGACAAGCACGAGCAAGAAGTCGCTGAGGAGGTTCGTCTCAGGGAGATCGAGGAAGACAAGGAACGCAAGAAAGATCAGCAGCGGAAGAGACGTCGCGAGAAAGCCATTGCTGACGAGCAAATCAAACAAGAGGAGACTCTGCAGAAACTCGCATCTGCCAAAGATGACGACGAACGAATGCGTCTCGAAAAGGAGGTTCAGCGGCATGCTAAGAAGATCCGTGACACTCAGAATCGTCTTCAAGGAATCGTGCCGTCGAAGGAGACACGCACAGAGTCGCCTCACAATGCCGCTGCTTTGGGCAGGCGAGAACGTGAAGTTAACCTTGATGGTGGCCTCATGACTTCGTTCTTTACTGGTAGTCAGAAGGATGGAGAAGACGGTGCCACTCCCGAGCACACCCCTAGCGGTCGTGGTCGCGGACGTGGCGGCCGTGGAGGTGCCGGCGCCGGCACTGGTCGGGCAAGGAAGAGCAAGGAGCAGAAACTTGCTGAAAAGGAGAACGCCCGCCTTGCCCAGAGCTTCATCGACCAAGGTCAAGATCTGCCGTCAATAGCACCAAAGGAGGAAGAGAGGCTCGCGAGCTACAGCGATCGACGACGAGACGATTCGGAACCCCTTAGTGATGCAGGCCCGACCTCGTTCGACGTCCAACCTACAGCTGGTCTGACAGGCATGGCTCGATTCGAGAGCAAGGGTTACAATCAGGTCTACGAGCAGATCACGCGAGAAGTGGCCAAGGTCTGCATTCCCAAGGCCATCCGCATCAAGAATAGCAGTCTCGACACGAAGCAATCCAATGCTCGTAAGACTGCTCAATTGGCTTCCAAGGAAGCCAAGCGATGGCAGCAGCGCACCAACAAGAGCACCAAGGATGTCGCCGCACGCGCCAAGCGTGCTATGCGTGAAATGCTGGGCTTTTGGAAACGCAACGAGCGTGACGAACGTGAAGGCCGGAAGGTGGCAGAGAAGCACGAGCTTGAAAAGGCCCGTCGTGCTGAAGCCGACCGTGAAGCGAACCGACAGAAGCGCAAGTTGAACTTCTTGATCTCACAGACCGAACTATACTCTCATTTCATTGGCAAGAAGGTCAAGACCGACGAGATCGAGCGATCCGGCAACGGCGACATCGTGGCGAGCAACCAGACCACCACCGATGATCCCAATGCCACGCACACTGTGAACTTGCCAGATTCGGTGGCCAACCTCAACAAGAAGGTCACGAATTTCGAAGACCTCGACTTCGATGCGGAGGACGAAACCGCGCTGCAAGAGGCCGCCATGGCAAATGCGCAGAATGCCATCCAGGAAGCGCAAGACCGTGCACGACAGTTCAACAAGCCAAACAGCGACAATGATCTGGGTGACGCGCAGGCCAACATGGACGAGGGTGAATTGAACTTCCAGAACCCAACCTCGCTGCAAAGCATGGATGTGGAGCAGCCAAAGATGCTCACCTGCAAGCTCAAGGAATACCAGCTCAAGGGTCTCAATTGGCTTGTCAACCTTTACGAGCAAGGTATCAACGGTATTCTGGCCGACGAGATGGGTCTCGGAAAGACTGTCCAGTCGATCTCTGTTATGGCTTACCTCGCCGAAGTCCACGATATCTGGGGTCCCTTCCTGGTCATTGCGCCCGCCAGCACACTGCACAACTGGCAGCAGGAAATCACGAAGTTCGTGCCCACGATCAAGGTTTTGCCGTACTGGGGTTCGGCCAAGGATCGTAAAGTGCTCCGGAAGTTCTGGGATCGTAAGCACATCACATACAATCGCGACAGTCCCTTCCACGTCTTGGTCACCTCGTACCAGTTGGTCGTGCAGGATACTGCATACTTCCAGAAGGTCAAATGGCAGTACATGATCCTCGACGAAGCCCAGGCCATCAAGTCTTCGTCGTCTTCACGTTGGAAGTCGCTGCTCGGTTTTCACTGCCGTAATCGTCTGCTGCTGACGGGTACGCCGATTCAGAACAATATGCAGGAATTGTGGGCGTTGCTCCACTTCATTATGCCGTCGCTCTTCGACAGCCACGACGAATTTTCCGAGTGGTTCTCCAAGGACATTGAGAACCACGCGCAGTCGAATTCCAAGCTCAACGAAGACCAGCTTCGACGTCTGCACATGATTCTGAAGCCTTTCATGCTTCGGCGTATCAAGAAACACGTGCAGAAGGAGCTCGGCGACAAGATCGAGCTGGACGTGTTCTGCGACCTCACTTACCGCCAGCGTGCGTACTACACGAACCTGCGCAACAAGATCAGCATCATGGATCTTATCGAGAAGGCTGCCGTGGGCGACGATCAAGACACGGCAACACTCATGAACCTCGTCATGCAGTTCCGTAAGGTCTGCAACCACCCGGACCTGTTCGAACGCGCGGAGATCAAAAGCCCATGGTCCATGTCATACTACGCCGAGACGGCTTCGTTCATGCGCGAGGGCAACAATGTCAATGTCGCGTACAGTGTGCGCAACTTGATCGAGTACTGGATGCCGAAGATGCTCGCGGAGGATCCTGGTCGTTTGGATGTTGCCGGTCCCAAGAACGCACGGGCGGGATGGCGGAATCGCTGGCTGCAGAACGACTTCAGCATCTGGGACAGCGAGAACGTCTATCGTAGCAGTCGACAGAATGGTGCCTTCTCGTGGTTGCGGTTCGTGGACGATCAGACGGCCAACGACACCACACGCGCCGCTCGGGACTCGCTCGTGGATCGAGTTATCACGCTGGCAAAGACAGAGGACCGCCTTGGCAAGTTCAAGGTTGCCTACGATGATGAGGATGAAAAAGAGAACGCAGGCTTCACACCACTTCGAAACATGCTGAACATCGTCGGCCGTAACGATCGGAAGCCGTTGGCGGAGGCATCGAGTGAGGGGCATCTGAACCGGCTCTTCAACATCTCGCGCCAAGCTATGGACCACAAGGGTTACAGCGTGATCGAGACGTGCTACCTTCCTGCAGCGTCGGCTCCGCCAATCGAGCTGGTCACGCCGAGCGAACAAGCACTCGTCAAGCGGGATGCGTCTCTCTTCAATATCCCAGCACGACGTACGCTATACCCTATCACCACTGCCACGGAACTGGCTTTGTTGCAGTCGAAATTGCCGCCAACGAAGTACCCAGTCACCAATCTTCTCCCGGCCGCCGATCAGGTCAAGCAGAGATACACCAAGATTGAGGTTCCGAGCATGCGCCGCTTCGTCACGGACTCTGGAAAGTTGGCTCGCCTAGACCAATTGCTGCGCGAGCTGAAGGAAGGTGGCCATCGTGTCCTGCTTTACTTCCAGATGACTCGTATGATCGATCTGATGGAAGAATACTTGACCTACCGAAACTACAAGTACTGCCGCCTGGACGGTTCGACCAAGCTTGAGGATCGTCGCGACACCGTCGCAGCCTTCCAGAGCTCGCCAGAGATCTTCGTCTTCCTCCTGTCCACGCGTGCTGGTGGCCTCGGTATCAACTTGGTCGCCGCCGACACTGTCATCTTCTACGACTCCGATTGGAACCCGACCATCGATTCGCAGGCCATGGACCGTGCCCATCGTCTCGGTCAGACCCGTCAAGTCACAGTCTACCGACTCATCACGCGCGGCACAATCGAGGAGCGCATCCGGAAGCGCGCGCTGCAGAAGGAAGAGGTCCAGCGCGTCGTCATCTCCGGCCAGACCGGCGGCGGCAACATCGACTTCAACAACCGCTCCCACCGCGAGAACAACCGCACCAAGGAGATGGCCATGTGGCTCGCCGACGACGAGCAGGCCGCGGAGATCGAGCGCCGCGAGGCGGAAGTCCTCGACGAGGAAGCCAAGGCGGCTGCCACGGGCAAACCGACGAAGAAGCGCAAGTCCACCGCCGCCGGTGGCCGGAAGGGTGGCAAGGAGGTCAGCATGGATGATATGTACCATGAAGGTAAGTTTGACAGGATGGGTGATGTTCTCTCGTTGGCATTTAGATTGACTGTCCTTTCTTTTACAGGTGAAGGAAAATTCGACGATGGTTCACATGAACCTTCGGGCGCCGCGACGCCGATCGGTGACGGCGAGGGCCCGCCTATGAAGAAACGCAAGGGCATCAGCAAAAAAGCCAAGACGATCAGCCAGCGACTGGCGGTCATCGATGGTGAGGTCGGATAGAGGCGTTTTTCATGCTTGACGGTGTGTGCGAAAGACGAAAGAGAAGCAAGAAGAGATATTAATGGAGCGAGAACCCCTAAAAAGTGTGTTCAAGGAGCGGGAGTCCGGAGTCTGGATGCGGAAGCAAGAGAGAATATCTGGATGGGGTTGGACAGTACCGCAGGTGTACATCAGCCGAGCGATGGGATGGACGACGTGCTGGACAAGGAGTGTCCCTGTACCAATTTTTTTACATTGCTAATACCTTCTGTCAGAGCTTGTCCCGCGGTCGCACTCTCGTGTGGTTTACATGGCAGTGCCATTCAGTGGAAAGCATTTCGGGTTTGCTCCTATCCTTTTTTTTTGCCCGTACGAGAGGTGTGGGCCACCTGCAGTTGTTTTTGGCATTGTCTGGATCACTATTACAGTTACTTGGCAGTCGCGTCATCGATTCTCTCATCGTGTTACAATATTATCGTTATTCAATTATTACTCTCATCACCGTCTCTTCTTATGTTCCAAGTCATGGCACTTGGCGATGCGGACCCAGGGCCCGAATTGCTGACAAGCCGTGCGGGCATGCGGCCGCTCTCGCCCGCATCGGCGGCGTCATCGTAGCTTTATGCACCAGACAACATGCACAGGATGGTCCCTGCTCGGAGAATGAATCAGCGGTCATTGAGCAACCCAGATGGACAATAACAAAGAGCCCGAAGATATAAAGGAGCCTCCTTTCCCCGTCACAAATATGTACCCAAGGCACATGCACACTGATCCCGATCATAGAATCACCTCATCTCATTCATCCTTGCACTGATCGTTCGCCAAACATGTCGCGGTACGCGGAAGCCCACCAGCTGGACAAGCTTGCTGGACCGGGTGATGCACGCCCCACGGCGCTGCAGATCGTCCAGGATGAAGGCCTCGTTGGCAAGCTGACCGACAAGGTCTTCCTCGTCACCGGCGTCTCGTCCGGCATTGGGGTGGAGACCCTGCGGGCGCTGTACGCGACGGGCGGGCACGTCTTCGGCACGGTGCGCAATTTGGAGAAGGGTATGGTTATTGGTTGTAGTGTGGACTTGGAGATGACAGTGCTGATTGGATACGTAAAGGCCAGAAAGTTGTCCAAGACATCGAGTCGAAGACATCGGGCGGAAAGATCACCCTCATTAAGATGGAGATGGACGATCTTGCGTCGATTCGCAAAGGTGTTGAGGATTTCCTGGCACAGAGCAAGACGCTCAACATCGTGATCAACAATGCAGGGTCAGTCATTCGAGTGGAAGGATCAGACGATCATTATTTGACGCTTCTTCAGAGTCATGGCGACACCAGAAGGCAAGACTAAGGATGGTTTCGAGACGCAATTCGGTAAGCATTCACTGCAGAGCTCATAGTCTGCTTCGCTCACGTATACCCTCTTAGGAACGAACCACATCGGCCACTTCTATCTCTTCCAACTCTTGAAGTCTACCCTGCTGGCAAGTGCTACTCCAGAGTTCCCTTCCCGCGTCGTCTCAGTCGCGAGTTTCGGCCATCGGACGGGCGGGGTACGATTTCACGACTACAATTTCGAAGAGGAGGGCTCGTATCATCCCTGGAAATCTTACGGACAAGCTAAGACGGCGAATATCTACTTCTCTAACGAACTCGAGCGTCGCTATGGAAGTAGAAACCTGCACAGCACCAGTCTTCATCCCGGTGGTATCTGGACAGGTCTGCAGGTGCACGTGGACGCAGACCAGTTTGAGATGACTGATGCCGCCAAGAGATACATGAAGAGCCCAGAGCAGGGAGCTGCGACTTCGATTTATGCAGCCTTGAGCGCGGAGTGGAAGGACAAAGGTGGCCGATACTTGAGCAACTGTACGGAGGAGAAACCGTTTACACACCAAGAGAATCCGATGTTCGTGGGTGATGACGGATATGAAACCTGGGCGTACAACGAGGAGAACGAGAAGAACTTATGGGTTGACTCGTTGAAGATGGTTGGTCTTGAGGATGACCAGTAGATTCATGTGTCTTCACATGTAGGGATCAAACATTTATTCGCCAGGACATGCAAGGGCATCTTCGTGCGTCGGTGGCGCATGTTCACCGCAGTCAACTGACCCTAATCCGACCCGCTCGTGATTGGCTTGGGAGGGTTCGCGCGACACGTGCCCTGAATTTTGACCAGCTGGAACTTTCCTGTCGCGTGCACGTAGCTGTGAAGTCACCGATAATAAATTCCTCCGCAGACCTGGCTAAGGCCCTGCTTTGTACTGTCCTTATGAAGGCTTCATAACCACAACTCCTGCAAAGCCAAACGGAGTGATCGGGTATCGCGGGCGATGCATCGACATTACCATGGCTCACGGTGCGCTCTTGCGATATTTCCTGCTCTGCTGGTGCTTCGGCGGCGCATTTGGTGGCGGTGAAGCCGGTGCGGATGGCGTTTCGACCTCTCTTATCAGCAAGTTTGCTGGCTCCGATGCCACCACAACATTGCATACCGGCAGCCAGCCTGGAACGACGATTGTCGCGCCTGTTACCACACAATCGATTTCAAGTACGGCAACGTGTCCGAGTGGAACTGTCAATTACATAACTCATACGCTTCCACAACAATGCCTGCGGACCAATCGAGTACCTGCGGCGTCCCTGCATTTCGACGGCAGCATCACTGCGCCTACGCCAACTCCGTCGAGTGCTGTACCAATCTCCGAGTCTAGCCACACTTCGAGTATCAATATCGAAGCTCAATCTCTGAATTCGCAGGAAACTGCACAACCAACCACTACTGTGACGATAGTCCAGGATGGACGAGACTCGACAGTATCGTCGGCGAGCGAATCCCCACCTCTCTCGACTCAAGACTCTTCTTCCGCAGCTGCACAGGAGGAAGAGGCTGACTCGCCTCTCGATAATGTGAACTTTCTATCCTTCGAGGAATGGAAGAAACAAAATCTTGCAAAGGTTGGCCAGTCACCAGAAAATATAGGGAAAAGCCAGGCTTCTCCCGGTGCGCAACGTACTCGCCCAGACATATCCAATGCACTTGACGCGTTGGGTGAAGACAGCGAAATAGATCTCGATTTCACTGGCTTCGGCGGGGCTACCAACCAGCCAGAATCGGTCGTAGATGGGCCCGTTGTTGTAGATGGCACAGATCTTGCCGCGACTGACTCCCAAGGTCGCACTCCTTTGACCTTACGATCGAAGGATGCTGGGAAAACCTGCAAGGAGCGAACCAACTATGCTTCATTTGACTGCGCCGCGACCGTCCTGAAATCCAACAAAGAATGTAAGTCGGCCTCGTCCATCCTTGTAGAGAACAAGGACAGCTATCTACTCAACATCTGCTCCGCTGAGAGCAAACATATCATAATCGAGCTCTGCGATGACATCCTGGTGGATACCCTGGTCCTGGCCAACTACGAGTTCTTCAGCTCCAGCTTCCGGCATTTCCGAGTCTCTGTCTCGGATCGTTATCCTGTCAAGACAGACAAATGGAAAGACCTGGGAACATTCGAAGCTAGGAACACCCGGGAGATTCAGGCTTTCCTCGTAGAAAATCCACTCATCTGGGCACGATATCTGAAGATCGATTTTTTAACGCATTATGGCAGCGAGTACTACTGTCCCGTTAGTTTGCTACGCGTTCATGGTACGACCATGTTGGAAGAATTTCGCCATCAAGAGGATATCGCTAGGGGCGAGGATGATGAAGTACAGGTCGAGGTCGTAGCCGCGGAACAGGACGTTGTCAGTCCTTCTGTTTCAGATGTTCCTGAGCAGTCTCCCGTCACATTTGCACATCCGGCCCCGATAGATTCGGTGTCTGAGAAATCAAACAACACGGACACTATCAAGTCACAGGTGGCGCCTTCCATGGATTCAAACACCGTCACGGAGGCTGGCCAGCAGAAACCTCTCGTTCAGTCGACGGCGAGCGTAAATACTGCCGCCACTCAAATATGCCTGTTCGACCGAGGCACTTTGAAGACTACATGCGAGGTTTTTGCTACGGAGGCAACAAGTGCATTGCATTCGACTCATCCAAGCAAGAGTCTGGCGTTACAAAGCACTACCCAACCGGCATCGCAATTGACCACATCCGAATCAGCTCCTATAAGGAGCTCTACAAGTTCGACAAATGCGATTGCTTCACCGAACTCGAGCGATGTTGTACATACCTCAGGAGGTGATGCAGAGTCCGGCTCAAACCGCGGAGGGCCGATTGCTGCCAATACCACAACATCAACACAAAAGAAAGCAGATACACCGTCATCAAGCGCTTCGTCGTCGAGCGCAGCAACACCACAGCAAAAGGCCGAGGATCAAGGAACATCATCGGTGAGCACGAATCGGACAGTAAGCTCAACAGCAACTACAGCGCAACAACCGCAACCATCAACACAGGAGTCCTTCTTCAAGTCCGTACATAAACGACTACAACAACTAGAGAGCAACAGCACCCTCAGTCTCAAGTACATCGAAGAGCAGTCTCGAATTCTGAGGGATGCTTTTAGTAAAGTAGAGAAACGCCAGGTCGCCAAGACGTCTACTTTCCTCAGCACGCTCAATCAGACGGTCATGGTCGAGCTTCAAGGGTTTCGTCAGGCCTACGATCAGCTTTGGCAGAGCACTGTCATTGAACTGGAGGGACAACGGCAACAGAATCAGCGCGAAATGCTCGCGTTGAGCGCTAGACTTACCATGGTAGCCGACGAGCTTGTTTGGCAGAAGCGCATGGGCATTCTCCAATCGACGCTGCTCTTGCTATGTCTCGGTCTGGCCTTGTTCGGTCGCTCAGGGACTGGTTACTTGGAGATGCCCATCATGCAGCAAATGGTCAATCGATCGACTTCGGCGCTGCGAACGGGATTCGAATCACCGCCCGTCAGCCCGTCGCCCGACAGCAGGAGTCCGGTCAGCTTGTTCAGGAAGAGACTATGGCGTTCGAGTGCTGGCCCTCTGAGCGACAATCTCACTGACTCCGAGAAGGAAGGACCAGAGGTCCACCTGGAGCCTCCAACACCGCCGCGTTCCACTGAGCAATTGAGTGAGGACGAGGCTGAGATGGCCAGCAATGAAGAGCTGGTCGGCGAAGAGAAGCAGCAACGGCTAGATTCGTTCAGTCTTTCGTCCGGCGTTAGGAGTAACATTTCATTTTCTGAGCCTCAAATTCTAAGACGGCAGTCATCGTTCGCGGAGGAAGAGAGAAGAACGATGGGTCATCTGCACGATCCAACGTAGATCGCTATCTTGTATACTAGTTGTAATGCCTAATATGACCTTTCAAAACTTCAAGGCGTTCAAAGTTGCTTTTGAACATGATATTCCGATGTATATTTATTTATACTTGGCAGCGAGGGTAAGACCTGTTGAGTTTTTTTGGGGTTTGATGCAAGATGTCACCTTCCTCTTGAGAGCTTCCTGAGAAAAGTGTCCCTGACAACAACGCCGTAATAGTTACTTGAAGCAGCCCCTGTGTTCGGATGTCATCCCTGTAGCCTTGTCTCGAGCCGGCGGACATCACGCCTGCAGATCATACTCCCTGTTCCGCGGGCGCGATTATCGGACCGAAGTACCTATCCTTTGCCCGTTTGTTCCTCATTGTCTCTTCGAGGCGCCAAATGCGAGCGCATGCAGACGCAATGCCATGCATACCCCTATCCGATCATGCCACGGCCCTTTTGTCGTCGCAAGTGAAGCGCAAACACCCTAAGCTGCTGGGTACTGGCCCGAGTGAGCCGAGCGATGGCGAGTTGGGAAGTATTCCTAGTATCGGCACTCGACTCTAGGTCTCTCGAGTCTGAATTCGGACTTATGGTGGCAGTGGGTCGCTCAGAGAGCCAAGAGGAAGTCCTGGCCGCGCCAATGGCTTGCTGCAACCAGGGTCACGATAGGCCATCAATCATCCCGGGTCTACGAGATCATTAAACGAGATGTGCGAACATTGTTCGCTCATACAGCGCAGACCGAACCGAGGACGGTGGACCAGACCGACGAGCAGGTAAACGAGCATCGTTGCATGTTCGGTCGCTGGTTCGAGACCTGGCCGACGGCTGCAGTGATATGCGAATACTTCAAGTAGCTCCACGAGCACTGCAGATAACTGAAAGTAAACCAGCTCCCTGCAAGAGGGCAAGAGGGTACCATCGAAGAGGCTACAGAAGCAAAAGTAGGCAGGCAAATCAAGCATGTAGTCAACCCAACACCTCCATCGACGATGGTTGGTGGAGGAAAGGCCAGTGACAATCAGGACGGAGATTGCTTACTGGGTGTACGAGGAAAGTTGTATAATCATCTGCATCAATGAGGAGAGAAAATAGCAGCGATCATGGATTGGCAGGGATAGAGGCATCGGGCAGAGTTGCTTCTCACTTGCTCGATCCCAATCGATTGAATCGAATGATCGCCTCGTGCTCTGTTGGCGTACATAAACTTCCGATGACCTTGGCCAATTCCTCCGATGGCAATTTGTCGACAAACTATCTGTTCCGGCGAATATCTCGACGGAAAATTGTCGGCAGACCTTCGGGAATAATCTTTCCTCTTTCGCTCGTCAACTTTATCTTGCAACCACACCCGCACGAAGCTGTCTCCGCACACGAACGAGTTCCAGACCAGCACCGGCTCGAGCAAAACATGTTTAGCGAGTACTGCACAACGCATGATTACAATGCAGGGGCAGCAGGAGGCAGAGCGCAGCAGACTGTTAATTTTGCCAGCGTTGACCCGAGATTGATTCGATAGTTTCTCCACCACACCCACCCAGAGAGAAAGAGGGGGTAGGCAAAACCGGGTACCCGGGTGGAGTCAGGGTACTTGCGCTCTAGCCCGACAGCACACATGCTGTGTGTAAGTTATGCTGGTCCCGACAGGGCTGCGTCGGATGCCCGAGCAGGACTGTCGTACATAAGTGACTCGTCCTTGTATACCGCATCATGCCATCGGAGGGACTGCTACTCCGCCAAAGGCAACATTGAAGAGCAGAACAGGAGAGGTGGGTAATGGCATAGCCGGCTTCGTATTCTCTCCATCTCACCCCAGCCAGAGAAAGCGCAACGTCACACCCCGCCCGGTCAACGCGTTGATGGAGACCAGCCAGCGGAGCAGCAGGGGCAGAGCAGGAGAGCCAACATTTTTGAGGGCCCAGATCTACTGAGCGCTCGTGCGTGCGTGTGCGTGTGCGTATGCGTGTACGCGTGCGCGCTGCGCAGATTCAATGGCACCAGGCAAACTTTCCGGCTCCTCGCCCATGCGGAAAGTTTCACGCGGGAGGGAGCCGTTTGGTTTGTGCTGGGGTGATGCTGGGAGGGTGAACGTGAGGGAGGAAGAACGCGCTTTCGTGATCGCGTTGTCCTGCTCATCAGATCACGACGACGGCGACGACCTTGACAAAAAGGCTTTTTCCATTTTTCCGACGCAATTGCTCATTTGGGAAGTTTTCCCTTTTCCGCTGGTGAAACAGGTGGCGTTCGTAAGGCTTGCCCGTCACTGCAACGGCCAGAGGCGCCGCGGGCCCAGCAATTCGGCATGCAGAGGGGACGGTGAACGAAGGGCAGCAGTACTGGCAGCAAGAGAGTTGCAGTAGCAAGAGCAGTCTTTCGGAGCAGATCAACCTCCACCACAGCACCACTTTAACGTTTACAGGGGTGGTGCTGCTGTCGTCGCTCGGATTCAGAAATTGGGTTTCGGAGTGAAACTTTACGGATTGAGATCTGATTCTGGATCACGATAGTCAGACGTGCCAGAGCAGGCGTGGCAGGCAGTTGGAACTGTACACAAGATTTCCCGGGGGTTGTCACGGATGTCGCCGATATATCTCCCTACCCCGGCCTACAGTAGTAAATCAAGCTGCGAGAAGTTTAAATAACACGAAAGAACGCAAAGATGCTTTTGGGAGGTGGATTGACGGGCGCCGGTCGTCGTGGCTGTCGTCGGCGCCTTGCCACTTGCTGTGAATGCACATCGTCTGGAGCAGGTCGCATCGTGCAGCGGGCAGTTCGGTTGCGGACACCCCTGTCCTCCCGTTCGCTGGGCGGACTGCGCACCCAATGAAGACGACAGCTGAGCGGGGACGCCACCTGGGAAAGTCTAGGCGCGATCACCAGCCTTCGTAGCCTCATCTGGCTTGTCAAGCTCTGCCGGCTGCGCGCCCTGGGCGGGACCGCTTCGCTGGAGAGCGAACCACGCCGCCAGCAGCACAAGGCTGCCAAAAGTCACGCCAATGATGGCGCGCCCACGAACACCCTGTCGGGCCTTGAGCTCCTCGTTCGACCCCATGATGGTCACAGCGTCCTTCAGGTAGGCATAGCTCAGCCCGCTCCACAGCGTCGTCGCCGCCACGAGGTACTGAAGGTAAGTCAGTCCGAGGTTGAGTTGTGCTGAGTCCACCCCGAGAGACTGCTGCAACATTTCGGCGTTGGCCGAGCCTGCAGTTATCACGGGTAATGCCAAGGTGGACCCGATCAAGATGAGTTGCAGGAACGTGTTATACTTGGAGACCGTCGTCGGGTGTACTTCAGCCGATGGCAGGGAGAAGTCCCAGTAGCGCATCATGGTCTTGGGAGGTGGAAGGGAGGCATAGCGGTAGTAGATGGCTGCAATCGCCAGCGACGCATCCCTCCCTAAGATCAGGGTCGCCAGGTAAGCTGTGGAGAGCAGGCAGTCAGCATCCAGTTTGGCCCGCGCGCACGTGTGTGAGTCTCGGCCCCCGATACCATCGATGTCGGAGCTCCAGTGATCACTTTCGCCCTAGCACCCGCAGAAATACCTGCAGTGACAGCGGGGAAGGTGTGGGGTTATCCGATCACACACCAGGAACACCATCACGATAGCATGCCACTGGAGAGATACGCACAGGACATTGAAGCGTCCAATCACTGATCGGGGATGTATAGGCGACGGACGCAAGCTGCAGGACTACTTACCTGGAATGGCACCCTTGACGGCCAGTGTGACGGTCAAGATGATCATGAGCGCCTTGTCTGCCATTGGGTCAATGACGCTGCCGGCGACGGTCTGCAGCTTCCACCGCCGCGCCATCCAGCCATCGACGAGATCCGTAACACCAGCATAGGCGAAAAGGGCAAGGGCTGCCGTGTGATGATCGTGCAGCAGCAGGTAAGCAGTAGTGGGCGCCGCTAGCAGACGCGTCACGGTCAGGAAGTTGGGCAGGTTGTAAATGTTCTCACGTCGCGTCGGGCGTGCATTGCTGTCCTTGGCGGAGGAGAGGCATCGGGCCTGGTTGTTGACTTGAGCGCGGACCACTCGAGGAACCTGCAGATGGATCACATTAGCCACGCTATTGGTTGTTTCAACGGCAGCATTGTCGAGCTCAGCGACAGGGCGAGCGTGATGGGAGACTAGAGTGCAGACAGATGACGCGACCCTGATGCGGAAGGTCGTGTCTGGTTGTTTGTCCAGGGGCGAGCCCCTTTGACGGTCGTAGTGTGTATGCTCATCGCTGCACGCCAGCGACACCCGGCCCTATCGTCCGAATTGCGCATGCACTGGAGAGAAGTGGTGGTCGAGCTTGTTTTAGCGCTTAGGCCACAAGTGGTGTGGTTGATGCCAAGCCCCACCACTGCTCTTGCAATGAAAGCGCATGTCGAGCGTGTGAGCTTCGCAGTCACGTGCACGACCCTCTGGGCGCAAGTCGTGTACACGACAAAAGCTCCCTTCGGCCTGCCAAACAGATCTCGTCCGCAGACGCAAGCCACCAAAGAGGCGCATTCATGCGAGGTGAAAGGCATGGAGGCTCCTGCTTGGCTGATCGGCCCGGGCAGCGAGGATGGAGGAACGAGGTGAGGCTCTCACAAACGCACGCTGCTGCATTCGGTTGGCCTGCCGGTCTGGGCGACGCTGGGTGTTGAAGATAGACTTTGCCGGCGTCATGCTGCCCATCTGGGAGTAGCTCTGCTCGCTGACGTTGCACGATCTGATTACCAGGAAAGCCTTGTCCGCGACATCGTTCGTCGCCTGGGAGGAGATGAATCTTGGCCGAAAGTTGCGCATGGGAGAGCGTTGCACCAGATCATTGGGGTGCAGCATCGCCCTGGCGCATCGCCAGCCATGCCGGATCTCCCACGCGGCGACGACTTTCTCACCGATCAGGGAAGTGCCGTGGAAGGACGTGCAGTACCCAGACGTGCCAGAGAGCAGGCGTGCCGAGGCTGAGAGTTCAAACCCGTCTGGCCCCACGCAGCGACGCAGAAGGCAGTTGCCTAGCGCATCCGCAGGTGCGCGCGGGTGGCTGCGCTGCGTTCGGAAGGAGCCGTGCGCTGCAGGATAGCGGGGCGCAATCCGTCACTGCTTAAGCCCGTGTTCCGCAGCACGGTCCACCCCAGTCCATCTCCGTCTGTCGGACCCCTGCTAGATGCTCGATGAATTGGCAGGGACGTCGATGGCCGCACGGCTTGCCAGCAAGAATGCGGCAGTGACCTTGCCGTGCTCTGTGCCGGCTTTCCCGCTATCATCTCCAGACTCTGCCTGCAATTGTGGTGGGGTCGTAATTCTCGCATCCAACCCTGGCAAGCTTGTGGCTGGTCGAGATGCAGAGCGATCACGGTGTGACAAGGAGTGCATCCATCGAGATGCGACGATACTAGCAATTGAACTCGCAGTCGGAGGCGATCATGCTTGGCGCTCGTATCGCTCCGGCCCCCAAGATCTGATATCATTGAAGAGTTTCGACGGATAGGGTAATGGGCAGATCATGGTAGTTTCGGTGGATGTGTCGACGAGGAAGTGCAACGGGAGAGGGAAGTGTGTGATGCAGGAGGGAATAAACTTACGCTTGTGAACAGGCCCCGCCGGCACTGCTGGGACGGCAGCTGCAACGATCTCTCCGACAGCGTGCATCTCCTGCTGCGAGACACCGCCCCGGATGCAGTCGCGCTTCCGCGAGCTGTCCGCGTGAGCAGCGAGCTGCGCGACGCATCGGCGCCGACGATAGGAGCAACAGCAGCGCGGAGACCTCGGCTGCTCGTCGTTGCTGAGCTTCCCGTGCTGCGGATCGCCGCCGCCGAGCTGATGCCCGCAAAGCGTCGCGCCGGGTGTTGTCCGACGAATCGCAGGCGGGCCCATTCGGGGTGTACAATGGAGCATCCCGCTACGATCCGCGGCCCGGCCGGGGCAGGAGAGTGGTGGGCAGCTGCTGCTGTGACTGCGCCGGCAATCAGGCGCAGCCGTGGTGATCGTCGTGCGGCCATTGAGGCACGAAAAACTTGGAGAGTTCCTCAGTTCGCGCGCTATGCTGCGCTGCTGTACCTGGCCAAGCGCGTTTCGCGTTTCGTGTTCCACGTTCGTTACAAACTTGGTTTTCAATCGAGTTGCGGTCTAGTCTTTTTGCGTTCCTGGGAGTCTCTTTGGCACGCTTTGTGTGTAGCTGGGGAGTCTGGACCTCTCCCTTACTGCTTGCTGCACGAACGGCACCTGACGCGTGTTTGAGGTTCGTCGGCGTCCGGGACCTGCAAGTGGAGGTGCTTGTGAATGTATGCGCGCGCGTGACGCCCGTCGTCCGGAACAATCCAGTCTTGGAGTGATCGGGTCGCCGGAGATCGTGAATGCTGCCTCGTTGCAGGGTTGCTTCAAAGGGGGCGTGTGTGTGACCTGGACGTTCCCGCGAAGCCGGCTTTGGAGCAGCCGCGGCGATTCCTCCAAACAGGAAGTGCACGAGTAGCACGGCGTCCACAATGCGCAATGCCGACGCGACGCGAACGAGAATAGAATTGAGATACGATGCGATTTGCTTGTCGCGCGCAATACGATGGATTTACGGTTCAGATGTGGTGATGGACTGTGCTTCGATGCCATGTGAAGAATCAGCCAGCCCTAGCGTAAGCTTTGGCGGAAAGCCGGCCATCCCAGCCCGTCCATTCAAACATGCCAGGCACGAAAGACTGCTGGGCGAACGCTGGGTTGTTTGCCCAATGGACGTTGAGTTCAATAGCTGTGGTGTTGAAGCGATATGAATGAGGGATAGTAATAAATTTTCGACCGATCTCATCTTCACGTACACATGACCCGCTATCCCGTCGAGACGAGGGAACCATCACGAAGCAAAGTGGTATAGACAACAGAAACAATAGCAGAATAGTAGAACCGAAAACAAGCATCATTCATGCCGAAAGAATGCATCGGAGAGGCGCTGAACCGCAATCCAATAGGCCCACTCCTCCAATCCACTCTGTGGGAGCTGGCGATTACCGTGCTCTCTCCCGTGTGCCGTGTGCCCACCTGCGAGGAATCCCGCTTCCCTATGCAAGATATCCTGCAGCTCCCGTCCCAAGTCGGTTGTGTGTGCACCATATTGGGCCGTGAAGGTGAGCGGATTCCTCCCTCTTCACCCGGGAATGGTTTGTTCAACCGCTCGGCGAGAGGCGTGGTGACCCTCCATCATCCATTACCGACAAATTCCCATAGTTCTCCTTGTGCTGCAATATGACTCAAACGCCCGCTGTCCAGATTTGTGCTCGTCCCAAAGACCGACGCTCCTTCCGATCTCAGTATGGTCGTCTATATCCTGTGCAAATGCGCATCTATGGTACACGCAGATTGAGGGCCCCGCGAGCGGTGCGTGCGAAACCTTCATTGTAACCAAGTAGAAACAAAATTGTTATGGCGTGGTATACTATGACGACCAGCCTCTCCGTTCGTAGCTGACCGGCAATTGGATTCCCATGCGCATGGCGTTGTTGTTATCCGCGGCCGGAGCCATTCGGTTGTCCATCGTCCGAGGTGGAAGATCTTGAGGCACTGGTCCCCGGAGGTCGCCAGCGGTGTACGACGGCGCATATTGTGATCGGTAGGACATCGCTTGTGAAGTGGCCTCTTGGCCTTCGACCTTGGCGCTCGTGGGAGTCGACTGCTCCGCTGGTTTCGGTTGCTGGTAGTAGCTGTTGGCGTAACTCGGCGCTGGGTTGTAGGGTTGATGCTGGCCGTATGGACTCGCGCTGGCGGATGCAGCCGGATGCTGGCCATAAGACCCCGCGGCAGTCGAAGGTGCTTGGTGTTGGCCGTACGGACTTGCGCTGTTCGAAGGTGCTTGGTGGTGGTGGTGACTATACGCGCCCGCGCTGCTTGAAGGCGCAGGAGCTGGCCATGCCGTGCCGGTCATGGCACCATAAACATTTCCACCACTCGATGCTGGCATACCATACATTGGAGCATATTGTGGCTGTCCAAAGTATGTGCCAGGCCGAACGCCGTAAGGACCGCCCGGCATCGATGAGTACATCACGCTTGGGTGCGCATGCATCGAGCCATCAATCGCATAGTGCTCGGTCTCCTCGACGGGTGCCCGGAAATTCTGCTTCAAGTAGAGTTCTGGGCGGACAGAGATGTCGCTGAGGCGCGTATCGCTCATGGGACGTGGTAAGAGGTTGTTCTTCACGTCGTCGACTTTGTAGTAGGAGACCATGTGATGCGAAATGCCGTTGACATTGATGCTCATCGTTTTCTTGACGAGACCATCGGGTCGGAAACCGTAGCTGTCAACGAGGGAGCCGATCAAGGAACGCTCGAGTTCTTTGTCTTGGTCGGTGCCCGAGGCGCCGTCGGATTTTGCTTCACCACTGACGGACTCTTGGGTCGGTGGAGTGAGAGGAGTGGTGAGATCGCCTTCAGTATCGTGTTGTGAGTCACGCCGAGGGTATGGTTCACCAGGGACGCTGGTTCGCTTACGCTTCATCGCCCGTTTCTTCTCGCCAGGAGGAAAAGGCTTCTCGAGTTCGCGATAGATGAGGAAGTTGCCCAGGATGCGACTCGGACTCCAAGCGACGCCGTCGGTCCATCGCTTGATTCCGGATGCATTTTCCTCGTAGATGAAGATGCTGCCGCTCTTGATCAACGAGCTTCGTTCTCGGTCGTGCGGTCTGCGCGGAACATGATGAAGCTTTCCGCTGAGGCAGGCTTCAAAGAGCATGAGGCCATCCATGCTGTTGTGAACAAAGCCATGGAAGGTCGGGACCAGAGGTCCCGCACCCCCGCCGCTCATGGTGACGACCGGATCGCGAAGTGACACAGCTGGACCTTGCGATCACAAGAATGTGCGAGGCTTGGTCGCACTCAAATCAGCTAGACGCTTGCGAACGGAACGACCAAATTGCGGAGGTCGGCGGTATGGAAGACAGCCGAAGGGAAAGCAAGTGGTGGTGGCAGTCGGGTGAATGAATGCGACACCTCGACAGGTAGATGAGTCGATCCAATGTTGACTGCAAATCGTTGCGTTATCGGGAGCAATGGCCAACAAAAGGAGGATGGTTGGTGGTGGTGGTAGTGATGGTGGTGGCGGTGGTGGACAGAGGTCGCAGATGTAGTAGTAGTGGTGGTCGTACTGGTGGTGGTTGTAGTGCTGCAGAAGAGAGCCAGGTGCGTGGCCCGGCGCACGAACGAGACCGGATAGGACAAGGCGCGCCTTTGGGCAGGCACCTTCTCTTCAACCCCACATGGAAGTGCACGATGGTGAAATGGACTGGACTGTATTGTACTGCAAGCGCACAGTACCCACCGACGTGACGGGGCCCAGTAGTCAAGGACCAAGCGTGCCAGGTGCACAGAGGAGGGAGGAAGAGTAAGGTTTCGACGTACCAGACCGGTGGAGATATAGAGTTGGGCAACGTTCCGAACGGGGCCCGCCAGGTTCGGGTGGGATTTAAAGGTGCCCGCGCGGTCACGACTGGCAATATAGTAGTGCACTTGCTAGCAGATTGGAGATAGTCAGCACCACGACCGAGCGCACGCGCGAGCCGATGTATAGTGGGTGGTTTAATGGCGACACGGGCAGATTTGCGCCCTCGGGTTGGGGGTGGGAAAAATGGTCTAACATCGATGATGATTCGGGATTGGGCTGGCACTTGGCCGGACGGCACGCAAGTCTCGGTTTGCGCTGAAGCCGTGTGGATCTGGTACGCTTTCGATCTGCCATCGAGCGCCAGAGAACCAGCTGCACCATTCTGCGCCCAACCTGCCGCTCACGAAGCACCACCGTCCGCCTATACCTCACACCTGCGCATTTACTAGCTGCCCTTTCATTTCCATGTCCCGCCATTGCTCCTGGCGTTCCTCCTGACGAGTCGGACAGCGCTGCCAATATTCCGCCGTCGCTTCCGGCACCGCCTTCCATCGCGCGTTGGCCCCCTCGTGTTGGTCTGGCACTTACGGGCACGGAATAGAACAGGATGCGGTCGCCGTCGCCGCCGTTGTTCCTGGGGCCGATTGGCGCGTGAGACGGTCGATTCGTCATGTCCTTGCGCCTGCCTGTCCAGCATCTCGCCAACGTGTCTACGGGAGAAAGAGTTCGATGCACATAGTAGGCCGCCACCGTCGCGGCAGCTCTTGAGGCTGGTGCAAGCGGGAGATCTCTCTGCCGCACTATCGACGCGCCAGCGGCGGCATCCTTGCAGAGCGCGCGCGCGGACGACGACGACGACGCCGACTCACTCAACACGGCGACGAGTCTACACTGCTGCCCTACGCCTGTTTGTGCTGCAACGACCGCGACCACCATCATCTTGCTTCACGCTCACACCTGCCACCTCACACACCCCGCGGACCGCTGCCAATGTCTCGTTCCAGCCCGGGCTGGTTCTAGCAAATGCCCTCCTTCGCATTGGCTAGCGCGGCCAGATTCATGGATATTTCCTGTACCTGACCAATCGACCAGCGTGCCCAGCAAATCGACCACACGCATCCCCCTGTCGCCGTCCGCCCCCGCCGCGATGCTGACAGGTAAGCCGGCCTCGTCATATGAAATCTCGCCCAGATGCGACGATGCGACGGCTGGTGGCTGTCGATCCTGCCATCGCCGGCAAGTATGCTACTGCGGGGAGAGCGGCGAAGGATGCTGCCCGGCTGGATCTGTGGTGGTCATGTTGCTGTTATTGCTGATGATGGTTGCGGCGCCATCGTGTCTACGAAAGCGAGAGAAGACCGCCTCACCAGCTGCCAGGGCGTGTCTGCTCTAGCGGCGAAGATGTTGAGCTTGTCCCCATTCAGTCCGGCGGTCGAGGGTCCGTTTTGATGGCCGAACGCGCGATTTGCCCCCGATTGTGTGTGCGGTGCAGGCTGCAGGTGGCCGTGCCGCACACGCCCGCCCACCCATCGCCCACTTGAACCTACCCACTCCCCGGCCGGCACCTCTCCTGCGCAGACATGGATTATCGCGATCCAATAGCGCACCGTAGCTGCAGCAGTCTTTCGTCCCGTGCAAAGTTTAGCTCGCACAAAAACGTGCCTTATATCGACGCAGGACCATTGTCGCTCACGGTGATCAATGGTCTGGTTGTCGTTGCAGCAAAAGCACGAGGCACATCCGCAAAGGTGCGAGCTCTTCCTCAGCCGCGGCGCAGCCAGTTTTCGAGTCGCAGACAGCAGCCCCACGGTGGATCATCGACTGTCCAATTGCAAGGCCAAATTCTCGGTAGGCCGATCGTTTGCTGACACAATCTCTCCGACCGTCCAAGTCCGGGACGGGCTCTACTAGAAATTGCGCTCTGCTTCGGCTCTCGGTCGCACGCACTCTGAGCAATGTCTAAGGGCCCTCATCTACATCTGCGGAGCCTTTCAACCGGAGCGCGTCGAGTCTTAAGGTAGGTACCGCGGGGAGGTACCTTCAGAGTAGTCTAATTCTCTTATCCTGGACCGGCGCTAGGACGATGAGCAGCAGCGCGAAGCAGAAGCGTTGATGAACGATGACTAGTGGCGCACTGGGTCACCGAGAAACTGCTGGAGAGGGCCGCAGAGAAAAGCACGACACCCACATGATGGTGACGACCACTCCGGAGTAAAGGGCTAGCCAACGCGACTGGCGATGCGTAACTGCCGCCGCACGATCTTTGATTTCAGGGCCCCCCTTTCATCATCCTCAACGTCTGGCATGTGACAATAGAGCAAATCCCTCGAGGCACATGTCCAGCAGCAGATCGCAGGACAAGCTGGGATGGACGAATGACCGCCGCATTCGTCGCCCCACGAGGCCAGCTCTTCTGCACCATTGTGCCCTCGCTTAAGCGCGCTGTTGTGCAATAATCGTATCCTCGGGGCAGTCTTGGGTCCATCGGGATGTCCAACTCGTCTAGGAGAAAGCGACAGAGTTCGATATAACCGCGATCGTTACCTAAGGGTCGAGCCCTAGGTGAATATTCTGAGTCAAGCCCGCCTTTTCGACAACCCTATGTGAAAAACAATCGTGACCATGCTATAATGTATGCCGTATGGCGCGTCTAGTGGATAATAATGTGCACGTCGGTCTCTTGCTTGCAGTAGGCGACATGCACGAAATGGCAGGCACGCACACTCCGCGGGAGAGGCGGTACGACGCATGCTTGCATGCATGAAAGTGCAAAGAATGTACTGTACCGAGTATGCGTCTCTCCCCAAACAAAGACGCACGTCTGGACAGGCATGTCGTTCAGGGCGAGGAATTCCCGCTGCGCCATCAACTGACGCCACTCACGAACAGGCTCGCTTGGACGCAATCATGCCTGTCGCTGCAGGGCAGGGTGGTGATGGGCGGATAGACATCGTAACACACTAGTCGTCACGTACAGTCCGGTGCGGTCCTGGATGCTCATCTTCAAGGGTGCTCAACAACACCCTCCTGCAGATCCGGAAGGCTCGAGCCGCTGTCATGCTAACCCAGTCTGCCCAGCGACTATACCTGCTGTGACCGCCCTGGGCTCACAGAGCGTGCAGGCTTACATGGACCAGGGGGCACAGGATCAGCACTTTTGACTTGTTCAGTCGCACACCCAAGCCAATGAGAGTGGTGTTTGACTGGCCAAACCCCCGTTGCGTGTCCGTTGCGGTCAAATCATAGAAAAGCGCCTCTAACCGCCTCGTGCTCCGCCTAGGCCCTGGGGGAGCTTGTTGACGTTAGAGCTGGGTGCGCGCTGGCGTCCGCTGCAGATCCGTCCGCTGGTTGCACCTCCGTCCCTCTATCAAGCCGCGGCTCCTCAGAAAGTGCTACACTGCGCGCCCTGGTGACCAGGGCGGCTGAGGAGCAACTTAACGATTCGGGGCGCGCGATCCCTCCCACGCCCTCGATGACTCTCATCTAACCACTGGTAATTGCACGTTGCGCCAGAGCAGGGGCAAGAGCGGCACACCCGATGTTTCCGAACGAACAGGAGTGATTTGTGCCTGACGTGGAGGAGAGGGCAAGGGTCATCGGAAGTGTCGTCGCAACAACATGGCCGACTTGCTTTCGGGCTGCCTCGAGCCTATTTGGCAGCACCCCTCTGAAATCTGGGGCGGGAGACGGGCGACCTTCTCTGCCTGCCGGGCGGTGATGTGCGACTTGCGCAAGGCTTCGGAGGGGCGGCAAAGTTCGGCGTGCGGCTAGCATGGCGATCGCTGTGACCCGCATGCCGTGTCTTGCTCTGCAGCAAAATATTCGCTGTCTGAAAAACCTCGCCGGAGAATGGTGAGGGTACACGGTCACGGACGGTACCGTACATCAGAGTACCGCCGGTTGTACCTTTCAGTATTGTCGAGCATGCACTGCGCCAACGTGCCCCATCGTGACTGGATGTCTATCATTGCTACGCCACTCATCGTCGTCCTCTGGGATTTGTTGCTGCCCCGCCGATCGCGACGGTGTGCCTACCCTTGCTATTTGAAATGCATCCTGGTCATCGCCCTCACTGGACTGCACGCCGTTCCGTGACTACGGCATCTCTTCGTGCCGAGCTGCCCGGACACTGTCGGGACTGTTGTGCTCTCAATCGGCCAGAGGCTGTTACAATCGCAGTGTCCATGCAAGCCTTGATTTTATTAATTTCTCAACGTCGCAGCAAACTACATCTGAATTGGCGACGACCTCCCGACATCGTCACGTCCACAATATATGTTCCTCTGTTAACCTTGGCCAGCCATGCGCAACCCCAGGCGTTCACAACGGTTGACTTTGCGTGTATCAGTAGTCCAAAGCGAGCTTATCCTCCTACAGTCAGAGCCCCTCTCCCCCGTGTTGTAGCCGAAATCACGGAATATCACATTTGGCTCTCATTGAACCTACCTGGTGCGAACGCGCAACACACTCTCACCAGACGGCAACTTCCACATGAGCGTACGATTGATGCGGCAGATGATTTTTCTGTCTGGTGCCAAGGGTGCTGGGCCTCCCGCACTGTCCGCGATGCCGTCTCTAGTCTGTCGTGCAGGCTCCCCGGCGCAACCTCCGTGGGGGCCGCCAGAGCGCATGCACCTCTGCTCGGGCGTCTGCAGGTCTCACGGACATACAGACAACGCGACTACTGCGGGCCTTGCGACGTCGACTGGCGGCGCGAATCACCAGCGACGGTGCCCATCGTGGATCAATCGTCAATGCGGTGTGTGCGCCAAGTGACGTGCGGCTACCGCAGCCCCTGTAGCGACGGTGAACGTCTTTTTCGGAGCAGGGCGGCCATCGTTGCCCGCGCGGCCCCCCTCCTTCATCACGACTTCGCGCCGCAATCAGGCACCACGGCACCAGTTCGTGAAGGGCTGAAACGCTGGCGGGGGCCGCGCCGTCATACATTTTTGCTTGATTCCCAGCCCAAACATCTTGGTGTTGGAAATAGTGAGTCAAGCTAGAAGGAACACGAGGTCTGAGCGAGATTACCTGCTCACAATCCCCATCATCGAATTGAGTACTCTGTTGCCTGTCCTTGGGCCCCAAGTTGTTGGTGTCCCAAGATCGAGACAGCTCTAGACTCATCGCTCGTACGGCACACTGCATTGCGCCGGTGCACCTATTGAACCACCTCGGCTTAGGAACGCAAGAATTCTGCGCCAGCAACACCAGCACGACCAGTAAACCACTTGTTTGGTAAGCGCGCATCCGCATTGCCCGTTTCAAGCGAATGCGAGGCCAATCTTGCCATTGCTAAAAGGGAAGTCGTACCGGACATACCCGTGACGCCGCCCGTTCAGGGACAAAGCGAACCTGGTGACGTCTTTTGAAGATCGCCCCCATAAGGTTCAATCTTAACATTTACTCTCCAGGCGATGCTGAGCCAATATTTCTCATCACCTCGTGCAGCCCCGATGAATGGCGTCTGAAGAAGGAGGCAGGCCACATAGACTTTGACGAGTCCTTGCCTTACAGCGTAGTCCGCGCGCAACCCTTGGACAACCGTGAACAACCACGTTCGTGGTATCAGACAGGCACCAGCGACTTTTGCGCTAGGATCGCAATCCAGCAGATGGCGACCCATGATGCCGTGACGATGCAGTATCTGGTTCGCAATCATCTCATTGGATTCAGCTCCATGTCACCGACAAGTGCATTGTTCATTTGATGGATACTTGGGGACAGTTAGTCAGGTCTTGTCCGCTTCCACCTGCCTGGCACTCGGGCATCAAAGACGAGCAAAGACGGGGAAATGCGAACTCCTCCCACATCAGAATCGCCCGAACCATTTTGCATTGCGACAAAATTTTCAAGTCATCTCATCACGATCAACATCGGCATTTGATATCGATTCCGCAAGATCGGAAATGCCCTAGCCACTGTACATCATACCCTATGTAGATAGGTCGCTTTGGCTTCGCGATGCGACCAGTGTGCATCCCTGAACCTGGTCCGGCACTTCATCTTGGGTATTAGTCAGTGCATTTCGGCGTCCTTTAGGTCGAACGCATCTCAGAGCGGGCTCGAGCTTTTTTGTACCTGGGCAAAGTCACTCTCATGACTGTACAATACAGTGCTGTACTACACTCCAAGTACAGCGCAGCACTGATGCACGGCATATGTACCGGCGACTGATTTGTGGATGTTGCCCTTGGCGGGCCCCCTTGACCATGGCTCAAGCAATGAAGTTGATCTTCTTCGGCGACACGGCCCTTTTTCCCACGCCGCGGGCACCGCCGCTATCCGCCCTGCGATTAGCTTATCACCATCACGCATACAATATGTGCTGGTTGATATGCACGCACGCATGCTGAGCATGAACAATTCCTCACAACGCAAATCTCATTCCATAACGCGGCACAAACGCGGCAGCTCTACTTGAAACGTAGTCTCATCGTTTGCAGCACCCAATGACACTGTTCGTGAAGTGCACGATTCGCCTCTGGCACCTCGACCGGGATGGATTTCACTCAGCGCCTTCAGTGCCATCGGTGTCCATGCTCTTAGTCTAGATGCGGTCTCATCTCAACGGCAATTGGTTTCAAGGACATTCAATTCCACCCGAGGCGCCTCGGTGGTAGCCTCCGAGGACTTAAATGGCGGATGAACGGAGCTGGAGCTTGGTCTCGCTGTTATTGATCAATTGCGGCTCACAAATGATCTGCCACAGGGGAGGCAGACAAACGGTCGGGGAGATTGATCTGTGCCCTGGTTATCGCGGCAGCGATCGCTTCAGTCGCCGGCCCTGGCTCCTGGTGGACAAACCCCCCCGGTCTGCCATGACGTTCAGGCATTGGCCTCATCATCACCAACTTACACACTGCGCTTTGCTGAACCGCGGCTGGACTTGCAGCAATGCGCTCGCCCTGCTCGCGGTGGCTTGCACGAAGGCTTGCGTTTAAACTGCAGTTTCGACCTGGGCTGATATGATTTGAGCGCCACGTTCGTCCCAGTACCACTATACGATCTGATTTCGAAATTTTTTTGATGCTTTTTTTTTCTTGAATGACCATCCCGCTCTAAGTCCGACTCTTCATACCGCGGCACACTCGACGACAGTCCTCGCCCGTTGGCCGTGACGTTTCACATATAGAGAACCCTCAACGGCGCAGACAAACGGTGCGAACGCCTGTGTCTCTCACTGGTATCGCTGACCACCGACCACACCACATAGAGGAGGCACTTTCCGGTTTCTGATGTCTTGCCCTGCCGCACAACCGTTTCCCAAGTTTTCGCGTTGACCGCAACGCTTTTCTCACCATTGAGCCACAGTTTCACAGTTCAACGGTAGCGGGGGATGCAAATGCGCACGGCGGCCCGCCGCCGCCAACGGCGTCGAGGAAAGCTGGCGCGCGCGCGCCCCCGTTGCGGATGCCGCTGCATGTTGGCGAGTTGGCCTGCTGGACCATTTTCTCTGTTTTCCTTGCCGAATCGCCGAACCAGCCTATGAGGCGCCCGCATTGCCTCGCCCTCCGCCCCCCGCGACCTGGCCCAGGCACAAAAAGAATTTAAGATTAAACACAATCTGCATCAGCCCTCGCGCTTGTGCTGTCAACGTGAACTCTGCTTGCGGCGCCAGGCTTGTTCTCGGCTCGCTCGGCGAGCAGTCTGCGCGCTGCACCGCAACGACAAGCAAGCCCCATCCTTGCTCGCGCTGTTTCTCGGCCAGATGCCCTGCAATGTGAACGCAAGACGGGGGGCAACCCGGGGCCGTCATTCGCCGTCGGAGAGTCTGAAGGTACGAGGCGATCGCGGATGACGCTTGCGCGATGCGCCGCCGCCTGCCTCCGCGGAGCCCGCTTCGAACGAACTGGAGGGAGAGATTATCCCAACTGGGGCGATTTGGACACAAGCGCGCGGATTGCGTGGATCTCCCGTCGAGCAGAAAACAACCCCTCATGGCTTGCCTGAACATGGCATGCTCAGGTCCATTGTCGCGGTCACTTCCACACCCAGTAATGTACCGCGACTGGAGCAACATTGAATACCTAGGTTGACTGGGCGCTGAGGGCGACGGCTTCGAATCGCGCCCGTTTGATGATGAGACCTCTGCTGCCCGCCAAAACACTCAGGCGCAAAATTTGGCTCGCTTCACACTGACCTCAAATCCCGAGATCCAGATGGTATTCGTTGGCAGCCAACCCCGGCCAGCCGTAGACTGAGGCCGTACCAACATACAGCAGAAAGAAAAAATCATCCAAGCAAGAGCCGCCTCGGCTCAGAACCCCTGCTCCACTGGGGAGAGAGTGCCCACACCAATTGCTCAAATCAATCCGATTATCCTGGTGATCACCATGGGACGACAACTAGCATATGCCCAAACAAGCAAAGCTTGAAAGCCGTTGGCCACACGGCCGCCGCTTTAGCCCCGTATGCAGAGCGACTTCTACCTAACCAATTCATTGGAGCACCACCACTCGAGCCCTCCCGATATGGACCCTTCTTTCCTGTGCACGGTAGACGACAACATCGCGTAGACTCTATCCATCGAGGATTACACACAAATGACAAGATCTCGCTTTCGTACACACTCCTGCCCTGTGCCTTCGCGCGCGGCCTGTACACACAATCTGCGCAAACGTTAGAATCGTCGACTCCCCACTACAGTATGCCCTCAAAATGACGGCTTGCCCAATGCGCCCCCGCAGCGTTGGAGAAGAGCGTGGGTATCGCGTAGGGTATCGCGTTGAGGTAGGGCCCCAGCAGCAGCAGCAGCAGCAGGGGTTGTGAGTGGCGAGAAATGCTGGTCGCAAGCGGTCTTCTCACCTATTGTACCTACCCACACCACTCCCATCGACCCCCCTGCCCTCGCCTGCCCTATCCTGGCTCCGGGTGCAGGGCAGCAGAGCTCGGCGAGGTCGACGGCGACGACGACAATGACCACCTGCGCGCTTGCTCTCGTTGCCTGCGCTACGCTGCACGGTGATGTTGGCGCAGCAGCGCCGTGCCAGATGGGCGGGCTCTCGGCGTTCCGGGATTGCTGTAGGGTGGTGGGATTTTGTTTTTTTTTCTGTGTCCCGTGTGCGTCGCTTACGGAGTCTGAGGCCTCGCAATCGTGCTCGCGTTGAGAAGAGTTATGCATCGTATTGAAGGAGACGGGCGAGGACTGGTCGACATGACAGTGGCGAAAACATCAAGTTGCTCTGACTCTTAACATGACGCTTCGATGATCAACATATGGCTGAGTGAAAAGGCTGACACTTCCATATTCTTATTGATTCCCATTGAGTGGGTAGATTTATGCTTATATTGTCCCACGAGTCCGAGTCTGACTTTACATGGCCGTATCGCGCAATCCCTATGATGCGTACATCCTGGCTCCGAAACCTTCACAGGCAGACCGTGAACCGTGGAGGATTGGTGGAACGATGATCCCAGCGAAGGCTGTTTGCGCATTGAACTTTCTCCCTGCTTCGCTCCATAATACATTGGTTTACATTATTTTTAAAAGTCACATTTTGTTCTTCCCTCCAGGGGGAGCGGCATCGCTCACAACCTTGAGTAAGATCAGCACCGTGGTCCAACCTGCGTCGGAGCCTCCTCGAGCCAATATCATGGTCCCTGTAGATATCCTCAGAGCAACTCATCGAAGTTCTCCATTGCCTCCTCCTTGCCCGCCGGTGGCTGTTCCAGAGGGGCAACGACAGCCTCGCCGAGAATCGCCTCTTCCACCGCCGCCTTTCGTCGCCAGACCCGCGCCCAGTGGTTACCCCAAAGGATGATCAACTCTCGCTCTGCCTCATCGCCATCGAACCGCTCGATCATCTCGTCTTGTGTACCTGCAGCCACAGACGAGACGGCATCCTCGATTGCAGCGAACAGGTCGCGCATACCGGCCCGTTCCCTGGGAAGAGCTTCGTCAATCTGTTTGCGTTGGTCGAATGTGAGGCTGGTGTTGTTCCGCTCGCGCAGGACTTGACGAACGCGGTTCGTGACCTTGAACATCGTGATGGCGATCATTTCGTACACCTGGGAAGAGGCGAGAGCACGGCCGCGGTCGAGGTTATCCTGAAGCGCCCACTGAATAACGGACATGGGTGTGATGATGGTATAATTGAGGAGCTTGTCCACGATGTTGACGGCCGTGCCGGGGTGATCGGCCCAGAAATCGACCACAGAGGCGATGATTTGGCGACGAGCCAGCTCAGATCGTTGGCCGATTTCGAGAAGGCGATCCTTGCAGCGATCGATGGTGGACAGAACGTGGGACAGCGATTTCGAACCGACGCTCAAGATGGCGGTCATGTAGATGTCGGTGCTGGGCACAAGGACGTCCGCGACACTAAGTGCTGCAGCCTGCTCATGGACGGAGTCGAGGACTTTCTGCACCTCCTCTTCGGGGGTCTTCTTCTTGAGCATTGCGAGCACTTCACGACCCTCTTTCGCGTACGGAGTCTGGTCGTTCGTAAACTTGAAATCTGGCATGTCCTTCTCCTTGCTTGCCGGGATGAGAGGATGGTAAGCAGGAGGTAGCGTCTCGCGAATGCGCTTTGCGAACGACAAGCGAATCTCCTTGTCGAGAACGCCATTGATGAACGCCTTTCTGGGGTGGAGGTCTGATGCAGACAGATCTGGGATCCTGTTCAAACGTGTCAGCCGGCTGAAAATCTCGTTCTCGCCTGTTGGGGTCGCTTACCATTCTGTCCACTTCCATCGAAATTCGAAATTGCTAAGATGGTGTGCAAACCAATCCATGAAACGATAGAACAACTCCATATCCATAGTGTCGATGTTGCGGAATAGGAAGCGAATTGCGCGTCCCAGGCTGGGAGCGATCGCCGCGGGTGAGATTTTGCAAGACTCGGTGATGAGAGAGTGGTAGTAAACCAGCCGGTGTTCTGAAGTCGGAAGCTGGAAAATCTGTGAAAAAACAGCATCAATGATGACATCTTCTGGTTTCCACGTCGATCGGCCCGCAGGCAGATCGCGCAGCTTGTCAAAGGTGGTTGATCGCTTGACAAATGTATCTTTGGCCCAGAAACAATCAATCTCGTTCAAGAACTTCGCAACGACGTTGCGGTTGAAATCGAGGAGGTTGATGGTGTCAATGATTGCGTCACGCATCAGAGACGACGCAATGCTCGACGTTGGCGGTACAGATTGAATGTCTTGGTCAGCGAACAAGGAGAAATAGACCTCGGGCAGGAGAGCCTTTGCGCCCGGATTGACCGGAGATGGAATTTCGATGGATGGGAACGCATGAACAGTAGGCGCGGTGGCCTCAGCATTGCCATTGGTGTCCTCTCCAGATCGGTTCGATGGCTTGTGGCTTGGATCGTACACCCTTGGGATACACGTAAGCTTCCAGCCGTTGTTTGCTTCGTCCGCCAGCTGGGCTTGCAGGAGAGAGATGACACTGGAGCAGCTCATCGGTTTGCGCTCCTGTTGATCCTCTGGCACAGGGTATGGGTCGACCAGAGCCTCCAGTGCGTGGCTCGTGGAAGCGATGATCTCGGTCTTTTCCAACAGTTCTGCAGCTTTCTGCTCCAAGGTTGAGTCCGTGGCAGACGCAATGAGGTAGGGAATTGTGAGCAGGATGACCTTGACCAATTCCAGCCCAACCGACTGCGAAACGAATCATCAGTATCCTCAAGAAGTCAGTAGAGCAGCAAGGTAAACTCACATCTTCAGACGACGCAGTTTGAAGATCGGCTGCACGACCAAAAAGCTCATCCAAGATGGGAATGATGCCGTCGGTTTCGAAAAGCTGGCTTAAGCAAGCGATAAATCGCAAAAGCAGCTTGACCTCCCTCCATGAACCTGCATTGATCGCCTCTTGGAGTTGTTGTCCAGCCTGCGCAATGACGTCTTGCGCCGCCTCTGATCGTTCGGCGTTCGCATATAACACCACAGCAGCGACGAATGGAATCTTGAAAGGCTGCTCAACAATCAACCGGAGTATCACGGTGATGAAAGTGCTCTTAACATAGTCGTCCGTATAGTTATCCGCGGCTAGTTTGGCCAGGTTGGCGGCCACTTCGTGGGGCAGCCGTCCATGATCTTCGGCGATCTCGAGCAGGCCACGCTTCAGCCTACTTCCAGGGGGCGCCTCTTGGCGTGACCTCTGATGGCGATAGCCGTCGCCATCCTCGTCGTCATCTGTAGGCGCAAAGTGTCAGACGTTTGTAAGATTCGCGAAAGGAGGCTTAAAAGTGAGGGTGAGAACCAACCTCGACCACGCTTGCGCTTATTGAAGTGGCGGTTGTTGTTGTTGTAGCGACCACCTCTGTGGTCGCGCCTATCGTCGTCGTCCGCCATTGGAATGGATTTGAGGTGGAATGCACCAAACGGACTGTGGGATTGATGATGCGATGGCAGTTTCGGAGCTGGCGAAGCTGCGCGCGTCAGGTCGCGAACCTTGAGCGCGGGAGCTCCCGCTCTCCCGCACGCCACTGCCGCACTGCACGCGACTCTGTGCTCATCATGCAGCCGTGGCAGCCTCATAAGCCTTTAATATAATTTCAAGGTAACCTCTAACCAATCTCGTTCATGTACACTCAAACGAACCCGTTTCGTAATCGAAGAAAATACTACGAATACCATCCCTCTGCCAGCTTCGACCATCAGTTGCATTGCAAACTCTCCACATGCCTGCAATCCGCTCATCGAAAAACCGCAAGCCACCACCAGATGGCTTCGAAGACATTGAGGACACCCTCCTCGAGTTTGCCAACAAGATGAAGGATGCCGAAAACGCCAGTCATGAAGGCAAGAAGAAGCACGAGATGCTGTGGCCCGTTTTCCAGATCACCCATCAGCGTGAGTATCCTCCAGTCTGAAAGACTTTCTACGCACATGTTGTCACATGAATACGACGAATCGTCAACAAGACCAACCACAAGTTCGTCTTTGTTTGGCGAAATCGTCAAGGGTGCGCATGTACACACGATAGATCATCTGCTCGCCTTACAGGCGAGCCGCGAAGGTGAGACTATTGCTCTTATTGACCTTCGAGCCCTCAAACGGACGCTCGGTAGCGTGCCTGGTCTGAGTTCGGTGTTGCTGACATCTGCCATTTCACCCAACCAGGCTCACGATACATTTACGACTTGTACTACGAGAAGGAGGCTATCAGCAAGACACTATACGACTGGCTACTTAAGAACAGCTATGCGGATGCAAATTTGATCGCGAAATGGAAGAAACAGGGCTACGAGAAGGTGTGCCATGCCCCTCATCCTTCACTCGGTCTACTTGTTGGTGTAACAATATACTGACTTTTCTTATAGCTCTGCTGTCTCCGGTGTATTCAGACGAAAGAGACCAATTTCAACAGCACGTGTATCTGCCGTGTGCCCCGTGAGCAGCTCAAGGAGGACCAGGAGATCCAGTGTGTAAGCTGTGGTTGTAGAGGCTGCGCCAGCAATGATTAGTCCATCTCCAGAAGATGGACATGGTGGCCTACATTCGGGATAATGACAACGACAGTGATGACGATTCAATTGTAGGGAACGGGGCGTTAGTCGGTATCATTTTGCTTGCAATGGCACATACCTATCACATTCGATCTTGCATCACCTTCTCTTGTTCGGTATTGAACTATGCCACTCCAATTTTCTCGAGTGCATTATGATATTCGTTTCGTACCTCGGTGATATTGGTGGTTACATGCCTAAATACTTTATGTTATCATGGATAACCGCCTCAAGTCCGCATTGCAACAACAATACAACTAAGAGAAACCAAGAACAACAATCATTAAATGTGACACCAATATTTCAGTACAGGCAATATGAGGGTTTACTATGAAAGTTAATGCTCTGCGAGGTAGAAAATCCAACCCTAAGACTGGACATGTAACCCTAAGGTGCTTCCAGAATGCCACTACTGTACTGGAAGGATTAATGTATCTGAATAAGTCCCGCATTTATGTGCTCAATAGCTCCAAACTTCCAAGGCTCTGTCGAATAGAATCTATTCCCGAAACCGTAAATTATTGATTGCTCGGAAGATCAAATGATGCATAATGAGCAATGGAGCGAGCCTGGTTCGTCGGAATGAAAGCGGCCCGGGGGACCGCATGAGCCGTGCACGTTGTCGCGGAGAACCCTATCTCAATACTCTTGACAACACTCGACCTTGCATTCACTCCAGACACAAGTCAAAACTCATCACGTTGCCGTATCCGTCGAACCGGACTGTCGTCGGCGTTTTTGTTTGTGATATCGGGATCATCGCTACAATACCAGGCGACTCATGGTGCGGGTCATGCGCCAAGATTGTCCCAAAAAGGTCAACTTTTCCCGGTCGATAAGCTGGGGATAAGGCCGCCGCCTATCGTCAGCCTTCAATGCGCGTCTCGACCGCGTTCGCTCAATGGCCATGTGCTATGATGCAGGCGGGGTACGGACATTATCCCACCATATTACGCGAACATTGTATATGACTTTACGAGAATAGGTGAGCTGTTGCGATCGTAGTCGCCACGCGATTCTTCTTATCGTTTTCTTGGGTCTGGGCAATTCAGGTGTCCTTCAAATACCCTGCTCTTTCCTCACCCAATTCTGTTTCTTTTCGCATCGTAAATCACCACAATATTTTCGTACCGCAGAGTACGACACTTCGGCAAGATGGTTCTCGAACGCCTTCAGCAGGTGTCTTCTCTGTTTACCGGCCAGGTAGTCAAAACCCACCCATTCGACCCGCTCTCAAGTGACGAGATCGCCGCGGCAGTCGCCATTGTCAAGAAAGAGTATCCGGATGTTTTCTTCAATGCCGTCACATTGTCAGAGCCGCCGAAGAAGGAGATGATGAGATGGGTGGCGTCCCCGGATACCATCCCAAGACCAGCTCGGTTGGCAGAGATCGTTGCCATTGGAAGAGGCAGCAAGGTGTTCGACGGTCTCGTTGACATCCAAGCAGGGAAGGTCCTGAAATGGGAGCTGACCGAGGGTGTTCAGCCCCTGATCACCATGGAAGACCTCCAGATCGTTGAGTCGGTGGTTAGGAAGGACGCGAAAGTCATCGAACAATGCGGTATTATCGGAATCCCGCCCGAGGACATGCACAAGGTCTACTGCGATCCCTGGACGATCGGATACGACGAGCGATTTGGTTCCAACGTTCGACTGCAGCAAGCATTGATGTACTACAGACCCAATGTGGATGACTGTCAATACACATATCCTCTGGACTTCTGTCCGATCTTCAACGCCGATACACAGGAGATAATCCACATCGACGTGCCGAAGGTCAGAAGACCACTCAACACTGCGCCTCCGATCAATTACCATGCCGAGGCGGTCAAAGCAGAAGGAGGATTCCGGACAGACCTCAAGCCTATCAATATCACGCAACCTGAAGGCGTGTCATTCTCAGTTGAGGGCCGCACCTTGAAGTGGCACAACTGGAGCGTGCACGTTGGCTTCAACTATCGCGAGGGTATCGTTCTCTCGAACATCACATACAATGATCGGGGCAACGTCCGACCAGTCTTTTGGCGGCTCTCGCTGGCTGAGATGGTGGTTCCTTACGGCAATCCCGATCACCCTCACCAGCGCAAGCACGCTTTCGACCTCGGCGAATACGGTGGTGGATATATGACCAACTCGCTTGCTCTCGGATGTGATTGCAAGGGCACAATTCACTACATGGACGCCGATTTTGTGAACCGAGCCGGAGAGCCTCAGACAATCAAGAATGCGATCTGCATCCACGAAGAGGATGCCGGAATCCTATTCAAACACACCGACTTCCGCGACGACTCTTGCACCGTGACTCGTGCCAGGAAGCTCATCGTCAGCCATGTTTTCACTGCAGCTAACTACGAGTACTGCGTTTACTGGATTCTTCACCAGGACGGTGTTATTCAGCTCGAGATCAAGCTCACTGGTATCCTGAACACCTACTCCCTCGCGCCTGGAGAGTCCGCCGCTCCATGGGGCACAGAGGTCTACCCAGGTGTCAATGCACACAACCATCAGCATCTTTTCTGTATGCGTATCGATCCGAACGTCGACGGTCCCGACAACACAGTTTTCCAGGTTGATGCTGTTGCAGCTGATGCCCCAGTTGGCAGTGAAGAGAACAAGTACGGTAACGCATTCTATGCGAAGAAAACTAAGCTGGACAGCCACTCGAATGGTGTGAGCGACTACGATGGCTCGACCAGCCGAACCTGGGAAATGGCCAACACGAACAAGCTCAATGCTTACAGTAAGAAGCCTGTTTCATACAAGCTCGTTTCTCGGGAGGTTCCACCTCTCTTACCGAAGGAGGGAGGGTTGGTTTGGAAGCGTGCTGGCTTTGCGCGGCACGCTGTCCACGTCACCAAATGTAAGTTGAGCGTTTGTGCGTACCATGACACGGCTAAAAGCTGATGTCTTCCAGATGATGATGCCCAAATCCACCCCGCCGGCCGCCATGTGCCACAGACATCTGGCGAGCCGTCCCAAGGCCTCCCGGCCTGGATGGCTGCGGAACCGAGCGCCAGCCTTGACAACACCGACGTCGTGCTGTGGCATACTTTCGGCCTGACGCATTTCCCGGCGCCAGAGGATTACCCGGTCATGCCAGCGGAACCCATGACGGTTCTATTGCGGCCACGCAACTTTTTTACGCAGAACCCTGTTATGGATGTTCCTCCGTCATACTCGAGCACACCCAGCCAGATTGCTGCAGGAAAGACGGGCATCAGCGGTATCGTAGATACCTTGAGCCGGCTTGCCTTTGGAAGCAAGCAGGAGAAGATTCCGAGTGGTGACTGTTGCAAGTAATTTCAACGGGCGGGTGATGAGATTTTGGGAGTTCGGAGCTTGTTCGGGCGGGGTCGACTTTATTTCCCGGAGACATGGCGATGTTTGTACCACTTCAAATTGTGGTCGCTTTCTTTTTCCATCGAAGTTGTAATTCCATCATTTACTGCCGTGTCCTGTCCCACGACTATATTAGTGATTTCTTCTTCGAGGGTCAAATTACTTTGAAGTCCAATTCGTTTCTAGTTCTTGACACGCTTTCTTGCAAAACATCAAAAAAGTCATTGATGATGGGAGATCGTGCGACGCGCAAGTTTCAGTTCCATGACTTGAGGCCGTTCATGGGCAAGTCTGCAGCCATCAAACGACCCCGCGAAGTCGCGCATTTTTCCTTCGATAACAGCCACGTCTGTCACCCATTGTCCAACGAGAGCTTGCGATATTACTGTAGGTCTCAGGAGTTCGCATGACCACAAATTCGTCTCTATTGATATTCGATTGCGTGACGTAAAGACCCACCCTTCTTCGAGCATCCAAACTGGCCTGATCGACCAAAGTTTGATCTTTCCAAAGGACTGCATACTTTCGTGAAGTATGACGAGGCCACGGACCTCCATCTGGACGCGTTGTTGGAGACCATTCAGCAGCATGAGCTCCGAACGAATACCAAGGTCGATGCCGACGTCCTCACCTGGCGCGGAATGATGACCAAGGTGTGTAAATGACGAAAATGTGCAGGTGGTGATGTGGCTGACTTCTGTGAGATTCTTTCCGCGCCTTTCGATGGATACGGCGAGTTCGAGATGAATGCTATTTGTTTCAATGTATGTTCGAGCTTGCGTTTTCACGGCTATAGCTAGAGGCTGACCTGCAACCAGGGTACCATGTGAGCACTGTTCCATTACCTTTGGACACATCGCGTGCACTAACGCCGTGGTAGTTTCATCGAGGAGAACAAATCCTCAAAGGCTCAACAAGACAATCGTGGACAAGCGCAGAATCAGCGCCAATATGGACGTTTCCCACAGACGACCATGATGTACTGGGGTCAGTTGGCGGCGCTCATGTTTATGCTCAGAACAGAACAGTGCTGACGAAGCCAGGCTACAAATTCGAGGTTCTCTCCACGCTACCACGACCATGGGCAAACTGTACTCGGGATGACATTGAGAAACGCGATATTGAGGTCGTTGATACTCATGCTCAGTACTGCTCAATCGTACGCACTGGAATTGGGAGCCACAGCATTGTGATCGGTGGCGAGGTCGACGCCGTCGAAGGCGGCAAGCCTGAAGGCCTGGATCACAGCATTCCATATGTGGAGCTTAAGACTAGTGAATCCTTCAGTCCCAACGATATGAGAGCAGCCGAGAAGTTTGAGAAGAAGATGTGCCGTTTCTGGGCGCAATCTTTCCTCCTCGGTGTACCAAAGGTGATCATTGGATTCCGTTCAGCCAATGGAATCCTCGAGCGACTGGAGGAGTGGGAGACGCAGCGCATTCCAAATTTCGTGCAAAGCAGGGGTATGCGTACATGGGATGGTAATACATGCATCAACTTTGCTGCCGCTTTTCTGGACTTTCTCAAGCAGACTGTTCAAGGAGACGGCACGTGGCTTATCAAACGGGTGAAAGGCGCAAAAGAGATCACCATCACGAAGATCAGCGATACGCAAGCCCCTGCAATCTTGACTTCAGAATTTCGGTACCATTGGACAGGTTTCAATCCGACAACAGCTCCAAGCTAGAAGGATAGCCTTGCAGAGGGTTTTGACCATATCGTGATACAAGCACTCGGAGCTAGCTCACACGCGCAAGCGTGCTTATCAAACAAGGCTCGGGAGAAGCAAGAAAAGCAAACTGCAGCTGTTTTACTATCCTCAACGTCGACAGCAGAGCGAACGGAATCGAAGGGCGCGAAGGTATGTACAAAAAATCACTGCCCGCCAAAAGGCTAGTCTCGCGCCATAAATGCGAGTTGCATTCTACGTTCAAAAAGCGTCCAGCCATGAAGATGTCGATGAGGGATGTCTAAGAAGACTTGCTGCCAGCCTATCGATGCAAATTCAGTCAATGAATGCCATGAAAGACGTTGATTACAGTGGAGTTACCTCAAGGATTGGGTCAAGGATGTCATTGAGGACCGTGGAAAGCTCAGCGACGAGCTTGCGGACCGCACTGAGATCCTGGCGCTTCTCAACATCGCGAGTCGGCAGGCCAAGAATGGGGCCCGCGTTGGTGATCTCTTCGGAGAGCTCGGACAGAATCTTGCGGAGGGCGCTCAAGTCTTGACGTTTCTCAACGTCACGGGTGGGCAGACCAAGAATGGGACCAGCGTTGGTGAGCTCCTCGGACAGCTCAGAGAGAATCTTGCGAAGAGCACTCAAGTCCTGACGCTTCTCGACATCACGGGTCGGCAGGCCCAGGATGGGACCGGCATTAGTGATCTCCTCAGAAAGCTCTGACAGGATCTTGCGGACAGCGCTCAGGTCCTGGCGCTTCTCGACATCGCGAGTCGGAAGGCCAAGAATAGGACCGGCGTTGGTAAGTTCTTCGGAAAGCTCGGACAGGATCTTGCGGAGGGCGCTGAGGTCCTGGCGCTTCACAAGGCTTTCGAGTGCCGCGGTAGCTGGGACAGCCTGAAGACCAGTAGCAGAGACGACAGGGAGGCTCTCGACACCCTGGACGGCAGAGTCGACGACCTCGCCGACAGTCTGGCGGGCAACCAACGGGGCGGCGTACGCGCTGGCGGCGAGAAGGGCAACGACAGAAACACGCATGTTGAATTGAAAGAGCCAAGGAGTGACGATAAAATTGGAAGTTAAAATGATTATGGAGAAAGTGTCTGTTGGTGAAAATGGATCCTGGAAGAGAAAGACCTCCCGTTCACGAGAGCGGATTCGGGCTCAAGGAGTCTTATACTTTCCCGACTCAATTGACTGAAATACGCGTCCTTCGCGCGTACGCGGACACAGATTGCTGAGCAGCTCGTTCCCGTAAGGTCCGGATCTAGCATCACGTCGTTGTTCTTTGCAGTTGCGCCATAGCCTGACGAAGCGAAGGGAGTCTAAGATGGCTCGTAAGAGCCTCTGTGACTGCGTGAACTGTCGATCCCGTCCTTGGCATACATAGAGTCACAACGGCCACTGGCTATGCCAAGAGAGTCAAGATGACTTGTCAGGTGCTTGCAGGCGCCTTGGACGCCATAGTCGATTTGATCACAGCTTCAGGTCGACCTTAGACCTGCCCCGATTGGTGAGCTATGTGTGTTGTACTTTAGCTTGACCAGATCATAACGCGATCAACAACTTCACCCTCAGCAAGATCGTGGATCAGAGCCGATAAGACGCAAGAGTGTGAAGATACCTAGACTTTGATATGATATGATAGTAATATGAGAACCCTGGCGGACTACTGAACTTTAGCTAGAAATTGTGCATAGGACGCCTTTGTGGCAGCCTCTTCTGCTGCATGTTACCCTAGAGCGGTTCATCGCCAAGAGGTGATGTTGATAGTAGCCGAATCACGCCATTGTCGCTAAGCAAGCCATTGTGGTGGTTGGCGGCTCCCTTGCCATGAGGTTCCTCTGGAGCAGAACCATAAGGAGGAACCGGGAAGCATTCATTTAGCTTCATTTGGATTGCTCTCCATAAAGTAGATTGTCTCTTCTGTGATTGAAAGCACCATCATATAATACTCGCATGCGGCTGGAATTGGCAACTCGACGAGGGACGTGATGGATCAACTCAGCTGTAATCGAGAATGGCGTGCTCAGGCTAAGCTTGAGCGAAATATTGACGAGGAGCAGTGCCAAGCCAAATATTCCATTGCACGTTGCGGCCAATGCAACGGCTCTTCTGGTGCAGGGCATACTCCCTATTTGCAGAATCCTTCTTCCATCTGCTGCGATGGCAAGACGGAAACAAGAGGCATGAACAATGCCTGAGCGGCCTCGGGAGCGCAGTGGATGTACGCGTCAATGGGCTGCATGCGCAGCACGCTTGGTAGCAATTGAGCTATCATGACCGCTTGCCAAGGGCGCCTTAGATCGCGATCTTCATCCATGAGCCGTCAAATACTCCGGAATGTACATCCTTTCCCGCGAGTCGTTCGATGACCACAATGTCGTGCGCAGGCACAATCTCAGACTCTCCCAACCAGGGTCAAGTCAGGTGACCTGTGTTGGGTGCCAAGATTTCGAGGAATTGTTCCGCTCAGGCTTGCACTACTGTAGCTTGAACATGCGAGCAATCTTTTCCAGCTGGTGATCCCATCGTCAATATTTTTACCGATGGCGACCGACCTATCCGCACCGGTGCATGATGGCTCCGCCAACGAGCTCACCGATGAGCAGGTCGAGGGTCTGCTGTCGCGCGCTGCGGCCCGTTTGCGCGAGAGGGCCAAGCTGAAGGAAAAGCAACCAGTAACTGGTGCATCCTTTCAATTTCCCAAACTCGACCCAGGCAATTTGGCCGCCCTTTCGGCGACAACGAAGGCGGCCAAAAAAGATGATAGCATCGGTCTGCGTAAAGTGGACGATCCTGTGCTGTCCAATCTTGCTGCCAAAGAGGTACGATTCCCGTTCTTTCCTAAGATTTAACACATACTTTCAATGAGGAAAATATTCCCATAACCTTCCTTGAGCAGAGCCAGAGCACCGTCTTGGTTTGCTCTTCTGCAGCATGAGAGCCTTTTTCATAGTTACTCTGAGATTATCCATCATCATACCACTTTTCGTCATATTGGAAAGTTTGCCGCAATAGCTGACATCATACAGAAGAAGAAGGCCACCGCCGGCGCGAAATGGTTCGACATGCCACGGACGGACCTTACTCCGGAACTCAAACGCGATCTGCAATTGATCAAGATGCGAAGCGTGCTTGACCCTCACCGAATGTACAAGAAGGAAAATGGCAAGATGGAGGCGCCAGAGTTCAGCCAGGTCGGCAGAATTGTCGAGGGTGCGACAGAATACTTCAGTGGCAGGATCGACAACAAGCGACGGAAGAGGACGCTTGTTGAAGAAGTGCTTGCTGGAGAGCACGAGACAAAGCGCTTTAAACGTCAATACGGTGAACTTCAGCAAAAGACCACGAGTGGAAAGAAAACTTTCTATAATGCCCTCAAAGCCCAACGAAAGGGCGGTGTCAAGAAGAGTTCGGCTGGATGAAGCAATACTTCGCCACATGATTGTTGCCTACATCCGACGACGCTTTGGGACAAAACTTGCCATCATCAAGTCCTGCCATCTATGCTTATAGCTGCTCTACGACCTTCAGCACCAGGTTCTGCATGTCCAGGGCTGCCTGCTTGCCCGCCTCAAGCACCTCCTCGTGGTTGGCCTTTCCACGACTCAGGTATGCATCCAATTCCTCCTTCGACATTCCTGCAAGCTCTGGGTCATCTCCACGGACAGTCGGCTCCAGAACTGCCTTGTTCGTCACCAGGCTGAACGCCAGGACTCTCATGCCACCGTGCCTGGCAACAATGATCTCGGGCACGGTTGACATGCCCACTACATCAGCGCCAAGCTGCCGCAGCATTCTGCATTCCGCTCGTGTCTCGTAAGATGGGCCGGCAACAAACGTGTAAACACCCTCATGCAAACGTCGCTCGTTGGGCGAGGTGCTCCTCAGCTGTGCCCACTCGCGATGTGCGATCTGGCGCAAGCGAAGGTCGTATGCATCTGAAAGTGGGGGAAATCGTGTGCCAAACTCATCTTCGTTCGGGCCGCGCAGTGGATGAAATCCTGCGAGTCCAGCAAGGTTGAGGTGGTCGTTCAGGCAGACGATGTCCCCAACGTTGTAATCAGGGTTGAGCCCACCCGCGGCATTTGTCAAGATGACCGTCTCAACTCCAAGAAGTTTACAGACCCGCATGGCATATGTAACGAGGGACATGGAATGGCCCTCGTAGAAACTGAAGTAGACAAAACATAATCAATAAGTCGCCAAATCACTGAACAAGCCTACATTGTGAATGGGTTCTACTGACTGTGCTCGACCGACCAGTAACACGACAGGAATCTGCTTCTCACCCATGGTGCTGAAGATGAGTCTCCCAGCGTGGCCAGGCACGGTGCTCACGGGGAAGTTGGGCACATCTTTGTATTCCCATGAGCTCGTCTCGCCGGCAGTGTTGATCGTTTCAGCGAGACCGCCCAGTCCCGAGCCGCAGACAATCGCTACTCGAGGCTGTGCGATCTTGTCTGGAAGTTTGAGTCGGAGAAACTCGACCGTCTCGATGCAGCGGTCGTAGAGGTTTCCACTCATCTCGGAGTGGGCGTCGGAGAAGGTATGGTGTAGATGTGTCACGCTGTGGTAGAGAGACGAGAGGTGGTGAAGAGACGTCAACATTTCTCGGGCGAAATCCTGAAGCTGAATGACCATGTAAGACAACCAGGTGATTTGCTGTCCCTTTATGTAACCGACGCGGCGTGTATTATGTTGGACCGTGAACAGGCGGGCAACAGAAGTGTGGATTTCAAGTGCGCTATAGCTCCACAGAGCTGGAGCGTCGGGCACGAGCCCGGGCCAGTCGTGCCAGAAGTCGTAGCGCGGAAGTCCGCAGGCTTGGGATTTCGGCTTGAGGGTCATTGAAGGGTATCAGAAATACCCATTTCCATCCCCCATTGATGCCATTCGCCGCCATGGCGAACCCGTCATATTCGCGCTCAATATTGAGTGCTTTTAAGAGGCTAAAGGTATTCGCGTTCATTTTCTAATGCTGCGACTATCCCACTAACGGACCGGTCATTGATCCAGATCACGCCTCCTGCCCGTACCACCACGCAACAGGCCCGACATTTCCAACAAACAGCATCACAATCCGACACCGCCAAGGTCAAATCCGCCCGGGAAGCCTACGATGCTGCGGTGAACGAGTACATGTCTAAAGCCTCGTTGGCCAGCATCGACAAGACGCTCTCGGGCATTCGCCTACCGAAGGCCGTGCAAGCGACCTACCTCGCGCCGCTGCGACGCTCCCCGACGCACATGATCCCCAGCGTCGACCTACAACTGCGCTCCTACAGCGTGCGCAACTTGGAGCTCTTCACGGACTTTGCGCTGCGCGCCGCCTACTACCTGAAGCTGCCGGCCCGGGGACCGACACCTTTGCGACGCATCGTCGAGCGCTGGACGGTGCCGCGCAGCAACTTCGTGCACAAGAAGTCGCAGGAGAACTTCGAGCGCAAGACGCTGCGGCGGTGGATCCGCATCGTCGACGGCCACCCGGAAACGGTCAACATCTGGCTCGCGTTCCTGCGCAAGCACCAGTACTACGGCGTCGGCGTCAAGGCGAACGTGTACGAGCAGACCGGGCTCGAGGTCGCGGCGGACCTGGATGGCAGCGCGGAAGAGCAGAAGTCCCTGGTGGAAGAGACGATACAGCGGTTGGTCGCGCGGGCGGATAAACCGATGGATCAGGAGACGGCGGAGAAGTGGATATTTGATGAGCCGTTCAAGGCCGCGTGGGGTGCGGCGTCGGCGATGGGTGGTGCGCAGCATGTCAAGGTCGCGGGAAAGACCAATGTGCAGGCGATTCATCTGGCGGAGAGCACAGCAGCGGAGGTCGGCTCACGGAAGGACTCATGAGAGGGTTTCAAGAGTGGCCTGCTCACTAGGCCTTGACCTGGGCGACTAGACACAACAATTGTCAGTGCCCAGATACAGCAGAACCAGCAGACACTTGCTCTATGCTCACGCATGGTAAGTCACGACAGCTATGCGGCCATCGAGCATCAAGCTGGATTACATATATCATTCCTACATGTATGATTAGAGCAGCCACTTGGCTGGGTGCGTTGTATACTGGGCTTCATCAAAATTCACAAAACTCTAGATCAATGTTCTGAAAGTGCTCGATTCTTCTACTCCAGGCTATATGACTATTAATGTATTTCGTAATGCAAAAGCAACACTACAAAGATCAGACATTCAACAACGCAGAACATATCATTGGCCAATCGGTAAGAAGAGGGTATAGAACGGAACAATGCAAGATGCCAAACAAGCAGAACAGATCTTCAAACTTTAAAAGCAGACAAATGCGGTGGCCATTAGATCAGCAGCTCGTGATGGAGAGACTCAATCGGTCGTCTCGGAATGTTTCCCTCCCGTATTGCCCGCTGTGCTCGTTACGCTGTTGGATTTCTTATGGACTATGGCGGCAGTGGCGGGGCTCTCATCTTCGTTGTACGTGGGAGCCGGTGGAGTGGGTGCGGCGACGGGAGCCGGTGTTGTGACGGGCTCGGCAGGCGCAGCGGGTGGTGCAGCGGGGGCAGCGGGGGTCTCGGGGGCAGCAGGGGTCTCGGGGGCGGCAGAGGTCTCGGGGGCGGCAGGCTTCTCGGGAGCAGCAGGAGTGACCGGAGCAGCAGATTCAGCAGGAGCAGCAGCAGGTGCGGGAGAGCTCGCTGCTGGAGCATCCTTGCTTGGAGATTCTGATGCCGGGGCAGGCGGCGGCGGAGTTGCATCGGCAGCAGTCTTGTCGGGTTCTTGAGTCGGTTTGGCTTTCGTGGCTGGGCTCTCATCGACATCTACCGGCGCCGCGACAGCAGCAGGAGTGGCATCGGGGATAGCAGCAGGAACAGCGGCCAGCGGGGCCGCACCCGCGCCCGCGTCCCTCAGCTTCGCCTGATGGACATCCAGACCCGAGCCATTGCCATATGCGTCTGGATCGTTGAGCGTGTTCGTCTTGACGGCGCGGTCGTACAGGCGGGTCAGGCGGGCGACCTCGCTGCGCACCGTCACCGCGCCGTCGGTGTCGATGGCATCGTAGCCGTGGATGCCGCGGCTGATGCCGAGCCACATGGTGGCCGAGTTCTCGATCTCGTCGATGATGCGCTCGAGGTCGTCGCGGAACATGCGCGCGCGCATCGGCTGGGCGCGCGACTTCATGAACGCCACGAGGCCCGCGATCACCGTGTTCAGCGCGCCGAACACCGTGATCAGGATGTGGCTCGAGTTGCTCGCGCCGAGGCCCGTGACGGCCGCGCCGAGCACGACCTGCGAGAGGAGCAGCGTGTTCGTCAGCGCGGCGGCGAAGGTGTAGGTGTAGGATTGCCTCTGGCGGTGCCGGGTCGCCCGCGCGTACAGCGAGTCCGGCGGCGGCACGAACTTCTTGTCCTTGGGCCAGTCATTGGGTCGATTGCCGACGAGGTGGCAGAATTGCTTGTAGCTGCTGCTGAGGTCCACGGATGATATGTTCGTTTGTTCGTTTGTCCAGGCTCCGGGAAACTGCAACAATGGAGCTCGCTCATCGTAGGTATTCATGATTGCTAGCCAGCTTATCGCGCTGCGCGTCGGGGATGAGCAGCGCTGTTGATGGAATAATGCCAATAGGGAATATGATGCGCCAGGTCAGATCCAAGAAATGTTCAATACCGACACACAAAGTGCCAGACCTCTAGAGAATGCTGGTGTATGGCTCTATGTGGTGTGAAGAACAGTGCTGTGGTGAGAGCTCCAAACGATAGTTCATTGCTTCGTTGCGAGCACGCACGTGCGGCGGCGCCACCACCACCAAAGTGATCAGCACTGACGCCGCCATGAACGTGCAGAACGAACCTTTGACCCTCCCGTGACTTGCTTCAAGTACGACGGATTGAAAGGGGAATTTCCAGCGTCCAAAGGGGAAAAAAGGCTGATCTACTTATTCTTGTATCCGAAGATCGTTCGGAATTACTGTACGCCCTTGCATCGCGTGCAGCGCTGGCAGCACTGCAGTTCTGTGGAAGGCTGGCTGGTGCCGATCGGCATACTGTCTTGAACCACTACTGTTAGACGTCGCCAGAGATGATATCTGGGACCGCGATCGTACGATAGAAGGGTTATAATTCTGCCTCGGAATATGTAGCTATCATGTACCACAATGTTTCTCGTGGGGCTTCTGGCCGCCGTGGCCGCCGAATCCGCTGCTGCCGTAATGTCTCAAGGTTGTGCCTGGAGGCGCGGAACTTGAGCCCAACTTTTACCGCAACAGGAACATTTAATCGGGATTCTTGAGCTTTGCGGTCCCGAAAGCCCGACCGGTGAATTTCCAACAGCTTTGTAAGTACCTACCCAAATCGCGAACTCGCGGTCGAATTTCCGCGTTTGCGCAGCTAGCAAGCATTTAGTCTCCCTTTCCTGACACCGTCCGTCGTAATCACAGTGATCGCCATTCCGCCCTGACTAATGAAGGTGCTCGGATCAAGCAAATGTAGGACTCGGCCCGGTACCTTGCATACCGTGCGCCCGCGATGGTTTATTATATTCTGGAAGTGCCGTGGATTTGATGCTCTGGGAGGACGTGGATGATCACGTACCTATACCTTCAATTGACCAGAGCCTAGGTCCCGGTGACGCTAGGCTTCTCTCGCTAGTTGGGCGTGTACGAAAATCGAGTTCGATTCGAACAAAACTGCGAGCAGGTCTCGAACAACAGGTCAAGCCCGCGCCACAGTCGTAATGGATGCGCCTCATGCCAAAGAGCAGCTCGAGGCACTCGCCGATAGCCCTGCTGCTTCAGATTTCGGCGAGCGAGAGTCACAACAGCAGCAGCAGCACGACCAGCATGCCAAATCCGAGAACGACTTGACCAGGACGGTGTCATTGAAGGACGATGTCTCGCTGCCGCGCGAGATCCTGGTCGTCGGCCTCATCACGCTCTCCCAATGGACGACCCAGATGGGCCTGGCCCAATGCATGTCCATCATCCACGTCATCGGCGACCACTTCGGCGTCACGGATCCGGGCGTGCTCGGCTGGCTCATCGCCGGCTACAGTTTGACCGTCGGCACGTTCATTCTGCTGTCTGGTCGACTGGGCGATGTGTTTGGCTGGAAACGGATGCTGATCGGCGGGTACATTTGGTTTGGCATCTGGTCGATCATTGCCGGCCTGTCGTGGTACTCCAACCATGTGCTCTTCATCTTCGCCCGCATCTTCCAGGGCATGGGTCCGGCGGTGACTCTGCCGAACGGACTCGCCCTTCTTGGTGGATTGTATCCTCCCGGTAAGAGGAAGAATATGGCTTTTGCGGTCTTCGGCGCCACTGCGCCCGCTGGCTCGATCGTTGGTGCGGCGTTTGCAGGCGTCTGGGCGCTTACGTGGTGGCCATGTGAGTAGTATGCCTTGAATGCTAACGAGGCGAAACTGACATTCATACTACAGGGACCTTCTTCTCGTTTGGAATCGCGTTGTTTATCATTGCGATCGTCGCTGCGTGGGCGATCCCAGATCCACAGACCACGAAGCCTGGGATCAAAGGCAAATCATTCAAAGAGATACTCGATACGCTTGATATTCTGGGAGCCACAGTCGGAATCACGGCGCTTATTCTGTTCAACTTTGCGTGGAATCAGGCTCCGATTGTTGGATGGGACAATCCTTACATCCTTGTCACTCTCATCCTCGGAACTCTCATGTTCCCGACCTTCCTCTGGATCGAACTCAGGGTGGCAGCAGAGCCACTCATCCCAATGGACGTTTTCACGAGCTCAAACGCTTTTGTGCTCGCATGTGTTGCTTGCGGCTGGGCGAACTTCGTACGTGACACACACGCGAGCTCATCCTGCGGGCCACGCAGATCGGAGCACGAGACTGACAATGCAATGATAGGGCATCTGGTTCTTCTACACCTGGCAGATCCTGCTCGTCCTGCGCGACACCTCGCCGCTGCTGGCCTCGGCTTACCTCAGCCCGCTGGTCATCTCCGGCGGCATCGCCGCCATCACGACGGGCATCGTGCTCGGCAAGCTGCGCCCGGCCTGGGTCATGGTCATCGCCATGTGTGCCTTTTTGACCGGCACCATCCTCATCGCCACGCTGCCCGTCTTCCAGATCTACTGGGCGCAGCTCTTCGTCTGCATGTGCATCGCCGCTTTTGGTATGGATATGAGTTTCCCGTCCGCGACGCTCGTCATCAGCGATGCGGTGAAGAAGGAACATCAGGGCGTGGCGGCGTCGCTGGTGAATACGATCGTGAGTTCTTCGAACGAATTCGATCCACCGATGATAGGAACTGACAATATGATGTCTCCAGGTCAACTACAGCATTTCTCTCGGCCTCGGTTTTGCCAGCACCATCGAAGTGCACGTGAACAATGGCGGCGAGACCTTCGCGGACATGCTGTACGGCTACCGCAGTGCGCTGTGGTTCGGCGTCGGCCTTGCTGGACTGGGCCTGTGCACCTCGATTGTGTTTGTGTTGAAGAGCTATCACGATGATCGGACGGAAAGCAGCAAGGCGACTAAAGAGGAGGCTGTGGAAGAGAAAGCTTGATGAGGTCACGAAACAACCTAAGGTAGGAATGATGGTTGGAGTACGAATCGTCTACGATTATGCACTGTACAAACGATACCTTGAGAACATGAAATAGATATAGACGCTATAGAATCGCTGGAAGAAAAGTTACAAGCATGATAGTGAGCTTGTTCCAGTATTGGGCCTCACTACTCTACAATGGTAATCTTGCCATGTAGAAACCTATAAATATGTAAACTCACTGTAACATACTATATATTTAGTTGCATTGTGCATAATTGAGCCCCCATCTTCCGCTATCCGAACGGACCCTCCTCCCCACAATCGATCGGCAACGCCACGCTACTGGTGTGACCAGTCGACGCATGTGGAGTGTGCGTGGCTCGTCGAGGTCGCGACTGTTGACTCGCGAGCATGAGGCATGGGTGTCCGAAATAGCGTCGTATGCTTTGGGGGTTTATATAAATATGCGTAACATCGCTAATTGTCTTACCTCGGGGTTGTAGACAATGATCCTTCGAGTGCATATATCATTTTCTTACATGATTACCGCATGAGAGACTTCTACGTTATCCTGAGAATACATTCAGAGATTATACTGCTGATCGACCATACATCGATAATTGAATCGCATCTCCTTCATCATGTCCTCCGTGCAGACCGAACCTCCCAAAGTCACCGACCTTGCAACGGAGCTCCAACCCCAACCAGAAGTCAGCCCACTCAATGCCGATGTGAAGGAAGTGGAACCAAAACCCTCCTTCGACCCCGAGGCATTGAAGAAGAAGTACATCGAGGAGCGCGAGAAACGCATGCGATGGGGTACCGGCGTCGACCAGTACCGCCACATCGACGCGGAGTTCGACTCCTTGCTTGATGATCCATACGTCTCCAAGCGGCTGGAGCGAGCGCCGATCCAGGAGAGCTGCGATGTGGTCATTGTTGGTGGTGGATACGGTGGGCAATTGATCGCGGTCGGACTTTTAGAGCGAGGGATCACGAACTTCCGTATCATCGAGAAGGGCGCGGAGTTTGGCGGGACTTGGTGCGTCTGTTGTGCTTTTTAATGAAGAAAGTCGCAGCGATGTTGACAAATGCAGGTACTGGAATCGATATCCAGGCGCTCAATGTGATATTGAATCATATGTTTACATGCCCCTCCTGGACGAGATCGACTATGTGCCGACCTGGAAATACGCCGGTGGCACCGAGCTGATCGAGCACGCTCAACGGATTGGCAAGAAGTATGGATTGTACGAGCGGGCCCACTTCCAGACAGAAGTCAAATCGATGCACTGGGATGACACGAAAGGCACGTGGAACGTCAAGACCGATCGCGGAGACGATATTGCGGCTCGGTTCATCATCCCTGCTGCGGGCCCTCTCCATCGGCCGAAACTTCCGGGCCTCCCTGGCCTTGGAACATTCAAGGGCCACACCTTCCATACCGGCCGATGGGATTACGACTACACGGGCGGAGACATGTCTGGAAATCTCACGAAACTCGCCGATAAGCGTGTCGGAATCATCGGGACTGGAGCCACGGCAGTCCAAGTCGTACCACACCTTGGCGCTGCGGCAAAGCAGCTGTACGTTTTCCAACGTACGCCGTCTTCCATCGACTTCCGCGGAAATAGACCAACCGATCCTGAGTGGGTATCGAAACTGGGCGATCACTGGCAGAGGAAGCGTATGGACAACTTCAACATCATTGTGAATGGGGGTTATCAGAAGGAAGACCTTGTGTCGGACGGGTGGACAGATATCCTGCGACGACTAGTCGGTCGAGCTGCGGAAGCCGCAGCAGCCGGCGGAAAGGCCGATCCAATGAAGCTTGCAGAGGAGAGGCAACTCCTCGATTTCGAAAAGATGGAGCAGATCCGCAAACGGGTTGATGATGTGGTCAAAGATCCCGCGACGGCGGAGAAGTTGAAGCCGTACTATAATCAATTCTGCAAGCGGTGAGTTCGGCTGAACATGAAGAGATCTCACCAGACTGACATGCGGAATCTAGTCCTTGTTTCCACGATGAGTATCTGCCAACTTTCAATCGACCGAATGTGCAGTTGGTTGACACAAACGGCAAAGGCGTCGAAGCCATCACTGAGAAGGGGGTTGTGGCAAATGGCCAAGAGTTCGAACTTGACTGCCTCATTTTTGCGACCGGCTTCGAGCTGGCTACCGCCTATTCAAGTCAGAGTGGCATCGAAATCTACGGCAGAGACGGCAAGACGTTATCCGAGAAGTGGGCCAACGGTCCCAATTCTCTGCACGGCTTGACGACGCGAGAGTTCCCCAACTGCTTCTTCGTCTCACCTGTTCAAGCAGCACTCTCACCGAACTTCTTGCACATTACGTCGGAGCAAGCCAAGCATATCGGCTATATCATCAGCGAGTGCGACAAGCGAAAGATCAAATCGGTCGAGCCGACCGCCGCCGCTGAAGAAGGCTGGGTACAAACCATTGTAGCCAGTGGTGAGCGGCGGCGCAAGTTCCAAGCCGATTGTACCCCTGGATACTACAACAACGAGGGCCGGCAGAATGATCGGACGCAAAAGGCTGCGGGCTACGGTGGAGGTGCGCTCGAGTTTATGAAGATCATTCGCGAATGGCGGGACAACGGCCAACTTGAGGGCTTTGATATCCAGAAGTTGCCAACCGTAGAAGTTTCTTGAGAGATAGTCATCGAGCTTGCAGCTCCAATGATTCATGATGTAGATATTCATGCCTTGTTTCGAGTTGCAGAAGGGTGAGGGTGTCCCATCAAATATGCACGGACCAGCAGGCTGCATCACACCACACCTACCACGAGACGCGAAGCATGCTGTGTCATGATAGTCTTGGCTCTCAAGTTGACCTATGATGGCGTCGATGAGAGATGCGATGGATACTGCCAAATCAATCAATCAAACGAATAACTCTAAAGTCTGCGGGAACATGCCAATGCGTCCGCCCTGAACCCTCTGCCGCGCGACCAAGCTTTGATATTTGACTCGACGCTTTCCCACAATGCAATGTGGCTAATCAACAGCGAGACTCATAAGTTAAAGGAGTTTACAGATCCACTCGGTTATGCGATTCTATCCCACAAATGGCGCGACGGAGAAGTCTCGCATCAGGCCATGCTCGAGGCCGAGAAATCTGGATTCCCAGGGTTAGCAGATTTTAATTCTACTACAGCTGCCACGAGATCAACGCCCTATACAGGATGGACAAAGATCTACCAAGCATGTCGTCAGGCGCGGGAAGATAATATCGGCTGGGTGTGGATTGACACGTGTTGTATCAACAAGCAGAGCAGTGCTGAGCTCAGCGAGGCTATCAACTCGATGTTCAGATGGTATCAGCAAGCCCTGGTATGCTATGCCTATATCGACCAGGATCCGTGGTTGGAAAGCAGCTGGTTCGAGAGAGGGTGGACCCTCCAGGAGCTATTGGCCCCGAGCTTGTTGAGATTCTACGATTCCCGATGGAACGCAGTCGGCACACGTGCGGAGCGCGCAGACGACATCGCGAATCGGACCGGCATCGAATCAGATCTTCTTCGTTCAGACCCGAGCTCGAAGCTTCATAAATACTCTGTAGCACAACGAATGGCTTGGGCATCGGGTCGGAAGACAACGCGGATAGAAGATCGCGCGTACTCTCTAATGGGAATGTTCAGCGTCAATATGCCACTTCTCTATGGAGAGGGTGAGAAAGCCTTTCTACGTCTCCAGGAAAAAATCATTGAGACGTCAGACGATCAATCGATATTCGCGTGGGATCGATCAAAGATCTTGGATGCCCAAGAAGTAGGGACGTTGCTTGCTCCGTACCCAGAGTGCTTTGAGAGCGCTGCAAATATCATCGCGCTGCGGGATCCAACTTCAGCAAGAAACAGCTTTGAAATCAACAACCTTGGACTACGAATTACCCTACCGTATGTGAGCCATCGCAAGTCGGTGCTGTTGACATGCGGTGAGAAAGGCTCGCCATTGCTTATCGCTCTCCGAGTAAAGCCTCACAGGAGTATTTCCAGCGCATTCGTGTTCTCGCCGATGGCATACGAGCTTTTGCCGATCAGCTCGATGAGCGAATCCCGGAGCACCAATATGACGATCGTCTCACATCACGGCCAGCGCCAGGACACGACTGTTGACTTGAATACGCATAAATTATGTGCTTGGGTCGTTCAAGCACAGCTCGATCCCTGGACGTACGCGAACATCTCCTATCCATTCGAAACGGCCCAGCGACATCCCAAGGAATTCTGGAATGAAAGAATGGGTGTCTTTGAGATGCCCACGTGGTGGCAATCGGCCGGTATCCTTCTCACTTACACACCAAAAACTCCTCAAAAGTCTCGCAAGCAGCGGAGAACGTATCAGATCAATGTTTGCTTTGCCATCGATCATCTTCTCATGTCCACGAAGTGGTCTGGATTGAAAGACTCTCTGCCGCGGAGAAGCGCCATGAGTCTCTCATACGGCGAAGACATGGGTTTGAGCACAGCCTGTGAGGCTTTAGCGCACAAGCTTTCAAAGCGATCGCCACATGATGCCTACGATCAGTCTGCTGTTCTAAGCCTGAAGGGATTTGATCAGCCTGGGCCGACTCTGGTTGGTCAACTGACGTGCAAGCTTGTATCTGAAATTCCAGTACTCGAACTGAGCTTGAAGGTGCGGCCGCCTTGAAGCCAGCGGATCATCAATTTGTAAGTTTATCCGGGTGATGTATGGTCGCGGAGTCAACTTATTGGGGAATATTTTGTTGTTCGATACCCTCTAGCACGAAGGTCAACAGCACTGTAGCCAGACATTTTTCAGACATTCACCAATGAAGCACATATGACGCGAGACCATGATCGGAGCTGTGCATACACTGCACACACGCTCTAACTTGAGTCTGATTTTGTCGAATTATATCTTGATAGTGATTACCGGAAAAGCTTCCGCCCTCCGTTGAGTACAGCAGCATTCTCCCGACCCTCAAGACTCAGACCTGTGAACCCGACCGTGCCACCAAGCCGACCCCTTCGATATCTTCTCAAGGCCTCGCGGAAGTGGTCTGGTAAAAGAGGCCCCCTGTCGACTTCCTCAATGTATTTGGCGAGGTTACCGGCACCGGGCTGAACATTGACTGCGCTTGTGAGGTCATCAGCCTCCTTGAGCTTCTCCTCTTTCGACCGCTTCGCACTGTTTTGCGTGCCTGAGGGACTGCTGTTTGGTTGTGTATCGCCGGGTTGATTGCCTGCGTCATCTCTTTGATTCTCCTTCTTAATGATCGTTCCATTTGATGACTCCGGCGGGATGTCGGATATGGTTAAGGCTTCAGTGTCGTCCTTTTCTTGTTTGATCGACGGACCTGAAGAACTCGCTTCGGCTTTCGCCTCCTTATCGCCTTCGTCGGCGACATCAGCATGCTCATGGCCTTTCTTCTCCGCCTTTTCGGGGTCTTTCTCCCCGGTCCCGCCCATCACCTCATCGCCAGTGTGACCATCCTTCTCAGCGTCCGTGGGTTCCTCTGCTTCCTCTACTTCCTCCTCCTCTGGGTAGTCCTCCACGGGCTGCATCATTCTTAACCGCTTGTAAGCAAGATTGTCCTCGCCGTCTGGCCGCTTCTCCTCCGCCAGCATCCACTCATCCTGCACCTCCCTCGCAGACTCAATCAACATGCCCGCGAACATCTTGGTGTATGCCATCACGACCGTCACTACATTCTGCGGCACACTCTGGCTAAGTGTCGCGTTGACCAGTCTTCTGACATCCGCTTGCTTGAGCTTGACGCGATTGAACGAGTCATATCGACTCTGATGTTGGGCATTTACTGCTTCGCGAAATAGAAATCTCCTTTCCCTCTCCCGCTCAAGCTCTTCCTTGTCGATGTTGAAGCCATCCTTCGCATCGCGCGCGCCGGCATCATCATCTTCGTCCTCCTCGTCATCCCCCTCGCCATTCGCTACCGAACCAGCGCCAGCCGTGCCACCTCTCCGACCCCCGGGCGTCGACTTGCCATCTTCGCCGTTGACAAGACTGACGCTACTTTGGCGAAAGACTCCCGAATACTGCTTCGGCGGACGACCGCGACTCCGCTTCTCGCCCCGCTTGCGCTTCCGGCTCGACCCATCATCGTCGCCGGGTCCGCTGATGGCGCTCTTGATCTCGCCATCGTCGCTCAAGTCGCCGATCGAATCATCGTCCACGGGAGAATACTGATCCTGGTTCGCGCGACGGTGTTGCGCTTCTAATGAGTCTTCGGGCGGATATGAAGTCTGGCGCAGGCCGGAAGGTGTCGAGACCGTCGAAGTGGCCCTGCTTTTGAAGCCTGTCGGCAGTGCCAATGAAGGCCTTTGGCGCGGCAGTGCGAGCGGCGTCGCTGCAGGTGGTGATGTTGCGCCGTATGGCGGCGGCGAAGCCATGCTTACGATGTTGCGGAAGAGATGCTTGACGATGGCAGGATGGGAGTGAGGTAGTGACGATGTTCGCAGTGAGGGAAATTGGGAAGGTCCGCCGACGCGCATTTACATGAACGCAACGACGCGTGCTGGATAATTTAGCCTGCGCGTCGGGGACGATCCGTGAACAGCAATCTAATTGCATGTGCAGTGGTTGCGATTATTGTAAAGAACCAACCAATTTTCATGAGCTACTGACCAATCTACCGATATAAATGATCATACAATTGCTGCTATGGTCAAAAGAGCCCATCCTGGTGACAGAGAGAATCTGGAAGAGAGGAGAATGAGTGGAAGAATATTGTACAGGACCGGCCCCAGATCAGTCGTCAACGCTGCCGCTCCTATGTCGAGCTGAGTAGTTCAGCTGATCGTGGCGCTATGGTTATTCTGTCTCATCGTGATCATCGAACGGCCAATGCCTGATGATCATCTCACGTTCGAGATCATCATCGGCGGACCTCAGAGCTTCCGCTTGCATTGCCGCAGCTCCCAACTTTGCGTCTTCAAAACCTTCATCCAAGACCGATCCATCTCTACCGATCCTGATGATTCCACGAAGAACATCAAGTTGCTCGTCGGCCTCTTCCTGCCTTATAATCGCATCCCGAATTGTTTCGATGTCGGAAATTTCGAACGAGATAGGACAAAGTTGGGAGGGACTGCCATTCGTCGCTTTGGGAAGACTTGCTTCCCAATGTCTTGCAACAATCACTAGGTCTGCCTTGAGGAGGAAATTGTTCCCTGCCCAAGGCGCACAGGCGTGCCGGAATAGTTTCCGGCCAAGGAGGTCTCCATCCTCCAGGAGAGCTTTGAAATGTGAGTTGTTCTTGGAAGCGGTGGCTCCCATGTAGTAAAAGTGAGCATGCCGCCTGCTGCCGCCTGCGGTAGAGCTCAAGTTCTCTTGCCTTCTCTCCGTCATCGAAATTTTCCATTGGACCTGGGTGCACGCGGCAACATCGATGGTGGACGACTTGGACTCAATTTCTGCGATTTGCGAAAATATCCTCTCTCGCTCCTTGTTGGAACGATCGTACCAGACATCACCCAATGGCCTACCGTCAACTCGCTCCATGAGGATGTACTCAGCGCCGACAGCATTACTGGCGTCGGCAGAATAGGCGAACACTTTGGGCACAGGAATGCCGAATCGTCGGAGGAAATCCATGGTTGCGACTTCACTGGCGGTAGCGAACCGCTTCGGTTGGGTGGATGGATATGGCAGACGCGCGATGATTTCGATTCCATCGTTCATTACGACGTTGAACAGACGATTGAAGCCTCCCTATACGGACTTCCGCAACGATCGAACATCGCTGCCCTGTCGTCCGACAGACCGCGCAGCCACTTCTGCAAGGGAAGGGATGTTGAGCTCAAGCCGTGTTTCCTGCATGCATTTCTGTTCATTGTACCTTGTGATGTCGCACATGCATCGGATTCCGGCGGGTACTTGAAGGTATTCAGTGGGGAGATCTACAGCCACCGTCCAGAGGTATAGTTGAATGCTTCCGCAGGCTGGACCAGGTCCGCATAGAACCGTGCTCCAAACCGAGCACAGGGTTCACTCGCGGCGAGAAAGCCATCTGCAGTCTCCCCTCATGAAAGCGTTCCGCGTCGCCCAGGACGCAGTCCGAGTGATCCTTGTGGCGCCGTTATCGTTGACATAGTCAATTGGTTCATTGGCCATGAAAATTGCTGCAGTGGAGATGCGCCACGTGGACGGGGACGGCAATGGGGCCGCAGGTGTCCAAGGTGATGATTGCGCCCTTTCGGCGAAGTCTGGGCATACGTCGAGCGGACCAGACGCCCAAGCTCCAACAACCTGGGGTTTATCGCAAGCCACCAAGATTTATAAGTTTCACCCAAGATCCGCGCCAACTACGTAGCCGGACATACGGTAGTTATAAATCCAATCCTTCCACGACAGAGACACGGTGTGCACATTTGCTCTCAGCGGTGACCTTTGAGCCGTGCTACACTCGTCTGAACCACTCATTCATACCAGACCCGGAACGATCATTGTAAAGTCGCACAGCTCTGTCCACCCTCAAGACCGAACTCCGCCGCCGCTTGACCCGGAAACAACCAACACCACCCCGCCCGCGCGGGCCAACCTCCCCACCACCATGGCAGCGACGCACAAGCCCAGCCTGCCCATCTACCACCTCGGCCTCAGCGACGACTCCTTCCACGACCCGGCGCACACGGGTCCCCGGCCGACGCACGACCTGCCCAAGGGCGGGCACTGGTCGCTGTACAGCACGATCGAGATCGCGGCGCCGCCGCGGCACGTCTACGACGCGCTGATCGACGTGCAGCAGTGGCGGCACTGGAACAGCTACATCACGGCCGTCCGCATCACGAAGCACCCGAAGGCGCACCACCGCGGGCTCAAGATGGAGGCCGGCACCTGCATGGACATGACGGTGCGCGTGTCCGCGGCGGAGGAGGTCACGTACCGCGCCGTCTGCCACTACCGCGAGCGGCTGAAGACGCGCGACGACGGCCGCGCGAGCCACGCCGCGGGCGGCAACGTGACGCGCATCCGCTGGACCATGGACAACGCGAACGCGCTGCTGCCCGCGTTCGTGCTGAAGACGGAGCGCGTGAATGAGATCATCGAGACCGAGGACCCGAACGTCACCCGCTATCGGACGTGGCAGGCCTGGGGCGGCTTGCAGGCGCGCAGCTATCAGAAGAAGTATGAGACGGTCTTCAAGGGGAAGTTCGAGGATATGTGTCGGGATCTGAAGCGGCAGGCGGAGACGCTGTTTGCGCAGGAGCAGGAGAAGGCCCAAGCCGAACAAGGGGCAGCGCAATGACACGAGTAGATTTCGGCGCGGGTTCGCTGAGGTCTGGGAGGTGACAGTGGATGTAATGTGACCATATGAGCAATGTAATGTGGCGGGCGGTGTCGAGCTTTTTCGACGTAATGTGAAGGGGTGTACAGAGACCAGTCCTCTGCTCAGCGCAAAGGTAGCAGGAAAGTATACGATGACATACGTCGAAAGGCGTCCGAATGAATCTCGTGAACACGACAAGCGAGAGATGGAACCCTGGCATATATCGATATCATTTCTGGCTATGGATTTGATGCATTCTCACCAGACAGGCTCTTGCACAGGTTCTCATTCCGATTAGCCCACTATCTGTCGTGACCTCTGACCCAGGTCCATTATCATGCCGTTGTTGCGAGCATGAGATCTCATCATTGATTCATCATTCGTGCCGGAACGTGTGAAGCCGTCCTCCACGATCGGATAGCACAGGTCTCTAGAATCACCATGTACACATGTACGGTGGTCGCCAGATCGCCGAGCCCTTTCGGTGTAGATGAAGGGACCCTCGAACTCGCGGAGCTTGTTTCGAGCATTCCGCGCCAGCACGGTTGTCCAGTCGATAGGGTTTGACACCGGCTGGCTTCTAGCTCTTGCGGCTGCTGCGACCAGAGCCAGATGACCTAGAAAAGACACATTAGCTTCTGATATCATCCAAGGGAGAGCGAATGATTGACTCACATCGAGATTCTCCGCGCCACCTGGTTCAACGTCGGATCATTCTCCGCATCGCGCGACGCGCGCTTGAGCGCCTCGTCGCGGGCGACCTCGGTACTCCGCCGCACCTCCTCCTGGCTGGGCGGCAGGCGCTCGTTTTGGATGTCGACCTTGCGCGCGTCCTCGAAGGAGCTGATGGCCTGCTTGATGCCCTCGGCGCCGAGCATGAGCGTGCCGGCGGGTAACCGGCCGCCCGAGGCCGTCTTGAGCTCCGTCACGCGCTCCGACTCCTCGCGCAGCACCTGGAAGACGCGCGACAGTCGGCCAATGGCGAGGATCTTGTTCTTGATCGCGCGGCGCTTGAATTCGATGCTCTCCGGGTCAATGGGGTTCGAGGCCGCTGCGCCGGCAGCACCAGCGGCACCGCCCTCGATGAGCGGCGGCGATGAGGGGCCCGACGACAGCGGCGTCTCCTCCTCCAGCTCCTCCTTGCTGCAGGTGTTCAGGATGGCGATGAGCATATCGGTAATCTTCTCGCCGACGAAAGGCAGCGACCAGGTGAAGACGTCCATGAAGTTGGGCAGCCAGTAGGGGTGCGGCGTGCAGTTGAACTGCCGGATGTTCATCACATTGTTCTCGTACTTGAGCACGGCGGCTTTGTTGTTGTAGACATCGAGGTAGTTGGGCGCGGAGAAGATGGTCATGACGGACGGGAAGCCGGTCGTGCGCGTCTTGCGGTACATTCGGTAGCCGGCGTCCTGCGCCTCGTGGGCACGGATGATGGAGAGCAGGTTGTTCTTCTCGAGGAAAGCACACGCGGCCGGGTAGCTGAAGAAATATGAGCAACCACGCACGTGGTTGTGGACAAAGAACTCCTGGGTCTTTTCCTGCCCAAACTCCTCCAGCGGGTCTGCCCAGAGAATGTCGCACATCAGGCCGTGCGTGGGCGGCTCTCGGAATCGGTCAAGCGCTTTGATGTCCTCGAGGGTGTGAAGTTCGGGGCTCAGACCGCCGTGAATGCACAGGAACTGCTTGTTCATAACGGCCGCAAGTGGCAAGGAGCAGAATGACTCCATGCAGGCCTCGTAGACGCGCTCGCTGTACTTGTGCTTGCACTCCAGCTTGAACGTGAAGTAGTCCGTCAGGTGGCGACATTCGTGGTTACCGCGCAACAGCCAGAGGGTGTTCGGGTACCACATCTTGAGCGCCCAGAGGTACAGCACACACTCAATGGAGAAGTATCCACGGTCGACGTAGTCTCCCAAGAACAAATACCGCGTCTCGGCAGGGTCGCCACCGACTTCGAACAGCTTCATGAGATCAAAGTATTGTCCGTGAATATCACCGCACACGGTGATGGGCGCATCCATCTCCAGCAAGTTGGGCTCGGCGCGCAGCAGAGCCGTTCCCGAGTTGAGAATCCATAGCGCTTGCTCTTCCGTGAGGCGACCTTCCCGGTACAAGTGCTGCTTGAGGAATTGGAGGTTCGGCTTCGATCGATCCTGTGGTGAGAGGAGCTGGTCTTCGGTGGGCACGCTGAACGCGGGCGCTTGCACGTCTGTGGCGAGGGAACGTCAGCGACGATCGCAATGGACAGACACCACGCGCGGTGTGTTGGGGGATGTAAGAGCATGCTCCGACGTACCTTTGCAGACGCGCTCCTGTGTGCTCACTTGCTTGCCATCCTCCATCGTGTGCAGGGTGAAGTCGATCTCCGGGATCTGCTTCTTGTTCTGCACCGCCCGGATGGCATTGTCCAGGTAGGAATCCTGGTTTGCGGACGGCTGACCGTCCATATTGGGCGGATCGGAGAATTTTTCTGCCTGGTGGTTACGAGACCGATGCGAAGAGAGGAGCGCTGGCCCAAGATTGTGGCGAAGCAAGAGCGGTGGATATCCAGTCGCCCGGCGCGTGTCGTCTCAGGTCGTGCGACCCTGCTTTTGAGCGAGCGAGAGTCGAGTACCGGTGAGGGGTCAAGCTTGGCGGGCAACGTGGGAAAGGGCGGCGTGGACAGCTGGGCCGGCCGCAAGGAGATGTCGGTCGAAATTGCCCCGTCACGATTGGAAGATCTCGTCGTGCGCGAGTGGGAGGGGAGACGGCGATTCGGTGGCAGGTGTTGTATCGATCGGAGAAGCAGGCGGCTGTGGTGCGCTGGGGTGGAAGTTATTAGGTAGGTATGCGGTCAGATGGCGACTATTCTGCTGCTGGTTTAAACCTGCGTGCACCGCGCCGCCCAGGGAAGCTGGGTTTTCGTCGAGGGGCCAGCCAATGAGCGGGACCCTCCCTCGTCCGGCCATGTGGGGTCTTGACTTGATACGAGAATAGATCTGATGAGACACGGCACAGAACTCCTTCTTCCTCCTCGAAGCTACACTAAAGAAAAGCTATCTCGTCACCCTCCGCCTTCCGACTTCTTCCTCCTTATGCTGACACGACGGCGGTTCCCACACATTTCATGCCCGCCGAGACCGGCTGCATTCGCGCCAGACGCACATCGCCGGGATAGAGCTGACAGATCCCAAAGTGTTGTTCATCCGCGCACACGATCGCGCCGACATCGAAGCACCATTGGTACCCCGGCCAAGGTGGCGAGTATGAGAATTCCACGGGCTGTCGTGACTCGACCGATCGCTCCTGATTGTCCCATGCTGGTGTGCAATGATTGCCCGCGATGACGCTGTAGACCTTCTTCTGGCTGTCGCACAGCGCCCAGTTGTATCCGCCGAAGCAGACGGCCTTGTTGGGTTCCGTGCACTCGGGCACTGGGAGCAACGATCCTGCTCCATCCCGCTTCGTTTCTGTTGCTCGGGTCATAGGTGTCGGGTTCGAGTCGGTATCGACTGCGGCCGCTCGCAAGGCGAGGCTGGCTTCTTGAGGTAAGGCAAACCCTTGGGTGCCGGTGACGAGATATGAGAGGAACAGGGCGACTGTCGCCGTGTTCATTGATGGTAAGTTTGGGAACATTTTGTGTTCCGTATGTGATCCCGATTTGATCAAGCGAATGTTATCGTCGGTTGGTCTGAGTTTGTCGATTTTGAGGAGAGAAAAAAGTGAGAGAGGAGGGAAGGCCAACCGTGATCTCCTCCTTCTTATATTCCATTCCTGCTTTGGTCATGGGTGAATGTCTTTGTATGTTTCTGATGCGCATTCGGAAAGCGATGACTGGAATGGATCAGCAGGAATGTCCAGGCGGAATGCGCGACAATACGATGCGCTCATCTTCTCCCATGACGATCCACATTCCAGAAACACCCCATCGTTTTTTTTTTCGAAGACTATATTACGACGAGATCAGAGCCACTTCTTGGGAACTCACAAGACATACGTTTGATTGCAATACACGAAAGCACAGAGAGCAAAAGCCGTCATCTTTGATATCGAGGTGATCAACCGACGGCTCTTTTGTGTAACCCGATACCAGAAAGTCTCCCTGGCCGGCATCTTCTCCAAGTTGGACACGAACGCGCACACACGAACGCCGGTGGAATGCTCGATGGAAGTACACCCCTTCGTTCGACGATGAAACCTCCTCTGCTCGATCGATACGACGCTTTGAAGTTCGATGTCCCATCACGTCAATCATGCATTCACGGAACACAGTGATTGGCATGCACTTCGGACTTGTTCCACAAATTCTCTCATATCGTTCCGAAATCATCTGATCATACAGTACATCGCGCGTCTCTCCGCTCCTCTTTCCTCGCCCCCTCATCACCCATGCCTTTCCAGCTTCTATTCAAGCACGTAGTCGTCGTGATGTTCCCCTTCAATACCACAACCACCCATCCAGCACGCCCCGACGCGCGATAACCCCATTCGCGCACGTCGTCCCCGCCGCCAACGCCTGCGCAACCGCACAGCCATTCGTGTCACAGAGCCCAAACTGGCTGCTACCGATACAGACCACGCCGCCGGCGCTCGTGCAGCTGACGGATCCGCTGGCACAAGTGCCGGAGGATGTGGTGGCCGAAGAGCCGGAAGCAGGAGCAGCGGCACCGCTACCGGCACTGCTCCCGCTCTCACTTCCACTTCCGCTTCCGCTTCCACCAGACGCAGCACCGCCCGTGGGTGCAGCCGCGCCGGCGCCGCCCGGCGATGTGCCCGTCACGGTAATCAGCGTCGTCTGCGTGACGGGGCCGAGCGCGCCAGCGGTGCCGGCGCCGGTGGTCGCAGCCGCGGCGCCTCCAGTCGGGGAAGCGGCGCCACCGGCACCTGGACCGCGGCCGTTGGGGTTGTAGGTCGGCGAGGCGCCGGAGTTGGCGCTGTTGCCACCCGATGGGCTACCACTGCCGCTACCACTGCCGCTACCACTGCCGCTGCCGCTACCGCTACCACTGCCGCCAGTCGGAGAAGCCGGAGCGGAGCCGCCCGCGCGGCCCTGGCACGCCGCCGCAGTTGCAGTCTTGATCGGGTAAACCTCCGAGGACGGGGCGTTGGCCGGGATCACCGTGGTCACATACTGCCCCGGCTCTGGGAAGCCGACGTACGTGTTCTCCTCGGTGGCGCAGCCGGCATTGACGTCCGCCAGGTTCGCGACGAACATGCTGGGGAAGCTGGCCATCTCGGAGCCGTCGCCGCCGGTGAGCTGGGTGTTGACGCAGTCCATGTACATCTCGCGGTTGCCGATCGTGTTGAACCAGGTCCAGGCGAGGATGGCGTGCCCGTCCTTGACGCCCTTGGGGATCGTGAAGTTGAACTGGTTCAGGCACTCCGTCTGGTCCGGGCCGGTGCATTGCTTCGACACGGCCAGGTTGCCGTGCGCCGTCACGGGACACCCGCCCTCGATGCTGTAGATCACGTACCAGTTCGCCGGGTCCTTGACCTTCGCCGCGTCGGTCTCGTACGTGATGCTGATCTGGCACGACCCGCCGCCGTGCGTGGCCGTGTTGGCGCCGTCGCCGTCGTCGAACTCGAGCAGCTGCGAGGACCCCGCGGGCATCACTTGGCCGCCCGTCGTCGGCAGGGCCACGCCGTGGCAGGGGAAGTCGCTGCCGCTGGCGTCGAGCGGCGGCTTGACGCCGTTGCCCTGGATCGGGGTCGGGCTCTGAATGAACAAGTGGGCGTTCGCGGCCGCGAGGAGGCTCGCGGCGGTGAAGAGGGTCTTGGTGTACATTGTAGCTGGGTGTGTATAATGTATCGTTTTGTTTTATTTCCAATGGCCTCCCGAAAGAGTGGCTTTTGTGGTTCAAGACAGTCCGGCTGTCTATGATATCGTTCGCCGGGATCGCTGTTCTGGATACTGGCCCGTGGTGTCTAGAATGTATATATGTACAGAGAAGATGAGGCCAGCTCGTGAGAAGAAAGACGCGAGCAGTGTCGATGCCGAGTGTCAAGGTCTCGGTGTGTGTCGCGGAAAAATGCCTCGAGAGAGTGTGATAGCGGCTGCACCAGGCAATACGCTATTGAGGAAACGAGACACCAAGGAAACGGTGAAGCAGAAGAGAAAAGTCTCCGAAAACAATGGGCGAGGGATGTTGCACAAGAAGAAAAAACCAGTGCCGAGAGAACAATGACCTTTATGGATGTCCCGGAGCACAATATCGCACGACACTTACCACACCACGCTCCCCCTACCTGCGAGCCAATGACGCGCGCCGGCGCCTGCTCGATCATCCGGCGGCGATGGGTGTGAGCATCTCGAACCATCAACGATCAGGAGGTCTAGTGGACCTTGCAAGCGCTGCGGTTTCACAACGCCTCCGTCTTCACGACTCTCCGGCGCCCGGCCACCAGCGCCGTGCTGAACGACCGCTTGGCCGGGGATAGCACGAGGTCTGGAGTGCCGGGGCGCCAAGCGCATCCATAGGCTGCCAAACGGTCGCAGGTTGTCGCCATGAAAAGAGTCTTGACCTGCGGTACCTGCAGCAGTGGGGTTTCTTTCCTTGCTTGGATGGGAGCGTGACCGACCAAACGATCCATCCTGGCGGTTCGACGACCACCACCACCACCCAGTCCAGCGGAGTGTCGTCGTTTGAGATGCGCGGAAGAGCGTACTTGGCTGCAAGCGGAAAGTTTCGTGTAAGCGCGCGTGTTGGACACGAGCCACCAAAGCGACGTGCTGGGAGCCAATCAATTCCCCGCCACCATCTGGTTCTGTGGTTAGGCCGGGCGTCGCGCGGGCCGCAGATCCTAGTGTAGTAGGGCTTAGGCTGCTGGGAATGTTTCACCATCGCCCGCGCGAGCATGCACTTGGCTCGGTCTGTGGACGACACCTGCCGAGTTGCCCGTGATGGGAGGCTTGGACCGACGCGTGTTACCAGGACTCAGTCTCGACTTCGTTGGAGTGGCTGTCAGTGAGGATTTTGATCGTATTTGTGACACGAGAAAACGCAGCACGATGGTGCAGCAATACAGGTGATTGGTGAGAAGCCCATCGTGACTTGGTCGCTGGTTGACACTCGGCACGGACGACATCGCTGCGGACGTCCGTATGGCACACGACCACGCCTACCAGAACATCACTTGCTGATTTCATGGCCGCCCGAAGCGAGAATCAGGGCATCAAGGTGATAACATCCGTCGCATTGACCGTGGGAAAGTGTTTCATCTACAATCTGCTCTTGGTCGGCACCAGCTCCTCCACCTTCGCGAACTGGTAATAGTAGTTCAGGCACTCCTTGTTCGCCAGCGTGTCCGACGGCTTGATGATCTTGCCCGACACGATCTGCTTGACGGGCAATTCGACCTTCTTGAGGTTGATCGTAGTCTGCGAGGGAAGAGCAATGTGTCAGCAGCTGAGGGGGTCGACTTCACAATTTGCAGAATGAACGATGCACTCACCGGAATCTCAGGCGTCTCAAACACGTACTTCGGCACGCAGCGCCGTCCACAATCCCGCGCGATCGCCTCCTTGACCCTCCTCACCAGCTCCTGCGTGAATTTCTTTCCCGGCTTCATCAACAGGAACAGCATGACGCTCTCGTCTGAATCCTGCGGCCTGCGCTGGCCCACACAGATACTGTCCTGAATCTCGTCGGGGAAGTTCATATCGAGCACGTTATAAATCTCCGCACTCCCGAACCGCACGCCCGACGGGTTCAACACGCCATCGGCGCGCCCATGGAAGAAGATCTGTCCCGTCTGGGGATGAATCGAGATGAAATCGCCATGCGTCCAGACACCATCGAAGCGCTCGTAGTACGCGGCGAAGTACTTCTCCCCGGTCTCGTCGCCCCAGAACTTGATCGGTTGGGACGGGAACCCGCGGGAGCAGACCAGCTCGCCGGCGGCGCCGATCGGCAACGCGCGCCCCGGGACGCCCTTCCCGCCCGCGACCTCCTGATCGAAGGCCTCCATCCGCATGCCCAGGCCGGCGTACACGCACCCGCCCGCGTGCACCGGCATCATGGTGTTGTCCATCGCGAAGCAGGCCGCGATGTCCGTGCCGCCGGAGATGTTCGCGAGCTGGACGTGCGCCGGGAAGCCGACGTCGTAGAACCACTCGAACTGCGCCTCGGAGAGGACCATGCCGGTGCTGACGACGCGGCGGAGACGGCTCAGGTCGGCGATGTCGCGGGGCACGATCGGGTTCGGCTTCGCCATGGCGAGCGTCTGCAGGAAGCGTGGCGAGATGCCGAGATCGGTGACTCCGAGTTTGCCCGCGAGCTGGATCAAGATCTTCGGGTCGGGTTGGAACGGGGAGCCATCGTAGAGCACAGTCCGAGAACCGTTAACAAGAGCCGCGACGGCGGTGAGATACATGATCCAGCCGGTTGTCGTGTACTGCATCAAACACAGGTCATCCGGGTCCATCGCGGCGGCATCCCGGTGCAGGTTCGCTTCTTTCTGGCCGTTGAGCAGCACGCCGCCGACGCTGTGGACGATACACTTCGGCATGCCGGTCGTCCCGGACGAGTAGACGATGAGGAAGGGCTCATTGAACCCGATGCGATCGAACCGCAACGTGGCATCGCCCTTCGCCGCCTTCAAGAAATCCTCCAACAACTCACCCTTCTCCACCGACGAGATCTCCAACGGCTTGCCCGGCGTCCGGGGCATGCTGACGATCGCCTCCAACTCCCCAATGTCCCGCATGCCCGCCACGATCTCGCGCATCTTCGGGCGCAGATCGATCGCCCGCCCATTGTACAACGCCCAGTCATCGACGAATACGAACTTCGGCCGGATCTGCCGCAGCCGGTCCAAGACGCCCTTGGTGCCCATATCCGTCGCGGACGACGAGAAGATCGCGCCGACCGCCGCCGTCGCATGCAGCACGGTGAGCGTATCGATGGAGTTCGACGCCACGACCGCGACGCGGTCGCCGCGCCGCACGCCGCGCGCCCGCAGCGCATTCGCCAGCAACCCGGCCC
>MTSC01000018.1:399706-438714 GCA_002368545.1 Ramichloridium luteum | reverse complement strand
AATATTATAATTTTAAAATTAAAAAAAAACTTAACTTTAATTTTAACGCATAAAAAATAAAAACAACTTATAGCTTATGCTTAAATACTTTAATATTAAAAACAAACTAAAACTATAAAAAACTAAAAAAGTAGCTTAGTTTAAAAATAAAATTCTTAAACTTAGTTTAAAAAAACAACTTAAACTAATATGCTTAATAAAAGATTTTTTATATATATAAAACATATATAAATAAACAAGACATTTTTATAATAGCTCATATAAAACTTATGTTATTAACTTATTAATTAAAAGTTTTTTTTCAATATATATTTATATATTTATTATTAAAACAATCTTTTAAATTATATTTTCTTTTTAAAAAGTTGACTTATAACATTATATTTTATTTTTATAAAAATATAATTAATATTTATTAATAAATATAAAAACAAAATATATAGCATTAAATAATAAAATATAACTAGCATTTATTAATAAATGCTTAAAGCAGCTATTAATAGCTTTTATTTATAAAAGCTATTTTTAAAAATAAAAATAAAATTATTTTAAGCTTTGCTAATGCTAAAAAATTATTGCTAGCATTTATTAATAAATATTAACAATATAATTAAATTTATATATAGTTATATATAATATAGATTTTTACCTTTAACTTAAAGCCTTAAAATTGTTTTTAGCTTTATAATAAAAAGATTTTAAGTCTTTATAAAAATGTTTTATAGCAGCAAGTATATTCTTTATTTAGCATACTTTAAAAGAACAAATTCAAACCTTTATAAACATTTTCTGTTAAGTCTTTAAAGAGCTCGAAAAAACGATTATAGGTCGTGTTTTATTCGTTCCGAATTCTTTAAAGAATCTAAGCCTCCTGCAACAGCCTCGTGTGCTCGGTCGATGTCGGAGGCTGAAGGGTGCGAGTGAATTCCTGCGCCTCGCAAGCATACGGACAGCGGGTGCGGATGGCAGCGCCATAAGCTCGAAAGACGAATGGAAAAGGCAGGAAGAGCAGCGCAAAGGCGGTCGGCACCGCCATGGTCCCCTGCACGCCCAACGTGTGGAAGAGCCAGCGCGTGGAGAATGGAAAGACAGCGGCGAAGAGCGCGCGGGTCACGATGCACACGGTCAGGGCGGAGGCCGCGAGAAACGTGTACGAGTCGACGAGATAATTCGTGGAGCCGATGGTGATCAGGACGATGCCGAACCCAAAGGGAACCCCGGCGGCAATGCTGACGAAGGCTGGAATGCTCGCGTCAACAGCGAGGGTGAACCAGAGCAGGCCGATGAACAGTGAGACGGCCCCGATGCAACAACCATCGAGGCGGGTTTCGGGGTTTGCGCCGCCTGCTGCAAGCAGGGAAGTGTATCGACGATTGTTCCACAGCTCGAACACCACCGACGAGAGGGTGCCCACGAAGAGACCAAGAAACGATAACCCGGCCTTACTTTGCGACCAGCCGTGGCGCGCATACACCAGCGGAAATGCAGCAAAGGTCATGTAGAGGGTGCCGAAGATGATGGCCTGGTAGAGCGCGAGCAAGGCAACAATTGGCTCACGCATCGCCAGCTGCCACGGTCGGGCCAGGGTTGTCGCGAGCGAGCGGGGCAGGAAGGCATGTTTCGCCTTGAGGAGATCAAGAGCCGAGATGTGCGGCTTACTGGTTGCATGGGCGAGCCGCCGCGCCCGGCGGCGCAGCAGCACAGGCGCGAAGGTCTCCGGCATGATCCCGAGGACCAAAAGCAGGGCGGCCGTGGACAAGATCGCCATCAAGCCCATCAGGCTGCGCCAGCCGAGATGCTGCGCGATCGAGCCGCCCACGATCGGACCCAGGACGGGGGCAAAGAGGGGAACAAGAGCATAGACGGTGATGGCATGGCCTCGCGTCTCCGGGGGGAACGTGTCGGCAATGATGCCGCCAGAATTCGTCAGTGGGGCGGCACCGAAGGCGCCGGAGAGCAGGCGTAGGAGCAGGAGGCAGGTTGCGTTGGGACTGAAGCAGACTGCAACGTTGAGAAGCACATGCACGAGCGTGGATGTGTAGAGGACGGGCTGTCGGCCAATGGCCTCTGTTTCGGTGCCGGTCAGTATGCGTACTGTCGACCAGGAGATGCCTGCCGCGGGGCTGCGGGGTATAGGGACGGACATACCAGATGCAGGCGCCCAGACTAGCGGGCCTAGGCAGAAACCGAAGACGAAGAGACTCAGCCCCAACGTAGCAGTTTCCGGCGTAATGTGCAGATCCTCTGCTATCTGCGGCACGCCACTTGCGTAGGCGCTGGAGATGAAGGCCACAGAGAAGGTAGTGTAGCCGGCGACGCCGCAGAGGAGCCACCGGTGGCAAGCTGAGAACTGCTTCGGGTCCTCGGGGTCGTGCGCCAGGAACGAGACGATGTATGGTCCCTCAGTGGCGTCGGCTTGGGGATAGTGGTGCTCGAGCACGGCTGCGGCGACGGGACGGCGCCCGGTCCGCGCACGTAGCCACTGGACGATCATCGTTCCCCCAAAGCTGTCGCGTTCTTGCGTGTAATGTTGCAAGATTCGAGTTCCTGGTGCCTTGGAGAGACTCAGTGGACGTGAGTGGAATCAAGCAGCGGCCGAAGCGGCAAGAGCTTGAGGAGTGCGGCTCGGGGTGGCCAATCTCGAGAGTCACGCGTCGCGACGTCCACCACCAGGCGTAGAAGCGTGGATTGGCCGTCCTGGTCATCGTTGAAGACGTTTGACAGCACCAGTACACTATTTCGCACGAGCTGTCGGCGCATTGGGTAGGGCTTCGGGGGAGAACACGGCGCATTCTTCGGCGGATCGGCAGCCGATCGCCCCAGGTCTGGCGCGCAGGTGAACGCGTGGTGGCGAGATCCAGCACGTTTCTGCCCTCTGCGGATCGCTCAGCCCTGCGCGCGCCTGGGATCGGCATTGGCGAAAGCTTCGACACCGCGCTGGTGGCATTGGGCCGGCGTGTGAGCAGCAATGGTGTTCGTGGCTGCAGGAGCCGTGATTACTGAATAATAATTGATTGTCTGGCTAGTCGGTCAGACGAGGAGCCACTTTCGCCGCCGGATCGTGAGGTTGGTATTGGTTGACAGACACAGTCACTGCATCACGCACCCTGACCTCTGCCAGGAACGCTTGACACTCCTGACACAACGCCAGTCACAATCTAACGGGCTGATGGACTGGCGGGCTGCAGTGCCCCAGAGCGGCTGCAATGTCCCAATGCGGATTGAAACCGGTGTCCAGGCTGACGAGAGATGTGTCGTCTGTCCCTACCAGGGCCGACCACCCTCGCTAAATTTCATGCACCTCTTATGCAAGGCTGGGAACAATGTGAGCGGAGTATCGTCCCTGCTTATCTGCCCATGAACTGGCGACGCGAAGCCAGCATCCGGCAGCTATCCTGAAAACGTCCACACGAGCCCCCCGGGTAAGCACGGTACGCCAGTCTTCAAGGGCAGGATTCCGTTGTGTGTTTGATAGATCCTGCAGGATTTTTGCTCGCTGCGGGCTCCACTGTTCGGATGGTTTCTCACAGACCGTGGAAGTTCCGTCTCCCATTACCGCTCATCGCTGTCGCCAGACCTGATGCACACGGCACGTGAAGCACAGCGGTGCGTCCAGCTCTTTGCGTAGAGATCTGCATTTAGCTGATCCATACCTCAAGCATCACCGCACATATCTGCAGTCCTTCGACCGTCGAAGTGTAAGACAAAGATGAACCCACGTCATTGGCCGAGAGTGCCGCCCTGGCCTGCCAGTACTGGGATGATTGTTTATAACGTCTTGACAAAGATGTGACGCGCCGCCCACTATTCCCATTCTTGCCTGGGGCCTGGCGTGCGATAAGTTAGGTGAGATTTGGAGTCGGCCTTGATATATGTTTGCACGCGTGTCGAAAAGATCTTCGTCGCCCATGGGCGCTCAGTCTGTCTACGAGCTGTCGCCGTTATGCTGGCATCTGGCGCTACACAGAGCGACAGTGCGAATAAACGCCTGGCGTGCGATCGCTGCCGCGGGCAAAAACTCAAGTGCCGGCGGGAGGAGGATTCCACAGTTTGTCAACGATGCATCGCGGCCAAAGCACAATGCATTTTCGGCAGTCCAATTCCCCCGGGTCGTCCGCCGACCGTGCGACTCGCCGGGGAAGACTCCGCGCAGCAACAACATCCGCCGCAAGAGCAGCGACACCAGGAGCCACTGGGCGCGCAGTCGCAGGGCTACGAACAGCATACGGCGGGACGGGCAGTGGATGCTCAACAATCCCCAACCGGCGGAGCGAGGTCGCGCCCAGCGACGCTGCACACGTCCCCGGTGCTCGATAGTATCACCGTTAGCCAGAAATCGCGGCAGATTCAAGTGCTGAATCACGACGTCAATGCCGATAGCGCTCCTCTATATGATCACTTCAACGAGAGTGACATCGGCCTCATCGACTTCGCGAACACCCCCTTGACGCCAGCAACCAGCACGCTCTACGGGAACGATGGGAGCACCTCATGGGATGGCTCCATGAACACACACACCCATCCGCCGTTCTCGGCTGCCTGCGACGTAACTTTGCAGCCATGGGAAACCCTCGGGGTGGGAGAGAGCTTGACGTCGGTCGGGCACGGCCACCTCTCTTCAACAGCATCTTCTTCCGCAGCGGTCACACCTCCACAGCAGACGCTCATGCCGCGGAGCCAGTCGGCCGAACAGCTCTTGGAATTCGCCGTGGAGCTGCACCGGCTGCAGACCAAATGCTCGCTTGAAGGGCCCACCATGTCGAGTCTGACGGCTCCTCAAGTCTTTCCATCGGAGCTGGCAGGATTGATCATGAAATTGGCATCGAGTTTTCTGCATCTTCTCGACTCGCTATCGATGGAGCAAACCCCTCCTCCGGATCCTACGACTGCTTCTCACATGGATACATTCATGTCCATGTCGTCCGCCGCCGCCCTACCGCCGCTCCGCTCCACGTCCAACGCAACTGTGCGCAAACCCTCTTCCTCCGGCCTCGCCTCCCCGACTTCGTCTTCCTTCCTTTCAGTCAACAAATCTTCCTTCATAGACGATAGATCAATTGCTCTTCAGCTCCTTGCTTGCTACCTGGGGCTGCTCCAACTCTACCTTGTCCTTTACACCACCATCCTCGAGCATCTTCAATGGTCCGATTCCGAAGCCCGAACCCGTCAGCCCATCTGGACGGGCCTCGGCATTGGCAGCGCTGCTCTCGCGGCCTTCCCAGAGCTCCAAATGCGCATGGTATGTATGGCCCACTCCGCTGCATCCCCATTCCCCCTCCCTGCACCCATTGGCCACTTTACGCTAACCATGACGTGTGCCGCACGAGCTTGTAGGTCGTCCAGGCCTTAGCAGAGATCTTGTCACGCATCGAGACAAGGCTGGGCCTCATGGAACACTCGTCCCGCACGAGCGTGATGCGCACCAGTGACGCCGTCCCGGGCGTCCTCGGAGCCATGAAAGTTTCGCCGCAGCTCATCCGTGTCTGTTTGGAGGAATCGGCGGCGGGCCATGCGACCGGTCACAATACGGTTGCAGAGTTGGCCATTCTGTCGGATCGGCTGAACGCTTTGCTCAATTCTACCGAGAGACGCTAGGTGTGGGTTTGCATGACGGCGCGTGACTGTTTAGAGGCATGGATGGAGCTCGAGGTAATCACCTACAACAACAGTGATCTTACAGCCGAGAAGTTACAGAATAGTGCCGATAATTTATTCTTCCGATCTCAACCTCGCCTCCACCATGTAAGCATTCGATGTAGGCTCGAAGATCTATCAACGTATGAAAGGGCAGAGAAAAAGGTCAAACTTGAGCATCTTGATTTATAGGTGAACTAAACGACGTTGGAAGAATCTCTCCGCCGGTACTAAATAACAGATAGCCACCATTCGGTATCAATTTAAAAAGCCCATCTCTTTCCATTTGGCAACATACTTGGCTGCCACCTCCGCACTGACTGGTCCTTGGGATCTCAACGTTGGTGAGTGCTCTCGAGCTCGTGTAGTGTCCAGCCGTAGTCCTCCACACGACATGCGCTCGAAATGATGTTCAAGGAAGTCGATCAGCTTGGCCGCCGGATTGTCCAGGTCCATCGACATCGGCGATTCGCGAACTAATCGGAGCCATTCGGGGAACGGCACGATTCTCTCCGGGGGGATCTCGAGCGCGGCTGCGAGTGTCGCGATCATGGGCTGCCACGGCTGACCATTAGGGTTGTCAATGTGATAAATCGGCAGCGGCTCGCCGTCGCGCGTGATAAGGTCCACGATCGTTGCGGCGACATCATTCACCGGGACCCATGACAACGTTCCATGGAAGTCCGGCAGTGCTCGCAATGATTGACACGACTTGACCAAGAACGCGAAATGCTCCACGGGATTCCAGTAGCCGCTAGTTCGAGAGCCGGCGATCTGTCCTAGTCGCGAGCTCATCGCGTGGAAGTGTTGCGGATATTGATGGAGAGTGGCATCCAGGATCCGCTCACAGACGAGCTTTGCCTCGCAATAACCGACAGGAAGCACGGAGCGCACGCCCATGCTCTCTTCCGGAACCATAGTTTTGCCGGACCAGAGAGGATAACCACCGACGACCCCGATACTGGAGATGAATTCAAACCCGAAACGAAAAGTTGGCGGGCGTTGGCCAACGGCGTCACGAGCGATATCCACTAGATTGCGCATCACTCGAAATTGGCCTTCGAAGGCAGTGACGGGACGAGTACCACTCATCGGCCATGCATTGTGGATAATGTCAGTGACCTCTTCTGTCAGACTCTGGTAGTCTTCGTCAGACATGCCGAGCCGCGGTTTCGACGTGTCTGTCTCCACTATCCTCACTTTGGACCACTCATTCGATGTAATGTTGATCCCTCGGGACGTCAGAGATTCTTTCTGACGGGCCTCCGCCGGGTCGCTCGTGCGGCGGTTCACACAAATTACCTTTTCGACTCCATCTTGTCTGACGAGTTGCTCGACCAGGTGAGAGCCAAGGCTTCCTGTCGCACCAGTAAGCAGGACATGGCGCGATTTGGGTAGGGTTGCGCTGCTCGACGGGCTTGGCTCAGTAAATCCCATGGAGAACTTTTTAACAAGTCGAGACACATCTTGCTCCCGTTCATCCTTGTCGCGGCCACTGGCGATCACGGGCTCGGGAGCAATCGCTAGCCTGGCTCGGGGAGGCTCGGAAGCCAAAGCCACTATGATCTTCTGAATCGCGTTCTCAGGTCGGTGTCCATCCGTGTAGTCAACGTGCCCGAATCCGGCGGATCGAAGGTCTCGTTCCCACCGCGCCGGAGACGCAATTGCGTGCTGCCGACCATCATCAAAGAGCCACCACCCTTCTAGGAGGCCAAAAATGATTTCAATGAACGGAACGACCTTCGTCATCTCTAACATCATCAAGAACCCATCTGGCCTAAGCGCGGAGCGAATGCAAGCCGCAGACTTAGCAAGATTATGCGTCGCGTGAACAGCATTGCTCGCAATGATAACGTGTTGACCTCGTAGCTCCTCCGTGGGCATCTTCTCGATGTCGTGGACCGTGAATTTCATGAACGGGTATTGCTTGTACTTTTTCCGCGCTTGAGCGACCATGGAAGGGGCTATATCAGAAAACGTGTATTCCAGGGGGATCCCAAGCGTGGCCAAGTACGGCACAAGAATTTTAGTTGTACCTCCAGTCCCGGCACCCATTTCGAGAATCCGCAATGGCCCACTATCCTTTGGCAAGTCTGTGATCAACCGACCGAGAAAGTCTTTCATCTGATTGTAGGACATTTTGTTGAAGCTGTGGTCGCAATACAATGCTGATACCAATTCGCGGCCCTCTGGTGTGGCGAAAATGACCTGAATGCCATCCGTCTCCCCACGAAGCACGTCGGCCAAATGTTTTCCCGCGAAGTGGGTGAGCTTGATGGCATATTGCCATTCGAGATGTGCATCAAGCATTTCACGCAATAGCAAATCGCTCGACTTCTTCGGGACGGCGATAGCCGTCCTGTACATCTGACCATTTTTGGTGTCGATGATGCGACCTTCTTGTTCCAGAAGACGGTAGAGATACTCTACTAGTCGGTCATGTTGAGGAACGTGGCGGATGCGATCAATTTTCTGACCTGGGAATGCGGTCTTCAAATGATTACCAAGAGCTTCGAAGGCTTCCAGGACAAGCACGATACAAAGCTGCGTCGTCTTGGACATGATCACATTTGCAAAGTCGTCAATCTTATATCGACAGATCATGTCATCGCTCTGGAGTTTTGTCTCTTGGAAAGCTTCGAGAACTTGGGACGCACTGACTTTGAGATCTCCCATAGGGTGTAGTTCCGTCGTTGTCGCGGCGACGGATCCAGCTCTGGATGTGGCCGACGAGGCGGTCGAAGGTGTGCTTACCCCGTCTGAGCTTCCCACAGGCTCCGATACGACAGAGTCATCATCTTCTGAGGCATTGCCGTCCTCGTCGTGGTCGTTGCCATAGATCGTCCTTGTGATTAACTTAACAAACAACTCAAAGTTTGTCGCTTCCAATAAATCTGCGAGATCAAGCGTAATCTTGAACGCTGACTCTATGTCGCGGACGAGCTCCATACTCATCAACGAGTCTATGCCAAGGTCCGGCAATTCCGAGTCCGCTTTTACATCTGAGGGCTCGAGTCCTGAAATCTCGGCGACAATCTCGCGAACTTTCTCACTAAGATCCGGCCTTCCTGGTCCTTGTTTCTTGGGCTTCTTGTCAGACTTGTCCTTTGTGAGAGGCTCCTTCGAAGCACTGTGAGCCACGTCGTGGGAGATGACACTTCGAGCTAGTATAGGAGACTGCTCCTCGGTTGCGCGGGGCTTTAGCTGACCATTAAGCGCCTCGGACGAGGTCATTCGAGTCAAAATCTTGCTCATAGAAGCCTTGGATACCTTGTGGTACTGGATACCAATCATCACGCTAATCAGTGCACCATTAGTTGCATCAAAGGCAAACAAATCCGTCATGTACATCTTGTCTGATGCTTGTTGATGGTACGCAAGAACGTCCCAGGTGTTCGGCATTTCATAGCCTCGGTGAAATGTGGGCGCGTTGGTGAAAAGCTCGCATCCACTGGCTATATAGATGTCGCCAGGACTGCGCTCAGTCATGCAATTTACCCAGATTCCGCCGACCTGGCTGAAACAGTCGAATAAGAGGGTATCCAGCGCCGTCTTTCCCGAGTGGGCTTTGGTGACACGGCCGGCACTTTGGGAGCCTCTGCCAACAATCTTCTTCACTCCGCGGAAAATCTCGCCGTAGTCGACTATTTCACTGAAGGTCTTGTACACATTTCGGCCTTGAATGACATCATCGGCTTCGTGTTCGTTCGTCAAAATCTCGAGACAGCGTGTGTGATTCACCATCCGTTCAAAGCGAGCGAATTCTGAAATGTACTGGGAGTCATTGCGTGCAACGAAGCGAAGCGTGCCTTCGACGTGGGTTGTTTTGTGATTAGCAGTGTCAAAATCGCTGGAGCTGAAGATCTTCCATGACCAGGTATGGCGTTGCCCGTTGGCCGTACTATACTCAAGCCACACGAATCGACTGTGATCGCAGCAGATTGGAGCATGATTGACCATATTCAGAATCTGTGGTTGCATCTCCTCCAAGCCTAGTTCGGGCTCAACAGTTTTGATGGCTTCTGCAGCCATATCCACCTCGAGAGTAGCGGGGCATATGGGGGCAGTGTTGACGATCATATGTCCGGAGACGAACTCTTCATACAGAGAGCTGAAAGTGTTGATCCGAAATCGCGGATTGCTTCGATCAGGGCCTTGGAAACTCGCGAAACTGAAGAGGCCGGATGGGGGTTCATCTCTACTGGGCACGGTAAGACTCGGGTCACCAACACGGTTGTCTGGGACCTTCAGGTCCATCCAGTGTCGATGCTTCTCGAATTGATAAGGCGGAAGGACCAGCGTCGCGTAATCTTGTGTTTGTGAAGAGTGGTGCGGCCAAAATTGCACTTGAGTTCCTTCTTTCCAAAGTGAGGCAGTAGTGTCACTCAGGAGGCTCAAGCTATCGTCATGTGTAATGTCGACTGGGAAAAAGGCGGAACCAGTGGCTCCGAGCGCACGTCTGGCCATTGAAGTTATAGTTGAGCAAGACCCCGCTTCCAGCCATAGAGCGGACGGGTATCTCTTATGGAGACGCTGAACAGCATAACTGAAGTAAACTGGCTCCCTCATGTGATCGGCGGCAAAGTTCTCGTGAAGGCCATGATCAGGGAGCTCGATCTTTGTTGCTCTTTCTAGATGCATCTTTGGCGCCTTGAAGTGAAGCTTCTGCCCGAGCTCCTTCAGCCCGGGAACAATGGTCTCCACTAGCGAGGAATGGAACGCGTTCGTTACGCTCAAACGCTTTGTCTTCAAGGAAGCTAATGTCTTGTCCTGGGTCATGGTGTCAAAGAGTTTTTCGACCGCAGTGGTTCCTCCAGCCACCGTGAAACTGTTCGGCCCATTGAAGCAAGCAATTCCGAGATTGAATTTGCCGCTATACGTACTGTTAGCGTTTGTAATGAGTCTCTCGACCGTGGCTAGGTCGCCTTCAATAGCCACCATGGACCCGTTATCATCGGGGCACCAGGAGTCCCGCACAAGAGTTGCTCGAGCTACCACGAGGTTCATGGCTTCTTTTAGGGACAAAGCGCCCGAGATAGCAAGCGCAACTAGTTCTCCGAAAGAGTGCCCAACGACTGCATCAACCCGAAGTCCGCAACTGATCCAGGTCCTGGCACAAGCGTACTGCATTGCAAAAAGCATCGCCTGGAGTTGTACGATATCGGCAATGGGGCTGCGCTCGAATATGGCTGGGAAGATGCTATCGACACCAAGTGAACAGGAAGCAGCATCACATATGTCGAGTTCTGAGCGGAACGACGCCACTGTCTCGTATACAACCCGATCAAGGCCGATATAAGTCGAGACTTGCCCACCAAAGCAAAGGATGGTAGGCCGAGGCTCTTTCATCGTGAGGATATTCCGCCCCGCGATGATCTCGGTGAGGCATCCTTCAAGCTCCATGATGGACCTGCAGCTGAAGATGCTGGCTGTCGGTAGGTTTCTGTTGGTCTGGCGCCCAATGTTAAAGGCAAAGCTCGCAAGCGAGACGGCTTTCTTGTTGGTTGTAATCATCTTGTTCACCATTCCATGCACCTTTTGAGCAAAATCGGCCAGGCCACGCTGATCTAGAGCTGGAATCCAAAACGGATGCTTGAGCTTCGTGGACTGTAGAGCTGCGACGACTCGTCTGCCCTTCTGAACGTATTGGGTAACCACCATCGATGCATTGGAACCAGATGCGCCGTAGTTGTTGATGAGAGCTGCTTTCGAATCACCGGTCCAGGATCGTGTCGTCGTCGGTATGTCAATCATATCCACGGCCGTCCGCTTGATGTGATGCGACATTTTTGTGTGGCTAGCTTGTGCTGGAATTTGCCCTTCTTGCATCGCCAGGACTACCTTTATGAGTGATATGACACCAGAAGCACCCTCTGTGTGGCCGATGAGCCCTTTCACGGACCCTAGCAACAATGGCTCGGTTCGTCCAGATTCTGGCCCAGCAAGCGCGTGAAGTACACTTTCATATTCGGCCGGATCGCCGACGGGAGTACCTGTACCATGGGCCTCGACTAAGGAAATATCCTTAGGTTCCAGATTTGCCTTGCGGACGACTTCTCTGAATAGGTGTGACAGCGATGGCGAATTCGGCACGAACAAAGGCGTGCAATTTTCGTTCTGAAGTACCGATGTACTTGCAATGCAGCCAAGAATTTGGTTACCATCTGTGATAGCGTCAGAAAGCTTTTTCAGGAAAACACATGCAATCCCTTCGCCCCGGCAATAGCCGTCAGCCAGCTCGTCGAAAGGTTTGCATTGTCCGGTGGGACTCAAAAACGTTGCCCCGGCTAAGTTCTGGAACCAGATAGGATTCGACATGGTGCCGACGCCTCCCGCTAGTGCTCCACCGCTGCATTCACCGTTCAAGATGGCTCTGCAAGCTGTGTGGATGGCGACGGCGGAGGCACTACATGCTGTATCAATTGTCATTCCTGGGCCTGTCCAGCCAAAGTAGTGAGAGATCTTGCCCTAGATGCGAGTTTACTCGCTTCTTGATTAGCATGTTCCCTAATCAGTGCTTCAGTGGAGTTCATCCTACCGGTATGAATGACTTCAGGTTCCCAGTCGCGGTGAAAGCATTCGGTGCGTAGCTAAAGTCGTTGTCAGAAATGATAAATACACCATCATGCTCGTATTCTGCTCACCCAGCCACATTATGCTCATAGTCGGCAGCACAAGCTCCAATGTAGCAGCCTATCTGCTTGTTGGGTTGCGGTAGGGAAAAGTATCCAGATTGCTGCACGGCTTGATATGCTGCTTGTAACATCAGGCGCTGTTGAGGATCCATGGATGCAGACTCGCGCGGTGACTTCTTGAAGAATTTATGATCGAATGCATCGATGTCACGAATGAAGTTCCCATACCACTTTCGCTTTGTGTCTAACTCTCGCCACATCGTTTGAAAGTTGAAACGACTTTCGGGGACCTCGACATGCTGAGACTTAGCTTGGCAATTAAGATCCCAGAACTCGTCCAGATCATCTGCTCCGGCTACCCTGATTGCCATGCCAATTATGGCTATATCATTCTCTCCACCGAGGGAGAGTTGATCTGACGACCCTTCGCACTGTGGCAGTGGTGCACCGGGCGAAGTTCTGCCATTGCGTTCGATCAAACTCTGAGCGCTTGTCAATGAACAATGGAGTTTCCGAACGGTCGAAGGCGGCACACATCGCTCTGGGCCAAATGTTATGATAGAGGCGCTGTGAGATGAGGCTATATCTTGACTGATGGATGAGAAGGTCTTGTACCACTCACATCGATCAGTGAGTATTGCACGCAAGGCGAAATGATGCAGACAATCTCCTCCATTGTCAGGGCTCCTGGCTTGGTTGACGAATTTCTCGTTCGGTTGGCCCTTTCCGCTGAATTGAAATTTCGAATCATGAGCACAAAGCTCTAGAACAGCCTTGACTGCCTGGGCATGCCCATCGTAATGGAACCGCCCTCTCAAAAAGGTTTCGGATAGCACAACACTGGCAGCTCTCAGCCTCTGAATGAGGCTATCAGCTGACTGCTTTGACGTAGTGATTGTAGCGCGACGTTCGTCCGAAAGCACCGATATATACGATTCTGGGAAGCTGTCCAAAATGCTCATAATTTCCTCTCTCTGTTCTGCAGATGACCAGGCAACGGCGTACGAGACGGCCTGTCCATAAACAGTGTCAGAGACCTCCTGCGCATCGACAACAGCCCCAATGATTACTGCCAGACGGAGCGCAGTGCTAGCATTCTTGTTGAACTCGGGCCAATCATGCGAGTTGCTGGCAACGATAGAGCTCAACAATCCCGTACAGAATCCTGTGGTGCTGAACGTCCCTGGTGCTAGCGAACAATCCGCTTGTTTTCCTGAGTACTCGGTGGTTTGCTTTTGGCAATAAGCCTTATATTGAGCGAGATGTGAGAGTACGACCAAGGGCGTCAAGAGCGTGTTGGGCAGCCCCGAAGGGAGATCACTTATCACACCCGTTTTGAACCAGATGTCTAGGTCCGAGAGATATCTTTTGCCAGGAACCGTTCTCAATTGTGGCAAAGCGTGGATGATCGTGTCCCAGAGCTCCGGTAGATCGGACACCGCATCAAGCAGCGTATGTGGGACGGTGGAGTGTTCCAGCAACAAGTTTCGAGTAGTCTCAAAAGACTCGTGAGTGTAGTTGGCGATCTGTGGACCAAATAAAAGAAGCGTCATGGTGATGAGTGATATGGGGTTCTGCCCCGATGTAGAGTGGTCGACCGGGCACCTGTCGTTTGTAGTCAAAGAACCGGAGATCGTTTTCGCGTGAGACCAGAATGCACATTCAGAACCTTGATATGTACTGGATGGGTGGTCGCTGAATGACAAGATACGGGCAAAGTGAGTCGAAGTTTCTTGTATATATGATCACCCTATCGTTGAAGGGAGCGGCCTGCCAATTTGGGGTGACGGGAGACAGTCGAACGATATTTGGAGGCTCGTAGGGGTCTTATCGTTCTATGAACCCGTCAGACCTTCAGGTTTCGTGGCAAAAAGGTTAGAGTTCTCTGCGAGTAGGTCCAAAAACCCTGCGATATCCACCGGATGCACAGAATTTATGGTAGATGTTGCGAACAAGGTTCTTGTAGCACATTGTCATGCCTTACGTGCCGCCGGTAAACTGTCAGTCATGTCAATTCCCAGACCCGTGAGTACAAGCGTTGTGCGTTGGCTGGGCTAGCCTTGTCGGAGGTTTAGGCTCTACCCTGCAGCCCGCTCGGATGCAGATCTATAACCTCCCGACATGGCCGTATTGTCCCCATGCAAGAGCCGCTCTGCATGCCATCTGCTTCATCAAGCAGACTCGGACCATTTCGGGGTGACTAGAGGGGGGCAGTCAGTATCACGGAATATTCAACCGGAGTAGGTATTTTCGCGTTTGCCGAACGTAGTATCCAATCAACTGTGAAGGTCAAACGAGGAGCATTCTCACCTTTTTCTTGGTATTGCAATCGATCCTCAAAAAGGTAGTACCGATTATCCACCCTGTCTAAAGACCCAGAAAAGCTTCCATAATGGTTTGGAAGGAGAGCAGACCCGGGGTTTGGACAGACCATCTGGATGGTGCAGAGCGGGTGTTTTTCGACATGTCTCGGGTCTTCAAGGCTGCGAACAAAGAGCATGGCACCGTTTATTGCGTCATCAAGTTTCAAAGCAGGAACGAGAAGAATGAGACGCTGCCGTTCGAGATTAGACTGCGCGAAGCATGGAAATCCCTGCGACTCAACCATCCAGCCCTGTCAGTTGTCATCGACGAATCTACTGGCGAAAAAAAGTATGTTGGCGCCACCGTTGAAAACGTTGAGGACTGGGCCAATGATACGTTCTTTGTCGTCCCAGGGGATGAAGCTGATGGAATCATTCAACATCAAGTTCACCAAAGACAACTGCCGGCCCTCTTCGTCTTGCCTGATACCTATCAAATAATAATGTCCAGCTCCCACTGGCGTATTGATGCTTTGGGGATGTGTATCCTTCTCGATCACCTACTAGCACGTGTTGTGGATGGGAGCGACAAGGATAAAAGCATTCGGAATCGTGAGGAAAGCGAGATTGAGCGATTGCCCCCTTCAATTGAAGATGCAGTTGGCTGCCCATCCGTTCCCAATACTGCTGCCAATGCGATCGCGGCCAGTGTCCGTCAGCGCAACTTCGAGAGCAGCCAGCCTACAACTGGACTACGAGAGAATATCGCAGCCAATCAGGCAGGTACACTGGAGCCTTGCCGACGCAGCATAGAGCTTTCCACAGGAGCGACGCTTCGACTCCTGCAATCCTGCAAAAGTGCGAAAATCAGTGTCACTGCCGCCGCCCATGCAGCTTGTGCAAGTGTCATATTTGATCGCAGCCCCGAGTCAAGCTATGATTATAGCTCGATAGTATCGGTCAACCTCCGCAACCATCTTCCACATCCTTACCACTTGCCTGACTTTGGCTGCGCGACTTACGTCACAGGCATTACACATAAAGTCAAACGAGACAGCAATTTATTGTCTGAAGCATATCGGCTTACCAGAGCCTACAGAGGCGACTGGGACGTTGCCACCTATACCTCAGCACTACGAGCAATATACCGCGCGCATGGCCAAGCAATCCAAGAGATCATAAAGAGTGGAAAAAATGCTGAGACAGCTGCAGTTACTGTCAGTAGTCTTGGCTTGATCGAACGCTACTTGCAGACCGAGTACTCTGGAGAACAACTTGACTTACAGCTCCGAGAGTTCTGCATCGGAAGCACAATCATAGCTAAGGCGATGACCATGTACTTGTGGACACTACAGGGCAAACTGAGCATCTCGATCAACTTCAATCGTGCCCACTTCAGTGATGCATTTGTTGATGAGTTCCTACGCGACATTGTTGGCTGCTTGGAAAGCGAATTCCGAATGAAACTGCTATGAGACTTGCCTAGGGATTGTCATTATGCAACTATACTAGTATTAGGTACTTTTGCTTCAATACATCGTGGGTACTACTAGCAGAGATAACATCTAGGGGAATGTAGACAACACATGCAACCGGATGTATTTTGGCTGCTCAGGTTTACTTTAAGAAACAGAACTTTCCTCTGCCAATTTGAGGAGTCTAGTAGAAAGTCGGGCTTTGGCTAAAGAACCACATTGGTCTGGATCTCTATTGACATCCAGCGATCTAGTGTAGTGTTTTAGATTCTTAAACCATATATCTGCAACCTAGTCGCAATGTACATGCTCTGCGATATGCTAAGGATAAGATGTAGGCAGTGGGTGATATGCATTGAAATACCCTTCAGGATCGAATTCCTTCTTTAGCGCAGCTAGGTGTGGCAGATTGGCTGCGCTAAAGATGGCCTCGAGTGGCTCTTCACCATCAGAGAATCCGACATAGGTTTGGTTGCACTTTGTGCCAGCATGTTTGTATATCCCGGCACGGATCTTCTCAGGCGCGGAGTCGATGGTTGCGTCGGTGGACGTCTCGTCACCGAATACCCATCCCCAGGTCCTGAATGAAAGTTTAGTATTAGTCGTGCTCGTCGACATTGGTCGAGTTGCACAAAGAACTTACTGATGCGCAACCGCGTTGCGCCATGGAAACGCGGTCGAATTGTCCCTATAAGCAAGTACGCCCTTCTGACTACAGAAGTATCCAGCATTATCGCTCGCGCGCATCTGAGGAAATCTTCGCAATACGGCGTCAAATTCGTGAGTCATCTTCGCATTGGATTCGGGGTGAATCTCTCCAAGAGCAGCGCCGAGTATGTGTCGGCGAGTCTTAGTGAAGTTGCACGATAGAAAAGCCGGATTGCCATCCTGGAAATACGTGTTTTGCGCCAGCATATTCCACGGCACCTCGGTAAAGTTTGATCGGATCTCACCGCCAATATCAGCGAGGAACTGCACAGCCTTGCGACCTTCTAAGGAAGGACCAGCGTAAACAGCGTTGGCTATAATCGTTGTCTGATTTGTAGTAATTTTAGCACAGACCGTTCGCTGGCCTGGAGAAGCGAACTTACAGCATTCAATCTACTGTTCCAGCCTGCGCCTGTGCTGACACAGAGTGGTGCAGGCATGTCTTCCTTTTGCAGTGCCGTATAGAATGCCAAGGATCGATTCAAAGGCCATTCAAAGTCTGCGTTGAAATTGCTCCCATTTGGACGCTGCTCATACACTCGATAGGTTGCATTGAGGATGAAACCAAAATTGAAGCCTGCTCCTCTGATTCCCCAGAAAAGGCCAGCGTTCTGCGACTCCGAGGCCGTGATCACGGAAGTATTAGCAAGCATGATGTTGACAGAAAGAAGGCTGTCGGAAGTGAAACCATACAGGCCCTGTAGCCTTCCGAGACCGGCACCAAGGGATGCGCCAACCATCCCAACACAAGGACCAGAACCAACAGCTGTGATCATTATTAGAATCAAGACACTAGCGATTGTCAGTGGCCTTTGCGTTACTTACGAATATTCTTCCCGGCGGCGTATAGGGCGTTGATGGCACTTTTGAAATTTACTGCCCCACCGATGGTCATGCTGTTCTCGGCTGAGTTTACAACGATTTGGGAGAACCCTTCGTTTGTATAAATCTCTAGGCCGTTGGTGATCTTGTTGAACTTCGTATAGAAGCCATGACGTGGTCCTGTGAAAAGGAATGTCGTGTTACTTTGCTTCGCACAGTCAATCTGTTGCAGGGTTAGGTACTCTCTTTAGAGCAACCCTACTACGGCACTGTTAGACCTACCGAGACTCGAACATCGTGTTCATTTGCAACTTGAGATACCACATTGAACGACGGGGCATCGAGGGCTGAGAAACGCGCAGTATCCTGCGCGAAGGCGGAGTCGGAAGGCAATATGACCTTCCCATTCGGAGACAGCCCGTTCTGTAGACAGTCAATGAGAGTCTCTTGTCGTGCATAGAATTTTGGCTCTGCGAGCACGAAGATATTCTGCAATAATAATGCAATGGCGATGACTGAAGTTGTTCTGTGCATTGCGCGAGTGCCTGCCACAGACTTTGTTCTTCGGTCGCAGAGACGATGTAAAAGTGAACAACTGTGCAAATTCTAATACTGATGCAAGATCCGTGTGAGCCCGTGGGGAGAATAGGAGAGCACTAAGTGGCAGGGGTACTGTTTTGTATGATTGGCGTTGCTTCGTTGATGCGTTCCGATCCCCAGCTGAGATGAGCGATTCGGAAGATTTGCTGTTGATGCATTGCTAGCTTGAGAACTATAGATCCTTCGCGTCTCAGCTTGTACCACTGCTAGTTGTAAAGTCGGCTATTCGCCCACCAGGCCCCTTAAGGAATGAGATGCGTGACGCTGTCGCCCAATTTTAGCCTGCGGAGGTAAATTCGGACTACTCCGGAGGCTTAGGGTTTAAGACTCGGGGGATTAGGGCTCGCACTCGACGTGCTTGTGCGTGCTTGAGAATTGTTCAAGGAGCAGATCAGGGCACGGTGAGCATTGGGCGCGTCCAAGCAGTACTCGCGCACCACGAAGATATGGAGCTTTCGCCTTACGACCTGATCTCTCCAGATAGTCTGGTTGCATACTTCCTGTGCTACAGACTACCAGATGGCTGCAACATTGAAACTGTCACCGCTGCGCTGCATGCTGGGGTCTTAGCTCTCGGAAGCAAAATACCCATCCTTACCCATACTATCAAATTCGATTGTCACGGAAAGCCGATTTCAACCCTAGAGCGTGGCTCTTTTGGGCTGGATGTACGCCATTTCGAGCCAGGGGAATACGATTCGCTTGACACAATAGCCGCTCATCACTATCCGCCCCAAAGATTTGACCGTCTCCGTCTGCTTCCCGAGGCCGTTAATCCAGCAAGCTATGGCAAACCTGTGTGCCAAGTACAATTGAATGTACTTCCCTCCGGGATCGTTCTCGCGATAGGCATGAGCCATATCGCCTCAGATGGCGGGACTTGTGACTTGGTTCTGCAAACATTATGCGAGATTACAAGAGCACGCAATTTGGGTGAGCTAGAACAGGGGCCCATTGTGTTGAATACCTCGCGAGCTGCTTTCAAATCCTTGGCGACGCAGTTCTCAGCGACGAGGGAAGAGCTGGTTGCTGCGGTCAAGGACTACGAGCTTGCGAGCTCATTTGTGCGCGACCCTCCACGCGAAAAGCTAGAGCTGCGCAACTTTGAGCCACCTCGACTCATTCCTCGGCTTTACCGCGTGAAGAAAACGCGTATCTCGGAACTAAGAAAAGCCTGTGAAGCAATTCAGGGTATCGCAACTTATGTCTCCACGCATGACTGCGTCTCAGCTCTCATGTGGCGCTCTATAATGCGAGCCCGTCGTGCCTCTAATTCGAGCCTCAAGACGTCCCGGCTCCTACATCCAGTAGACCTTCGCAGGCGTTCAGGCTCTATTTTGACCCCCAACTATTTCGGTAACGCTGTCATCGTAAGAAGCGCTGGGCCAATCGACATAGACATTCTTCTCGGAGACTCTGGACTGCCTATGGCTGCATCTTTGATCAGACAGTCTATTGAAATGACAAGCGAACACTCCATGGCTCCGATCTTGGCCCTAGCTGAATCTCTTGGAAGTGATGAGAGAATGCGCTTCCACCCAGATGGAGGCTTCGCGGGTGAAAATGTGATGATGTCAACGTGGCACTTCATGAAGACATCAAAATACGATTTCGGACTAGGTCAACCCTGTGCCGTCAGAACGTCGGCACTCCCGGTGCCGGGCTTTTTTCTTATTTTTCCTGACTGTACAGGAAATACTGCACACCGATCTTACGAAATCCATCTGTCGCTACCTGAGACACAACAGCAGGCCTTGATCGCGGATGAAGAATTCAGAAGATGGATGTGCGATGACACCGTATAGTCATAGCTCTAAGTTCTATTACAATACATTGTTCGCAACAAGAATTCAAAGTCCAAAGCGTGTCAATTAGCACGTTTAGAAATCAATTGATATTATGTCGACTGAAAGGAACCTATAGCACAGCTCGAACTGGTAAGATAGCATCGAATTCCTATTTAGGAGTCGTCGAAGACCTTCGATCTGGATGTACTATGTTCATCATGACACGCCATGCAAGCCAAGTTGTCTTGAGATAGAAGTAGCAATCTCAAGCAACGACCTGCTTTCAAGTATCGTGGAGATTGGAATCTTGATGTTGCTTGCTCGCGAAATCCAATTACGGATCTCGACTGCGACAACGGAATCAGTCCCCGCGTCGGACATTGACGCCGAGATATCGACACTTTCCGGTTCTCTGCCAAGTATCTTCGAAAGCTTATACGCAAGTGCCATTGCTATAGCTTGAGGAGCCTCCTCGCTGGATGTTAGCGCCCGAGCAAATGCCTCATCTGGATTTGTAAAGTCTTCATTATTGACTTCGGTGCCATGGTCGACTCGTGTGTTGCCATTGCTCAATCTCAAAGTACAGAATCGTTTATCCTTCCAGAGGCATGAGTCAACAGGGATCTTATCTAAGCCTGGTAGACCGATCGCAATATGGCAGTCGTTGGAGGATGTTTTGTGCGGTAATCTGAAAATTTGTTTTTCGAGAAGCCATAACAGCATTTGATATGACTCCCTTTTTTGGCTTTGCTGATGCCCAGAACTTGGCAGTCCCTTCTGGCTCTTCTCGTACTCATGAGACGGATGCACATGTCGTATGTAAAAGCACGTGGCCGCTTGGTCGTTCGATTGACGTTGGCGGACGAAATCATCGTAGAGGGAAGTGAGAGCTGCATACTCCAACAGTGCCGTCTGATCATAGAATGCTGTGATAGTCACAAGGACTACGTAGAACCGAAGGTCTTGGGGTAAATACCGCTCAATCTTATGCAGGAGCTTGGTCTTGAGGCCCACCTGAGCCAGGCAATCCTGATGGTGTGTACTCTTTCCATCTTTCAACTAGCACGCGTCATTGTCAGTCTCTGTGCAAATTGCTATGTCCCGCCGGATACTGTTCAACATACGGTGCTTTCCTCATCGCAAACGATAATCCCGGTCACCGGAGGTGTTCCGCTCTGATCCATGAGTTCGAAGAAGTTCGGTATGCTTCTTGCGTCGCAGCAATCATAGTTCACCAATGTGAGCTGACAACCAAGAGATGCAACTGCTGCCACCAAACCGGCAGCAGCTACATCATTGCGATCTTCTTTTGACGCAAGAAAGATATGTTTGACTCCTTTCCTGGCTGCCCAGGTAGCTACCATGCCAGCTGTACTGGCGACATTACCCATAATCAACCACGTCTCGCTCAGACTTTCAATAGTTAGCATTCTCTTGCGACTTGCAGTCTACCCGATCCTGTCAGCATACGATCCGCATGTAGGGTTTACATTCTCACTTTTACTTTGACCTCTCCACCAGGTATGAGTATGACCTTGCTAGCGAGCGCGTGTTGGTTTACCGCGAGCATCGCATCCGAAAGCTTAGAAATTGGATATCGCTTGCTTGTAGTAAGGAATTGGCGCTTCCTTTCGCTAGTGCTCGTATGCCAGAAACTTAGGCAATCCCTCAGAAGCCTTCGGTACTCCCGCCTCCGATGCTGCGAGAGTTGCAGAATGTCCACATGTATCAAATTGGCGCAACGTGGAAATGAGCTGCGATCACAATGATAATACGTATTCACAGCCATTGTTCTTGTCTCAATGTACCGACCGAAGCGTGCCAGAGCTCTCCAGGCGACCTTGTGTTGAGCTAGCGAAGGGCAACCCAACATAAGGTCGACTCCATTTCCGTCAGTCCTATCCAGTATCTTGTCTGCGTACATAATGCTCCGGTGATCGAGAATACGATTGTGCTCGATGCCATATGTCTTAGAGAGGTATTGACGGTCTCCATCGCCGCTGCATGTGAGATATATGCTTGCTTGTATGTGCAGGGCGACGAGCACGGCTGCTTGGCCAATATCATCCATCGCAGCAAGGATCAAGATGGACTCATTCTTCTGTAGCCCTCCTGCGGTCACAAGGGCATACCAGGCGGTAGCCAGCGATATTGGGAGGGCAGCAGCTTCCTCCCAGCTCATATTCTCAGGTACTCCAATGATGTCGTCCTGGAATGCCATGGCCGAGTTCGCTATTCCACCTTGAGAAATACCACAGACTCTTTGCCCGAGCTTGAAATTGATAGAGCCGGTAGCAGAGCCAATCCCAGTAATTATACCCGCAAATTCGTGGCATGCTGACGAGTCGCTGTCCTGCCGCGGCTCTTCAGTCCTGATATGTGAGCTTAGCCCGAAAGCCTCGGCCTGGACCCGGACCATACCTTCGGGTACGTAAGTGTAGTTCAAAGAAGCAAACGAAAAGGATGGATCGTTTGGTGCGAGAGAGATCGCATCATCACAAACAAGTAATTTTCCATTCTGGCGGAAAAGACAAGTCTCCACCATACTGTGATCTGTGCTGAGATCCCATTCTGGTTTGCTGGGATATATTCTGGGTACCCATCGATGTCTGCCTTCAACGAGATACTGCCTCTCGAATGGCTCGTCCAGTTCCCCGCCATCCAGGAACTCTGCCAAAACATCAATGACGTGGGGGATTGAAAGATGATACCAGGGTATGCCCATCTCCTTAAAGGTAAGGCAGACACTATTGACCTGTTCATGCCTCAGCCCTAATCGCTCCGGCAAGGGTTGGTTCTCTGTGGAAGAAACGACTTCTCCATTTACCAAACTAATTGTTCTAATCCAGAGCGCAAGCTTGCAATGTGTGACCAAAGTCTTGAGTCGACTCAACCTGCCGGGCTCAACTACTTCGAGGTTTGACTGGAAGACTTCAGGCGTGAATATGAGGATTGTGTTCGCTGATGGGGTCGCTTCGGTAACACGCACAACTTTCGGCCGTTCGATGACTCGAGGATATATACTTTCTGCAAGTACGCCCAGCTTCTGTTCTGGATCTTCCATATTGTGGACTATCGCAACCTCCATGGGAGGTTTGGCAAGATTCACAGCAGTCGCAATGATGATGCTGAATGAACGGTACCCAACCTGCTCGCAATCTCCGACTTGGGAGTCGATACCAGAGAAACCAGCGTTCTGTAAGAGTTTGTATAAACTTGACAAAGAGACGATCTGCTCCTTTTCAGAATCCAGTGGAAGGCAATCGAAAAGGATCTGATCATCCAGTCGACTCTCGGTTTTCTCGACGAGTATGAGTCTACCGCCGGGTTTCATCATTCGGCGAATAGTAGAGAACGCGTTATGGACATCTCTTGCAAGATGTGTGACAAGTGGTGCCAATACAACATCGTATGTTACCAGTCCGGGTGATGATAAGGTAGGATCGTCGATGGTATAGAGCGCTTTGAAATCGGCGAGCTTTCCCCAACCCTGGAGAAGCCTCTCAGGAAGCCCGAAGCGGCTTCGGAGGCTATTTATTCGTGTAGTATGTCCTCGCGGGGTAGCTGGACTGCGACTGAGGGTTTCAGTTCCGCCAAATGTGTTTTGTTCCGTGTCAGTCGCCCCACAATCTAGTTCCATAACAGTTACACCTGGATTCTTTGCTACACAGATTTCCATGATTGATTGAAGTTGTTTTTGCAGCCGGTTGAGCCTTGACCTCTGCAGGTCTTGGTTGTTGAGTGATCCACTAGAGTTTGTTGACCGTAATAGTTCCGCTCGACTTACTTGGCCACGGAACATCGAGTGTATGTTTACACCAAGCCGTACAAGGATTTTTCCAGTGGCTGACGAGTTAGAGACTTCATCATAGAGTAGCTGTCTTCTTCCTTTCGATGCCCGAGCCCATGACTTGCTAGCCAGCCCAGCTTTATCCTCGTCTATGAGTTGGATCGCCTTCTGCAAACGGGTATAATGGAATGCATTACCACTTGTCCAGAGGTTCGGGTCGTCTGTCTTTAAGTGTTCAACCGCATCGCGCATCAAGTAGTATGCTACGCGAAGTACTTTCTTTTCGAGGTCGATCTCAGCAGGAGTGAGGTTGATTCTCAACCCGCTCGTGATCCCTTCCGTGTTGTCCAGTACCCAACTCATATTGGCTAAGTAAGGAATAGAGTCCGCTGTCAATGGCGGACGGACTGCAGCTTGTTCGACGTCCCAGTGAAGTCCTTGGATTTCTACCAAGTTCGTTGGAGTATATCCCTGTTCATTTGGCGAAATGGTATGATCCGTCGTGAGCGTCGAGCTCGTGACAGTCCGCCTTTTAGAGAACGTTTCAAGCACTTGAGCTGATCCTTCGCTATATCCGCGGATTATGATCATATCTTCAACCGAAACTGGTCGCACTCTAGCGTAATTTGAAAATTCTGCGGAGGCTGTGCCTAGCGTCGCTTGTATGGCGGTTTCAAGAACGACAGGATGCACCACGTAGGTATTTGCTCGTGCAATGACATCGGGGATTTCCATGTCGCTCTGCGTCAGTGGTCCATCTTGTCTTACTCTGGTAAGATTTCCGTACGGTAAGTCATATGCAATCGCCATATGCTCTCTTATTGAAGCGTAGAGATCTTCAATACTCAATTGCTTGTAACATTGGATCAAGTCGTTTGGGTTCCATCTATAAGACGATGGATTAGACCCATCACCAACATATGTTTCGGTTGCAATGAAGCCGCGGCAGTGCTGCTCCCAGAGTGTAGACGTCCCAGAGCTGCTGATTTCGAATACAAACTCGTCTCGAGTCCCAGTGCTAGTGTGGTCCACCTTGGAGAGTTGAGTCCGAATCTCGATCCTGGCGTTCGACTCCGGAATAGCCATCGCCTTCAAGAACTTTACATCTCGGAGGTGGAAACGTGCTGGTCTGTTGAATAAGGGATCCATATACACACGAACCGCCTCTGTTGCCATGGTAATATAAGCCATCTCCGGCATTTCGATCTTTCCTTCGATCCGTCTTCCGGATATCCATGATAGGTCGCTCGTTCGAAGAAGTCTACTCCACGTCGGCCTCATTTCATTGGTCATGGGCGCGCCAAGAATTTCATGTGTAGCATAAAGAGACGACTCGAGAGGCCCATTGCAGCGAGGCTCCATCCAGTACTGGCCCTCGTGATGCTGATGATATCTGAGCGGATACGGGACCGGTCCACGACGGAAATTGACTGCTTCCACATTCAAGAGATACCCGCTGTTGATCAGAGCGCATGCTAGATCCTGCATGGTATCCACAGCGTTCATTTGCCGCTTGAGGCAAGAGGAGTAGGGCAACCGATGCTCGCTTGTCATGGTCTGCTGCATTGGCCCAGCCAGAGTGCTATGTGGCCCAAGCTCCAATACAAAATCTATCTTGGCGAGAACGCTCGTGAACGCACTGCTGAATCTAACAGGTTCAGTCATCGCCCGTGCCCAGTATTCCGGCGTGAAAATTGCAGCCGAAACGAGCGTGCCAGTTACTGGAGACCCAAATGGGATACTCGGACATGATGGCTCAGTGCTAAGCAAAGTTTCAAGACGCCGGGCGTATTCCGTGATCATCGGCAACATATGGTGCGAGTGATATGCCACTGGTGTCACAAGTTCCCGTGCAAAGAAGCCGTCGCGCTCGAGGCAAGCCTGAAGTTCTGTGATAGCTCTCATATCACCAGATACAGTAACACTTTCCGGAGAGTTGATGCAAGCAATGCAGATTCGACCGCTGGTGATAGTACTCGTGTACCTCATGCACAGGTCAGGACCAAGACCGACGGCAAGCATACCGCCCTGGTTCGCTGTAACGCTCACATAAGTTGCGACAAGGTCGCCGAGATGATAAGCGATGCCAACAGCCTGATCAAATGTGAGTATACCGGCCGCATATGCGCTAGCAATCTCTCCAGTGGAGTGGCTAGCCACTGCTGCGGGAAAGATGTCCCAGGATCTCAAAAGCTCAACTAGACAGAGCTGCAATGATACAGTCATCGGCTGGGAGATACTCGGATCCCCGACTCGGGTAGTCTGTCGATCGCGCATCAACTCCTCTAGAGAAAATGAGTATTCCACTGCAGAGATGGCGAACACTCACTTGCCTTTGATGCTCCAAGATGCGCCAAGGCTGCTCAAAATCCGGCCGGCACGTTGCAAGGACTGCTCAAAGACCGGATAGGCTGAAATAAGCTCACGACCCATTGCATACCATTGGCCCCCTTGTCCATTGAACACGAAACCAAGACGCGGTATAGTAGTGCAATGCGATGCCAATACTGTTGAATTTTCGAGTTTTGTCACCATTTCTTTGACGTTGGCACCTCGAATAGCATATCTCCGGGGAAACCATGTTCGACGAGCCGACAGCGTGTGTGCGAGGTCGTCAAGGGTGTCCTGGTTGGAGATTCCATCTTTCGATGTTACGACTGAAGCGAGATCGGCAGCTAAGCGTTGGCAACCTTTGACGTCGTCCGCACTGATGATGAATATTCGAGAACGGCCTAGTTTAATGGCGGGCGTCAGTATGAGTCTGGGATACTGTCACCTTATGCGATAAATTACTTTCTGCTGTATCGCAAATCTGCGTGAAGTCCCTAATTGATTCCCTCTGGTAAGGCATCGTGCCAAAGTCGATTTAGTTTCGGTATGCTACCACCACATATGAGCCTTCCTTGTACCAGCGAAAAGGGTTATTGAAGCGTGCAGAGACTCAACACCTTGAGACCTACCACACAGTTCAAACTGGAGACGGGTACGTGAGTTTTACTCAAAACTCTAGAAGTCAGCTTGGCTGACGATATGTCACTGTTGCGAGTATGGAAAAGTGTTGCACGGGCTACGAGTCGGAGTCGGAGGTCGGGCCGAAAACCCCCGAACCACATAGACCAATAGAATACACCGTCGTGAGTAAGTAAGTCTACGTGGATCGCTTAACCACACATAGATAAAGTTGATGCGAGTTCCTTGCTACATGCCAGTTGTCCTATGAAATCAACGCTGGACATTGCCCGAGATTGAACATGTTGAGCGCTCTGGATCATCTTCCCCCCTCGAATTATCCATATGTAATGCTTTACCTGGCTCTTCAGCCTGATGCTACGCCGGAGAAAGTCTTCAACGTCCTTAAAGAAGGCCTCAGTCGCACATTTGACCAGTTACCGTGGCTTGCCGGACGCGTCTTCGCTCCAGAAGCGGGACGTTATGAGATTCAAGAGTCGCAAGCATCTGGAAATCAAGTAGCAGACGAGCGACTCCAGTCTCGTCAACTCGAATCTCTGGAATGTCTTGAAGACCTACGGGAGGAGGGATTCCACCCGGAGATGATACCCGACGAAACCTTAGCATGGAAGTCATTCCTGGTTCAGCCGGACGCCGAGGGGACAGAAGTCTTCGTCGCGCAAGCCACATTTCTGTCAGATTGTCTGATACTCACAGCGGCAACTAATCATATCGCGACTGACGGCACGGGACATTTTCAAATACTTAAAATATGGTCTCGACATTGCACGGATATACAGCTCGGCTTTCCACGCAGTCGGTCAGTCCCGGAAAATATCTCGGATCGAAGTTTAATAGCACAAGAGATCAAGAGGATTGCACCAGACGTTGCTTCGTGGGCTAAGAAAATTCCTCCAGAGAGGTGGAATCTTCTTGGAATGGACTCTCCTGAAGTAGCTGCATCCACGGATTCAATGGAGAAGACAACTTGTGTCGCCGATCTGGTCATGAAGTCTTATGTATTTTACATGTCAGCGGATCAAGTCACGACTCTAGTCCAGAAGTGTCGATCCGAGCCGGGCACCGCCGATGCATCAATCAACGACTCCATCTGCGCTCTTGTCTGGCAGTCGCTTATGAGAGCTCGAGTGACCTCCCGACAGAGGAGATCTCAGACCCGCAACTCAGCGGACACCATCAGCCGACTGGATTTACCTTTCGATGCTCGTTCGCACTTCCCGGACATCCTCTCAAGTGAATATCTGGGAAACTGCACCATGATAAATCGCGTTCGCATGCCTTTGTACGAGCTCGTTGCAACCTCCACAACGGTTGGAAGTGTTGCACGCCAAGTTCGAGCAGTAGCAAGAGATATAACCACGATTAAACTTCTAGAAGCATATGCTTTAGCAACGACGGTACCTGGAAACCGACCGGGAACGGACCTAAGCTATTTAAAGCTCGATGGGACTGGCATGATCATCATTTCACTTGTGGCATACCCACTCAGTGAGTTATGTTTTGGCAATGCCGTGTTTCAAAACGATGGGCAACCTGAAGCAATGAGGACGATGATGGGCGCCATCAACAAGGTATTTCGTTACTGCGCGGTCCTCCCTCGGAAGGAGCATGGGGGAATTGAATTCGTTGCGAATCTCTCCGAGGACGAACTAGAGGTAATCTCAGACGACCAAGAATTTGCGCGCCATGCTACACTCGTGGCTTGAGCCTAGGTTGTAGTCGCACACAGAGTTTTCTGGGTTCCATGCTCAACCATAGCTGACTCCACGTTCTTATCATTTTACTCCTCAGAGAAAGCTCATTTCCAAGTTCTCGCAGTGTACCGACGATCTTGATTGATAACGGTTTTAGCGTTGGAAGCCGGCAAGTGTCCAGTTGCATGATTATGCGCCTAGAACTTGGGCGGTTTCAGGGTATATACTCCACGATTTGAGTGTAACATTCGTTCCTGGCGATGTCAGTACTGTGAGCTGCTGTCACATCTCCAAGTTCATCACTCACAAAAAGCCTGGTCGGGAGGAGCCAGTGGGCTATGCTCGCCGTCCCGGCCACTCCCCCACGCCAAGTCTGACCCGACAGCCCGCTCAACACGTCACGAACGAGATTGCGTGCCGTCATTTCTGCCGGCTCGTTGCTCTTTTGCAGCTTTCCGGATGCTTGATCGTTAATGACACCTTGCACAGAGTGGTAGAATGACCGTGGCGGCAGTCGCAGTGGGGATCCATTCGTGTAGATCTTGGTCTCGACCTCACCGACCATAGCTGTCACCACTTTGACTCCAAGCGGCTCCATTTCGATTCGAAGCGTCTCAGAGAACCAAGTTTCGGCAGCCTTGGAACTATTGTAGATTCCTGTTTGTACAGAGTAAGCCTCAGTAGGAAGCGAGAGATCGGAAAAAGTGTTCACCCACCTTGCCATGCCATCCTGACGGCTCCAGCAATTGAACAGATGTTCAGAACAGATCCCCGAGACTGCACAACGAACGGTGCAAACTTTTGTGTGACTGCAAGCATCCCCCATACATTGACTTCGAATACTTGTCGACTATCCGCAAGCGATACGTCTAACAGTGGGCCCATCAACATTGAGCCTGCGTTGTTCACGAGAATGTCCAAACGTCCATGAGTCTTGCTCCGCACGAATTCCACGCATTTTTCAATAGATTCCTCGGAGGTTACGTCCATGGCGAGAACTTCAATGCGCTCGTGTTGAAGAAGAATGGCTTTCTTCGGATCCCGAAGGGTGGCAAAAACGTAGAAACCTTTTTCTTGGAATGCCTTACACAACGCAGCTCCCAGCCCTCCCTCGCTGCAGCCGGTCACCAGGACAGTACGATGCTCTTGCGGCAGCTCCATTTGATACCGATTCTGTGGTCCGAGATGTTACTTTCAGCCGGAAAATTTGTGCCCTCGTGATGTCTCAAGCGGCGAAGGCTTGCGGTGACTCCTGGGAAGGTATTGATCATGTGCTTGAGCACTGGATGCTACTCGACTCAGCTGGGGTTCTGTATCGGATGTATGGAATCCCGCAACATAATTATCCGGACCAGCTCGGGTATTTTCTGGTCGGGGGGAGCCTAGGACAATCATCCGAACGCCGTGCACCTAGTTGACCGGAACATTTATTACGCGCTCTCGAATCTACGATATGAGTCTAGGCTGGTTCAACGCCTGTGACTGAGCACTTCTTCGATAGTGCAACAATTTGGAGCAGAGCTCAAGCTAATCACTAACATGGCGAAAGATGCTACGCCAAAACTAGCCGATACCAATATTAACGTAGCCATCATCGGCGGCGGAATTGTTGGCCTGGTCCTGGCTCTGGGTCTGTTGAAACGTGGGATCAAAGTCACAATCTACGAGCAAGCTCAATGTCTCCGAGAGATTGGCGCCGGTGTTGCGTTCACCGCCAACGCCCAGGAATGCATGCGATTGTTGGATCCTCGCATATCGGAATCGATGCAAAGAGTTGCGAATAAGAATCCACATGACTTCTACACTTACGTTGACGGTTATAATGACCAGGTCGGTGTTTCTAGCGACACGGAGGAAGCGGTTCTGTTCGAGATTTACGCTGGAAAGGCCGGCTTTGATGGATTGCACCGCGCGCACTTTCTCGACGAAATGATCAACCACTTGCCTGAAGGAGTCGTCGAATTTTGCAAGAAACTTCAACATTACACTGAGCGAGGAGAAGGCGGTCCAATTGAGCTGCATTTCGAGGATGGCAGCACTGCCGAAACAGATTTTTGTGAGTGATCTCTTGCGCTTTAGAATTCTTTCTGACAAAGCGTTGTGCGCAGTGATAGGATGCGACGGTATCAAATCTCGAGTACGCCAAGTCATGTTTGGCGACGAAAATCCAGAGTCATATGCCAGCTACACAGGCAAGGCCGCTTATCGTGGACTGATTCCTATGGAAAAAGCTATCGCGGCACTTGGAAAAGAAAAGGCTTACAACCAGTGTATGCATATGGGGTAGGTCAACGGCATTTGAGTCCGTAAGGAACTGTAAAAGTCTTCTCTGCTAATGAGATGCCTCAGACCAAAAGCTCATGTTCTCAACTTCCCGGTCGCAATGCATAGCATGATGAACGTGGTGGCATTTGTCGATGATCCCACCGATTGGTCGACTCGAGCAACGATGACCGACGTGGTGAACAAAAGCGAAGTCGCAGCAGCATTTGCTAGCTGGGGTGGGGCAGTACGGAGCATTGTGGGTCTTCTCCCAGAGCAGTTGACCAAATGGGCCATTTTCGACATGTATGACCATCCCGCACCGACTTACGCAGATGGTCGAGTCTGTATTGCAGGTGACGCAGCACATGCTGCTTCCCCTCACCACGGAGCAGGGGCTGGATTTGGCATCGAAGATGCCCTGGTGATCGCTACCGTGATAGATGAAGTGGTGAACACGCTTGAAAACGGAGACTCGAGCCTGAAGGTTCATGCCCTGCGGGCGGCCGCCGATGCGTACAGCGAAACCCGCATGGAACGCTCACAATGGCTGGTGCAGAGCTCTCGCGAGGTGTGCGAGGTCTATGAGTGGGCATACGAACAGAGCGAGCAGGACGCTGAGAAATGCAAACAGGAGATCGAATGGCGGGCGCATAGGATCTGGTATCTCGATATCGGATCGATGCGCCAGAAGGCTAGAGATGAGTTCCACCGGAGACTAAGATCTTAACGCGCTTTCTATTAGAATCGTCAAGTCGGAACATCGAGCACGATGCATGAATTGTATCGCACGAATTCGTAAATTTGTGCAGTGCGCCAGTCCGAACAATACCAGTGCTGCTTTGTTATTAGTGAGCTTGTACGAGGAGGATCCCAGGGCTGGGATTATGCTATCAAATTCTGATAGGTAGACTGTCAGTATTGATGGCACATTTGATGGCGCCAATGAAAGTCTCCATCAGTCAGAGCAGGACTTTGATGGGGATGCGGGCTTCCAATCACAGTCCACCACTAGACACCAAGTTACCTCCCTTCGTGTCGGCTTGCTAGAAGCCGGCGCCAGGTAGTACCTCGGAAGATCGGCATTGCTTACTGCTAACCCTCGATGATCATTACTCCGATATACCTCTCAGGAACACCCGTCGTGGTGCGGAGGCTACGGAATTCGTTAAACTTACTTTCTGTATCATCCGAACAAGCATCCGATGAAAATGACGAATCACCAAATCAGGGAGGTGCGCTTCTGTGCCACCCGCCTGCAGCGGTGTCTCGGAGTGTTCTTCTTATCTCCCACACGGATTTATCGCGCAAACTCCGGAAATCCGCTAAACACCGCTACATCCGCCAGCAGAACAGCTCCACATGGTACCATGGCTGGCTGCACGTCGCTCAGGAAAGCCGCAAGAGCAATTCATACATAAGTCACTAGGCAGCGAGAATCCTTCGACGTCAAACCGAGGTTTACTTAATCACTCTGTTAGCGGACCACTTACATGCAGCGCATCGGAAAGTCATTCCTCGGCATTTCTAACCGCCTTCGGAACCTTGTTCCGATCAAGAACGACAACAGAAGTATTAGCATACTCGAACATTCAACCAGCATGCCTACCAACCGACAAGTGTGGCAGAACAAGGCAGGCGAGCCTGGCACCATCAAGGCCGGTGACTTGCCTGAGCTGGGCGATCGTAATTTGATTGTCAAAGTCCACACATGGACCATCAATCCTTGCGATGCTATGCTGCAAGACCAAGCACTACCTTTCATCCAGTATCCCGTCATACTGGGACAAGATATAGCCGGCATTGTTGAGCAAGTCGGCTCCCTTGCCGCCGCAAAGTTCAAAAAAGGCGACCAGGTTTTCGGTTTCACCATCAACAATGCCTTCCAGGAATATGCCCCTGTCGACTATACGCTTGCCGCCAAGATCCCAGAAGGAATCTCTTTCAATGATGCATCGGTCTTTGGGCTGTGTTGCACTACCTCTGCCTACTCTCTATTCTCTCCGGATCATTTGGGCTTACCAATCCCTTCGCTCGACGCAAAGCCTACTGGCAAGTCCCTTCTCATCTGGGGAGGGAGCTCCGCAGTTGGGAGTAATGCCATCCAGCTAGCGAAAGCAGCAGGATTTACTGTTCTGACGACCTGCTCGCCGCGCAGTTTTGATTATGTCACTGGGTTGGGCGCCGACAAAGCTTTCGACTACAATGCGCCTAACGTGACTGACGAGATTGCCGCCGAGTTGGACAAGGGCACATGCGCTGGAATCTACCTGGCGGCGGGGAAAGTCGCGGATGCCTGTCAGGTGTCGGCTAAATCAAAGCAGAAATTGTTTGTCTCGTCCTCAAACCCGGTCATGCCTGGTGATTGTCCGGAAGGAGTAGAGGCTAAGATGGCTTTCACGGTGGGAGCGGATGGTTTCGCGCCTGCTCTTCCCGCGACCTGGGATGGATATTTGGTGGAAGCCTTGGCCAAGGGCAAATACCAGGTTGCGCCGAAACCTCAAGTGCTCCCTGTCAAAGGCGTGGAGGGCATCCAAGTGGCGTTAGACACATGGAAGAAAGGTGTTTCTGCCACGAAACTTGTAGTCGAGGCTAGCTAAGGGGTCCATCTCTTGCAGGAGCTTGTGGTCTGAAGATTCAAGGGAATGTGCCTATGACATTAACGGACCATGGTATCAAAATTCGCGGGAACCACCTGCAGTTGTATGGAGAGTACATGATTAATCTACTCACTGACGAGCTGCGAATTTTTTTCCTCCGGGCCTCACTTTTGCTGCAGTCATGATATGGTATGGAAAAGGTGGGGTTGTTGTCGCCCGGTCAATTGCACCAACCCTCCTTTAATTTGTTACTGTGCGGCCATGGTTACCAAAGGGCTGGTTTAGAAGGAGGCAGCATCCAGCTACTATAAAAATAGAAAAAGAAATTAATATCAATAAGAGTTATTTTGAACATTATAAGTCATAGAAAAGAATCGGTATAGTCAATATATCTTTGATTCATGTCTACACTGCTGGATTATTGTCAAATCCTTAACCTTGGCTTTATGAATGTGATTCGTGGGCCACGGTTAATCACTTCCTCTGCCCTGAAGCTAGTGTATCCATTCTCTTCTGGCACGCTCAGAAAGTCAAAGGCTAGGATCAACATGATTATCATCATGCGCAACTCCAGTCGTGCAAGTCTTTGCCCGAAACAGCCACGTGGACCTGCACCGAAGGGAAGCATTGGTCCTCTGTAACCATCGAAGTTTCCTCTATCATCTAGCCAACGTTCGGGCGAGTAAGTTCCTTTTGTGTCACGAGCCCATTTATTCCCAAAACGCGGCCTCGAAGACGCAGATCGCACGTCTTCGGCGATGCTGAAGTCGTCCATGTCATCGATCGATTGTACGGAAGGCGCACCAAAGACGTCAGTGTTTGCGGGGATTCGATATCCGAGCACAAGGACATCTGCGGTCGTGCGACGATGCCAAGAGGGAGCCGTGAGCGCAATGCGAATGAGTTCTTGGATGCTAGCTTCGACATAGGGATGCTCAGAGGCAATGATCTGCTGGTACGTCGGCAAGTTTTCGGCGTTGGCGCCCGGGAAAAGCTCGAGTAAAGCTTCACGAAGTCTTCTCTGCTTCTCAGGATACGCCGTCAGGAACTTCATACTCCATTTTGTTGTGTCCTGTGTTGTCTCGTGCCCTCCGACGATATAAGCGAACGTTTCGTCAATCATCTCGCGGTGCGAGGAAGCGGTACGCCCCTTAGATTCAAACATTGCGCTTCGCTTGAAGACTTCGTCCATAGCACATGACGCGTCCCCGAACTTTTTTCGGGAATTCTCGATCAGTTCAATCATGACCTTCTCTTTCACAGACCAAGCATTGCTCCAAGAAGGGGTCATCCAAGTCCATATCTTCGTCGCTAATAGCCACACCGACCCTCGCATGTTTTTCAAGTGTTCAACAAGGGTCTCACAAGCGTGAACTATTTCAGGAAGATCGTTTGGTCCGTCAAAGTTGACTGCCTCATCCTTGGCAACTTTGGAGAATGATTCTCGTTGCGTTCCAGCAGCAGCTTTGATTCGCCGCCGAATAAGGCCAAGATCGTCCCCAGTCGCAGCGGTCCAGATCATGTCAAACGTGACTTGCTTGATGTCATCTGAAACTTCAAAACAGTGCCCGTCCGCGATGGATGATTTGGTGGCCCACAGTTCGATCAAGCTACTGGTGTGCTGGTGAATTGTCTTTGCCGATACGTTGTTGAGAAATCGACTTGTCATGGTTGAGGACCATATGTTACGCTGATCTTTGAATTTGTCATGACTCGGCATGGAAATAGTTCCTTGCGGAAATAGTATTCCGACCCAACCGGTCAAGAATCCGCCCCGGTCGAACTCGTGTGTCCTACGTGTGGACATATCGATGATCTCCTGAATGTCGGCGACAACCACCACTGGCCTGCTGAATGGAGCCAAGAAGACTTGGAACACAGGACTCTGGAGTTCCGCAGCTTTTGTTGCAAACCAGCGGAATCCTTCGCCAGTGTCTTTTGTGTATTGCACAAAATCAAAGGCATCTCCAAATAGCTGCCAGCGTGACTTCCGAGTGTAAGGTAGCCCTGGAATGGGCTTAGGTAATGCTTGATAGTACAGCACTGCCAAGAGGAAGAGCAGGATAATGATATAAGTGGCGGGTGCGTGTTGAGACAGAATCTCAGCATTGATGGAGCTTCTGGCTCGCAAAGCATCGACTTTGTGCTGTATCAGGTCCACAATATCTGCCTTGCCGTTGATCGACTCCATCTTGAGGGTAGCGAACACGTATAACAGTGCCTAAAAACAAATCTACGGGAAGGCGCAATATCCGGGGCAAGTCTGAGAACGTATTTTCTTACATTCAGCAGACTCCGACGTAGCCAGTCTTGTACCCATAAGTGGTGTACTATGATCTCACGAATTCGGACAATTTCACCCACAAACTTCATATAAGCGAAATGCTCCGATGGCTATCATGTGTATGGTTTAGGAAGGCGGTCTTGAGAGTCCTCAAAAATCTCTTACAGGACCTGATCAAATAATCCTACGTGTCAAACTCTATGACCTACGCGCCGAATGGCCCATTGACAGCAGTCTTTACGTACCAACTCAGTCGCGTTCTGTTGTAGACCCTCTTTACAGCACACTACTTTTCATCTCGCGCGGAGGGAAAAGAGAATACATGGAGAGAATGCGCACCATCAACCAATGTATTGAGTGAAGTTTTGCCACTCGCTATCCTCCGCCAGACCTCGGTAATCCGCCTGATTGAAGCAGAGTAAAGCGTCCATGTCGCCGTCTGCGGTTGTCGGCATCCAATAAATATCACTTGGTAGTGGGGCAAACTTAGGTCGGCGCAGCAGCGCTGGCTTTCCCAGCAGCGGGCCAAAATCCAAGTTGCTCAGTTGAACTTGCGCCCATGACGAGCATCCAATGTCGGATTCTGAATCGAAGTTGCCGCCGTATGAGATCTGAGACTTGTCTCTAGTACTAGCGATGAAGGTTGCGAAGCTACGAAGGTAGTCCCGTGTGTTCACTGCTGTTACATCCGAGCGAAGTATCCCGGCGATCTCCCCCAGAGGACCCGTGGCAATGGAGGTCAGACTGGAGCGCGACATTGCGATGGTGACCACATCCCCCATGTAACTCGACGAAATGCCCAATGCCTTCCGGCCGTTGATTGCCCGGCAGAATTTCGTTTGCGTATTTCCACTGTCACTCGTTCGGCGCCTCAGGCGAGCCAAGCTGATCCTCTGCCAGCAAAATGCACATAGGGCATCATTACGCGAGACCGTCATGGTAGGCTTTTCGGGTCGTGACGGAACCGAGCACTGTGCCAAGCGCTTCAGTTCCTCCACCTTCTCTCTGGTGAAACGATAGTAACGCCATGAGAAGTGCCCATCTGGTCCGACCAGTGGTGCATGAGACTTGGCATTTTGGTCTCGTAGAAAGTTGGTATGATCTGCCGGGATCTCCCCAGGACCCAACAATGGCACAACAGTACCGCGGTTTCGATTGCCCTCGTTTATTGCTTCGGCTGAGAAGGGCTCGCCTCGCAAGGCCGAGGCTAAAAGCTTGAAAGCCTGTTCAATGCCGCTCATGTCCATGAAGTTGTGCTGTGCAGCACAATCAATCAACACACCTCCGCGGACAAAGCTTGCTTGGAATATCAACACTGGTGCAGGAGCATCTTGGCGCTCCTCGTAACTCTCTGGGAAAGCGCTGCGGGGTCCTAAAATCTGGCCATCGAGCATCGATATAGGTCCATTCGCCGCTAGGATCTCGTCAAATGATGGCATCTCCTTGGATCTATCAAGGTATCGTATCATACTGTTTGGGCTGGTCCCTTCCACGCATTCCTCGGCCTTGTAATACCCATATTCAGTTATCACCTTCGCCGCGAACCAGGGAAATGATCGAGCCATTTCACGAACGGCTGCATTCAGAGCATGGACAATGGATTGGCGAAGTTGAGAATCCGTCTCGTCGTTCAGTGGAAAGCACGCCATCAAGTGACTGTACGCCTTGAGAAACGGCAGCTGACCGAAAACATCATGGAGATGCGCGAACACATCAGGTTTGTCGCCTGTTGTGTACACCAACTTCCCTGCGCTGACTTGTCGCCATCTGAGTTCTGACAACCCTCGAGGAATGGCCGAAAGACCTCCTGGTCGTCTTTTCACCAACGGACCCAAGCGCAAGCAATCGTGTTCTAGTAAGTTTTGTGTCAACTTCCAAAAGCCTGTGGCAAATTCGAGATCTTCGGGGGCCGCTGGTTGCGCTTTGCCAAGCAGGTACCATTCTTCACCAAACGCTGTGGATCGTATTCAGCACCTGAGGTTCACTTTTTAGAGGCATTGCATCTTACATGTGTAGCCAGATCGCCAGCCATGTTGCACGTCCGATCGGGGAAACTTCCCGGCCACGGGCAGGATAGCGGTGTACATCGCAGCATTAGAGCGAGAAGTTAAGGCATCAGCGCAAATTTGGAGGCTGTTGTCCGCCGAATGACAATCAAATGCGTGTAAGAGATCGTCATTGGTGGCGCGACGGATCAATGGCCCACACACAGCCGGATCATGATAATCGTACACCTCATGCGCTCCAAGCGCCTTGAGCAGTTGGAAGTTCTCTGGCGAGCAGGTGGTTATGACTCGGTAACCGGACAGCCTTGCGAACTGCACTGCGAACATTCCCGTCGCAGTCGCCCCTCCGTAGACCAGAATTGGTTCGGATTTCTGGTTGGATGAGGCATTCCTGCAGATACTAGGTAACGCCAGTCTCAATGTCTGATAAAGTGCTGCAAGCAATCAGTGAAATGCTCTATTGACTGAAATCATACGTCTGGTAAGCTAAACATCGAACACACCTTGACCAACGATATTGATCCCCACTGGCAGTGTGGCAGCCTCGTCATTCTGTATGTGAGCGGGAACGCGCAACGATAGAGCCTCCTTGAGGAGCGCATATTCACCAAATGCTCCACTCTCAGGCGCACCCGTTCGCAGACCAATGCATAGACCCGCGAGCCGCTCACCAATCGGCCATTCTTCTTTGCAATGTTTACCATAAGCAACAAGAGTCCCCATTGCGTCGCAGCCGCCTGTGTGTGGTTCATGGCGATCGAACATGGCAACGCCTTTCCAATCGGTGGGGTTCAGGCTAACACTTAGGACTCGGATCAACAGATACCCGGGACCAGGGACTGGAACTTTTGAAGCAGAGTCCAGCACGGCATCCCCTCTTCCACAGACCTTCACGGCGTTCATTGTTTGAGGTAGCTGAGTCATGGCTGGCCGACAGGTGTAGAAGAATCTGATGTAGAGGCACACGAATTCGGATATGGCCGACACAGAATTCATCGCTGAAAACGTATCCGTTTACGTTATGTACAGCAGGTGACTAAAACGGAATCCCGAACACGCACTTGCTAACGTCCCGAAGCGGAGTACAGAAATCCTCCGACGCAGCTTGCGATCCAGCTTAAATATTAAGATTTACGACTCTTGCACGGCTTGAACATGTAATACTACTGCTCCGGTGATTTTCAGAGCATGGGCTGGCAAGAGGTTAATCCAGGACGCTGGCAGCGCCCACTTGGCGCCAATGAGTCGATGATAAGATTTATTGGCGACGGGGGCAAGCGATTCGGGATCGAAAATTGGTCAATCTCAATCACGGCAAGGTTATCAGTAGCAAGCCGAAAGAATCGGAGCCGGACCATCGAGAGCCTACTCGAAGCGGCATGGAAGCTACTTCGTTGGCAACATCCTTCCATCGCAGCGACCACGAACGGCGAGGATG